>CM077089.1:39958478-40510071 GCA_039513925.1 Platanthera zijinensis | reverse complement strand
AGGGGAAGCTTGCAACTTTCTTCCGCAATCGTGACATGAAAAAATAGGTCAATGGGAGGTAGTGACATCCCTTCTCTACCCTCGGACGCAGTTGAGGACCGATCTTGGATGCGGATTGATAACCCGGGATTCCTCCGTGAACTCTCATCAAAACTTCGGATTCGGTCATCTCTTGCCTTGTTCTTCCTTTATTGTTGTTATGTGCCAGTAAACTCGTATTTATAGAGATGTGCTCTTAGTTGTAAACATTATTGATTAATGTCTATGTGCTTCTGTGTTATGCCTACTAAGTGCTTGAGGTGCGCCATATTCCATCCTCCATCCACCCTTCATGCACTAGCAATTACTAGTGGCGTGCGTAGTGAAGAGGTGCTTACGACCTCATTTTGGTTCTTTACGCTTGCCTACTCTTCCATCCGCCTAGCGATTCGGGACTAGCGGCCCGACTAGTTTCCATCCCGCCTGGCAAAGCTTTGCATAGCGGCATTGCATAGGAGTAGTTGTAGCTTTTTATTTCTTTTTCCGTAAACCATCAAAACCCCCTTTTTGAGCCGACCCGAGGACTTCAATCTCAAGTCCTCCTCGAAATTAACTCCACCTTACTATGTTCCTCAAGAGACTGACACTCGGGGATTTATTCCAAACTTTATTACTGTGCGACCGGTGCGCTTGCCGTATTTACACGCCACAAGTTTTTGGCGCCGTTGCCGGGGAACACAGTCGTGTGAGTTTTTGGAGAGGGAGATTATAGATTGAAGCCCTTTTCCATCTGTTCATTCCATGTTTTATTTTTATTTGCTTTAGTTTTTATAATTTGTTGCTTTTTTTTTCTTTATTCCTTTTCTAATTTTGATATTTCAGTAGCAGGTATTCCTTTTATTTATCTGCTTGTGTGTAGTTAATTTTTACATAGAAAATTCTCGTGGTGAATTCTTTCTTGCTGCACCATGTATTCTTATGCGAATATCCGTTGCCGTTGGTGCGGGGATTATAGGCATAGCAGTGATGAGTGCCCCACTGAAGAATGGAAGCATAATTCTCGTGGTTCAGTGTATGGAGCACCGTTGTCTTATGGTACTTCATACACCGTACCCCAGTCTTATGGTAACTACTCTTCTTCGCCTTCACCTTTTTCATATTCCTCTCCGGTCCCACCTGCACCAAGGAGTAATGGAAAACGGTGTTTGTGTTGTCGTAGCACCGACCATGTGTTGAAAGATTGCGGAGAATTTCAGTGCCAGTTGGAGGCGGATGATGAACCAGATATCTGGATTGTCTCATCCACCTCTCAAAGGGCTGCTCCTTCTGATTCTGATGATGTATCCGCAGTACCACCTTATCTATGGGGGACTACTGTGGATACACCCATCAGACTTTCTACTGATCGATGTGACGATATTGTGGTACCGTCGCCCTCTATACCTTCTCCCCTCTTCTTGATTCACCCCCGGAGGAACCTGCACCTACTTTCTCTGATGTTGTTGTTCCTCCGCTTTCTTTGCAAGAATCATCTACTCCTCTTTTTAGTGAGTTGGTTGATGATGTGGTGCCCTTTGGAGATTGAGAATATGAGGATGCGCCATGGTATGACGAGGACATTATTCTCTTTAATGGAGAGTATTACGTCTTGGAACATAATGCCGCACCGAGGTGTGTTGATGAGGAGATCCTTTCTGATGCGGAAGTTTCCACATCCTTGTTGGATGAGGGATACAAACCACCACCGACGACCTCCTATTCTCAGATCCCCATCGTCATGCCTCATATGACGCCGACAGTGATCTATGCTTGGATCCTGCTGGGAGTGAGACCGGGACCACTCCCCCGATTAGTTCCTTATGTTCTTTGTCTCCTTTATTCCTTGATCCCCCTTCTTTATCTGAGCCTGTGCAGGTGGAATCTCCATGGGTATGTGAGGTTGTCGATGTGCCTGGCATTTTTACTGTTGCCGTCGCTTCCTACGAACCTAGGGTGGACAATACCTTGCTAGGCAAGGATTTGTTTTGTGGTGAGTTGAGTGAGGATCAGTGCTCCTCCTCATCTTACTTCCTATTTCCTCTGCCTGCGAGGAGCAGGTATGATTATTTAGGCAGAGGGGTAACTGCTCTATCACCATATTGGTACCCGTTATCGACACGGATATTAGGACAGTTGCCTGTGCACTTTTCTTTTCATAGGCCCATTAGCTAGAACTTTTCTTTTGCTGAATAAGTCGTGCTGGGATGACAGTAACCCCAGTAGTTATCTTATTTTCTACATTCTTATTTTCATGTATATTTCGTTTTAGCATTTATTTTTTTATATTTTCTTTTGTTTTTGCGGAGCTCACCCCTGCAGGTATTCATGGAAACTATGCATCGGCGGGGTTGTGATTCTTCGTTTGGTGGGCCTGCTTCTACTTTTCATGCGTCTTCTGGTATGCTCACTAGCTGAGCATTGGGTAACTTCTCCCATTTTCCCTTTTTGATTTTAATTTCAATATCATATGCAATGTTGTTTAGTTTAAGTCTCGGGGAGAGCTAGCTAGTTGTTGCCTTTTGCACGTGCGCATTGCATGCGCATACTAGAAGCTTTTGTAGTTTTATTTTATTTAGTTCATCACATTGCACTCCACTGCACCCACATGAGCGCGTGCTTAGCTGTTAGCGTGTCATGAGTTAAACTCATTTCTTTTGTTTGATTTGGAAAAATTATTGTGCTAGTTTAGGATTGCACGATAGAGTAAAATGTTGGCCTTGCTGTGTTCCTAGTCAATTGCTTTCGTTTTGTGTAGAAATTTGTGTAGATTTAATTTTTCTGTATGCTTATAGTTTTATATTTTTCTATTTGCGTAAATATTTCTTATTCTACTCAAAAGTTGGTGAATCCGGTGTGAATCAAACGGTAGCGTAGGAATGTGTGTAGCCGCTACTAGACTCGTTTTGCTCGAGTCGGGGGAAAGGATTATCTTTCTCGGTGGCTAAGAACTTGCCCCAAGCTACTCTCGAAGCATTGGTACATGGTTTTCCTAGCGTGAGCGTGATGTAGGCCATCATTTTGGCGCGGTTGAGCTTTGTACCATTCCGAACGTCTTGTCCTCGCTAAGCCCCGTTGTGCCTACCCTTCTTTTGATTCAGCTCCACTAGTATTTCACCAAAGCCTCATAGCCGATCCTAGTCGCACACCCAAGTCGAGCTATAGTATTTTTCATTTTATGTTGGGATGTTGATGTGGTGATACTATTTGTGGAAAATGTGGAAATGCCCCCAAGTTTAATTTGCTGAAATTGTGTATTGTGAAAAGAAAAAGTTTACAAAGAAAAATTTATACAAAGAAAATGAGAAAGAAGAAAAGGAAAAGAAAGAGTTTTAATGAAAATCTTTATGGAGATGATTTTGATTTGGAGTAGGCGGTGCACACACCCATGTTGCAAAAATCAAGTCTTGGGGTGTGGAGCACCTGGTTATATTGTGGTTTGCTGAGGGATTCTTTTAGGCTAGCTCATTTGGGTTGGTGCATAGCCTTTATTTTTATCATTGTTTACCTCATCGTAACCCAAGCCCCGTGATTATCCTAAAGTCCTACAGATTTGCGCTTGAGTCTAACTAGTGTCGTGGAGAGAGTGTGAACGGGCAAGCGTATGGTCCCCGACATTGGTGGATTCCTTTGGAGGTGATCCTGAGCCCGATCTTTGGCAATGGTCACCTTAGTGGACTGCCTACTTTATTCCTACGTAGGACCGGATGATTCACCGTGATTCTATTTTTGAGTAGTAATAACTTTTTGATACGCATTGTGAAAAATATAAAATATTTTGTATACTTAAGAATTTCCTCTACTATATTTTAATGCACACGGTCATGCGACTTCGCATGGTACTCTGTTCTGCAATTTCTTTGTTAGCTATTTCTTTTTCCTTGTATGCTTAGGTTGTGTTTGCTCGGGACGCGCAAATAGTTAAGTCTGGGGGTGTGATGAGTCCTATTTATATTATGATTTTCGGACTCATCTGGGCTTGTTTTCGTATGCTTGCACTTCACTTTTAGTTCGTTATCGCTCATATTTCTTATTATCCTTATTTCTTTAGGAAGTGCACTTTTGGCCCGTGGTTGTGTTTATTTTGTGTTCTTCTATTATTGTACTCCGTTCTGTGCTTGTTTGGAATGTCTGCACATATCAGTGCTGGGTTTAGGGGTCGTGTGTGTGTTCCAGGATTATTTGGAAACAGGTTTACTACGCACGATCATCGGATGTAATGCGCACGACCACTGGTCGTGCGCCGCTGATCGTGCGTACTATTCCCCATTTTTAAAGTTCTGTCGGGGCAATCGCACGACCACTGGTCATGCGCCACTGATCGTGTGCATTGATTCCACTTTTTCCTAGAGTTCTGCCTGGCCTTCGCGGACTATCACTGACCACAGGGCGCACTATCACTGGTCGTGCGCCAGTGATCGTGCGCACTGTAATTTCTGCAATCTATAAATACGCAGGTTCCGCCCTAATTTCGGGAGATCGCAAAAGTCCGCCATTTTTCCGCCATTTTCGTCTCCAAGGAGGGTTTCCACCGTCCTCCTTCATCTTCCACCATAGGGAGGTGCTCCGGGCAAGCTTTCAAC
This sequence comes from Platanthera zijinensis, assembly GCA_039513925.1. NCBI lineage: Eukaryota > Viridiplantae > Streptophyta > Magnoliopsida > Asparagales > Orchidaceae > Platanthera > Platanthera zijinensis. Next base: position 40,505,473 of record CM077089.1, on the reverse strand, counting down.
GCCAAATCATAGCCGGAGCTTCCTCTCGGCGTCCTCCTTCATCCTCGAGCTTCAAGGGAGATTTGACCTAGCTTCCTCCATCAAGCTAGGAGGAGTATGTGCTTCCATCTTCCGCAGCGTGATACGAAGAAGACGGGCCACTGGGAGTGAGTGACAACCTCCTCTACCCCGGACACAATTGAGGACCGATCTTGGACTCGGATTGACAACCCGGGATTCCAACCGTGAACCCTCAATAAGGCTTCGGACCCGGTCGATTTCGCACACTTCTCTTAATTTGTTGTTGTTAGTTTAGTTTAATTTCCATGTATTCATGAAGTATTATTACATTTGATAAACAACTTTCATGGATTCATGTCTATGTGAGTTAGTGTAATTTTGTTATATTTGCTTGAGATGCGCCATATTCCATCCACCGCCATCCATCCTTGCCGCACTAGCAATTGCTACTGGCGTGCGTTGCGAAGAGGTGCTTACGACCCTCATTCTGCCGTTCTCTCCACCTCATCTGTTAGCCTACTCTTCCATCCGCCTAGCGATTCGGTGCATAGCAGCCCGACTAGTTTCCATCCCGCCTGGCGAAGCTTTGCATAGCGGCATTGCATAGGAGTAGTTTGTAGCATTTATTTTCTGTTTCCGTAACCATCTAAAACCCCCTTTTTGAGCCGACCCGAGGACTTCAATCTCAGGTCCTCCTCAAAATTAACTCCACCTTACTGTGTTCCTCAAGAGACCAACACTCGGGGATTTATTCCCAAACTTTATTACTTGTGCGACCGGTGCGCTTGCCGTATTTACACGCATCAGTAGGCCCACGGGTCAATGATATAGACATGTTTGTATCTAATATACATGTTCAAGTTCATTGTATGCATGCTGTATACTATTATATTGATTAGACTGGTAGTCAGGGTCATAATGACAGTTAGAATCAAGACATTATGTTGGATAAGCTCAAAATAATCTTTGTCCATAAGCATTGAGTAAACTCAGTTCACTCAAAGCAAGAAGGTCAAAATCATTGACAGTACATCAAGCAGTCAAAGCCTCAATGTTGCAAAGTTGAAATCTATCTTGGGATATAGTGAAGGCAGTTCACTCAATGCCTACACAGAAGGTTTTATTAAGTACAGAAACATTGAGTGAAGAAGGACCACTCAACGTTACATTAAAAAATTCAGCAAAGTTAGAAAGCATGTAGTGTAGAAGCTTCGCTCAACGCCTTCATACAGGAAAATTCTACCTAGTCCAAAAGCATTGAGTGATGAAGGGTCACTCAAAGTCCTATCAGTTAGGCTATAAAAGTCAAATTCATTGAGTGATGAAGGGTTACTCAACGCCTCAGGAAGAAGAATTTTTGCTAAGTGTTTTAGCGCTGAGTCACTTGAATGCACTCAACGCCTATAAAGATTGATTGAAAATCACTAAGTCCACAAACACTAGATAATATTGATGTCATTAATAATTAAAATTTTGCGGGAATTGTGCGCTACATTACAAAAGGCGTTGTATGCCTTTTGTATAGCAATTAATGCAAAAGATTAGTTGCATTTACCTATTTCAGCTGGTCCATACTACACATAGATTCGTTCGACGCCGAGTAATATGAGACACTTTTTGACAAATAAAAAGAAGCTTTTTGGTCATCTTCTTGCTCTCAATCAAGTGAGAAAGTTGTTTTTCACTCGGATTTACAGAAGCTCTAAAAGGAAAAACTCAGACAGAGGTCAGCTGTTGAAGAAGTAAGGAACTATATAATCAATCTTTCTTTAACAACAATATCAAAAATCTCATTTTCTGAATAAATAAAAGAAGCTGAGCAAACTCAAGTTGTTGTTCATCTTAAAGGACACTCCACTCAATACTACTATATTAAATGGTTGAAGAAGTATTGCTCTATAGTTTTATTCTCAACACAAGTAGAATCTTCCTGAAGATCTACTATCTTAATGTTATGAAAAAGTTGGACTGAGTTTACTCAGTTCAGAAAGAAGAGTTAGTGGATATTCTCTCTAGAGTAAATAATCATCAAACCGATACTCTTTTGGTAGGATCATTATTGATCTGAGTTATACGCCTTGTATATAAAGGCTGAGTGGTAGGATCCTGTTGCGAATCTGAGGTAGGGCCTGTGTATATGTGGTAGGATCTGAGTCAGATCTGAGGTAGGTGATTTATTATCTCTGAGTGAAGGGCTACCCTTTTAGCTAGAGTTATAGGGCTTTTTATTAAGCTTGAGGTAGGTGATCTGGAGTTTCACTGAGCTATAGGAATATAGATTACTCAGAGTGTGTAGGGCCTTGGCCTGAGGTAGGGTATGGAGGAAGCCTGAGAGATCCTAAAGGATCTATGTTGTTAGTGCTTTGAGCTGAGTTCGAAGTGGATTGGCTTGTCTAACATACTGTTATAAAGGTGGGAGAGAAGTGGATTACCAATACCTTGGGGAACCACTATAATTATTGGTGTGCTAATCTTCATTCCTGAAAGCTAACACAAAAATCTAACGCTCAACATACCAATGCAAAACGTAGTCATAAAGACTTGAAAGCCTTTTCACCGCCCCTTCTACGTGTATAACTACTCTTGAATCAAACACTTTCAGGCCCGTAGAGGGGCAGGATTATAACACATCGGAGAGGCTGACAACTTCCTCATTTAAACATTGGGAGGGAGTACAGGCCTCCACTAGTAGTCCTAGCTTAATAGCCTCTACAATTCTACATGCGGTAGAGGAAAGACGAGAGAGTACGCCCTATAATAGACAGCTATCTGTGCCACCAGTCGAGATATATCCGAGCTTATGATTCAATTGACCAAGGAACATAACATTAGGTCAACCAAATCACCCAGTTTGACCAAAGTCAAACTTAGATCAATTTAGGTCAAAATCACACCTATATCGATCAATTAGCCCAAGTTGGTCCCCACCATGGCCTAATAAACATTTGGTGGTTCCATGGGACCCATGATTATTAAGTGGAGTCAACCCCACCCAAATTTGACTAAGTCAATAAAAAAATTCATCCTTAATCAAATGTGGCCTAAATATGAAATCAAAGGGGCTAACCCACTTAAAATGGGCTAAAGACATCAGGTCCAGCCCACTAAATAACCCATTAACCTAAAGACCCTCCATGCCTACTAAAGTCAGCATGTACTAACATGCATTGGGGTAAATTGGGAATTTCCCCCAAATTTGGAGGAGGATAGAGGAATTTATGTAATGGAGCACACATGGAACTCCATTCCACTTCCCAAGCTCAACTATGAGCTTCTCAGTTAATTACTAGCCAAATTCTAGTAAGCACATGCCAAATGGAATCAAAAATTAGCATCCAATGTGGAGGTCGACCACCCATTAAAGGTTTAACATTATACAGCCAATGCCAGCCCTATTTGAGCTTTTCATCACCTTCCTCGTGCCCAAGAAGTCGAGTCGACCCCTCCCCTAAATAAATTGGACACGGGTGCTAGGTCTTGAGCAAGCTCACAAAAAATTGCCACTTATCTATCTCCCTAGAGAAATATTATTCAGTAGCTCAAATCATAGGGGTGTTTCCTCCCAACTCACTCTTTGCTAGATTCTTAGATCACATAGGATGAGGTCCAAGCTCAAGAGTGCCTAGATCCATGTTCATCATTGGAGTATTTTGGCCAAAATTCAACCAGTCGGATCTCCTGTAGAGGTGGTTTTTGGCCTGTACACCGCTGCCAATTTATAGCTACCATCTCAATGGAGGTGGTAATCGGGGTGGCTTGTAGTTGAGAAGCAAGGGTGGCCGGGAATTACATCTTAATAGTGATCTAGGACGAAGAGATCTTGAACATTGGATGGAGGTAGGGGATAACTTGATTTCATTAATTCTTCTTAATGATGCACACAGATCAGATATCGACAGACAAATGAAATTATAGCGTATGTATAATTCTGCCACACTTGTTCAGATACTTGCAAGCTCATATTTGAGCACATTAGGGTATGATTCAGCTTTAGTGGTAAACATAACACTTGTATCCCTAGGTCAGGCTTTTTAGTGAGCTTTTGATAAACCTATTTTGTGCGCTTTAGTCCCATAAATCCATGTGTTTACTAAGGTGTGTCCTAAAGGTGACCTAGACAAAAGATGCAAATTACTAACTCTAGAATCAATGTATGGACCTGAAATTTTGTCAATGGATGAATGGTACATAGATAGACCTCCCACACAAAATAATAATTTTTGGAGGTCATTTTTCTATAGTTTTTTTAAATAATTAATTATATATGTATTGGTAAAATACATGGTTAGATGACTTCAAAATGATCTAAAACTTTAATATAATGTTATTTAGGTAAACAAATATTCATGATTAAAATTTGTGACCATTTGGATTTTGTATGCAGATGTATTCCATTTGCAAGATTTTTATACAAGAGGAATTGGTGTGCTTAAAGCACAAAATGGAATTTTGTGTATTTTCCCAAGTTACTTATTGCATGTTAATTAAATTTTGGTCATTGTAATATTATGATTAAATATATCACCTCTAGAAGAATTAAAATATTTGGACTTAATTTTCCTATTATTAGTTTCATTATTAATAATGTCACATATTAAAGTAATGAAATTAATGTGACTAAAAAAATTAGGAAAAATACAAATCTTTATCAAATGTTTAATTAGGCCAAAGTACACACTAAGAATTTAATACAAATTTTTGAATACCATTTTCTCTGTAATCTATTATTATTTAGAATTGTCTCACTTGTGAATATGTGAAATTATCATGGTTTAATTAATTTAGAAAATTCCAATTTTCTGGCTTGATACTTTTTGGAATATATTAAACCTCTGCAAATTTTATTGGATTTTTTTGATGAATAAATTATATAGTTCCTGTGTAATTATAAAATTGTTTTATAATAGTATTTATGGAATTTTAGTGATCAAACAACATTGAAAAATTATAATTTTTTTAGACACATTTTTATCCATATTGAACCTCTTGAAATTTACTTGGAATATTTGGATATCAGATTGTAATGCTTCATTTGTAACATGAAAATTATCACATTATTTACCAAATAATATTAATACGGACAATTTAATTAGAAAAGATATGAATGCTTGGTTAATCACTTTTTATGACATTAGAACCGATGGAATCAACTTTAGATCAATTGGTCGTATATATTTGCTAGTTGTTTCAAAGATGACAAGATTAATGCTAATATTCTATTTCAATTTGTGTTTAGCAAAAATATGATTTAATGATTAGACCAGTAAGAACACAAGGAATTTAGATGAAACCTGGAATATGACATTAGGACACCATTTATATAAGCTCTAAAAAATTTGTTGAATTTTTCCAATTGTTTTGATTTAAATGTAGAATCATGTTGCACATCGAATAAATGAAATAAGTGAGATTTCATCAATTTAGAAAATTTCCATGTTCTAGTAGGACATTAATTTGATCATTTTGCACCTCTTGATTAATTTTGGTAGCATATAGATTAGTATGGTTGGGGTTACACCATTCACTGTATTTGTGGTGTTAAAAGCGAGCTGTGTTTAGCAAAATGTTTGCTAGAGGGTAAACTTTGAAGATAATCATAATACCTGATCATCAGTGGGTTATTAATGAGTTTGATATTTATATTGTTTATCGTACTCATCTGGTCTAGTATACAGAAACTTGCACTTCACTTTTACTTCACTTTTTTGTCTGATATTTATTTTTTTGCTCGTTCACTCTTCACACAATGCTATTGGTGATAAGTATAAGGAGCTCCCTATTTCTTTTTCTATTTATTTTTTATATTTACATGTGCAGGAGGTGTGCTCCAGGCTGGATTATTTGTTGTGCAGGTAGGAAGATCTCCCTTATTAACCAGTTCTTTTCTGTTGAAATCGTAAATTCGTGCTTTTTCTTAATGCATGATTTGTATGACCATGTGATGCATACAAAACACAAATTTGGTGATCTGCCCTGGGCCATGCAATTTGTTCTCCCACAGTCTGTTTTGCTAGTGGGTAATCAAATCGCACAACCTTGTATTTTTGTATAAAACTTTTATGTAATTATCATTCATGTAGTTTCTTTGCGCACGGTTGGATTCAATAGTGCACAAAGGAAATCACACATAATGTTCTTTTTCTTATATTTTTAGTGATCTGTCTTGAATCGTGTGTTTTTTTCTTGTACTGGATATTTTTCCCTGGCACGATCGAAATCACTTGGTCTACTATTATACCAGGTTGGTAAAATTCTGTGCGTTGAATTTCATACATTGCACACACGATCTTGCATTCGACCATGTGTTCATATTTTTATTCTGATCTTTCACTTTATAAGCGCAAGACTTTGCCCTATTTTCGATCTCTCTTCCATTTTTGTGCCTAAAGCTCCAGTTTCGACCCCTTCCACCACTCTACCATCAATCACCATTGAGAGGTGCTCCGACTAAGTTCTTCTTGCAAATCTCAAGCTAGAGCATCCTCTAGGCCTCCTTTATTATTTTCTTGCTTACAAGCTCTATGTCAAGGGATTTCACACTACACTCGTGGAGTTATCCAGTGAGATCATGTAAGAAAGTTATTGATAGACAAGATTGGTCAACTATATGGAGGTGACAACACTTCTCTGCCTCGGACGGCAGTCGAAGCCCGAGCATTGATAAGGATTCTCAACCATGGAATCCGATCGTGATCGTTCGACGAGTCTCCATGCTTTGGTTGTAATCTCTCCCTCTCCTTATTGTTGTAATTTTCTCTTAAATATTTTTTTATGTGGAATTATGTTTTTAAACCCTAATTTGCTATAATGTTATTTTTCATGTCTATAAGAAAATTCTTGTGGTTTATGAAAGTGAGGAGCACCTCCATGTCATCTCCATCCCACCATTGTGAGAGTGGTTGCATTAGCCATTACTAGTGATGTGAGTTGCAAATAGGTTCTCTAAACCCTCAAACCATTGGTGTGAACCATTCCATCTACTTGCCTTTTCACCCATCCACCAACTAAAGAAGTTTATAGTAGCCTACATAACCATAATCCACCAAGCGAAGCGGTGTTGTGACCCTTGTTAGTTAGTTGTTATTTTTTTTCAAACTAAAATAAAATCTTTTGTTAACATTAAATCCATATAATCAATTTTTTGAACTATAGAATCATACACCCTAGCCTGCGTTGCTTTGAGATCAATAATTGGGGATTAAATCCCACATTTTTTATTACTCGAGCGAACGCTACACTTGTTGTTTGTGTATCAGTTAGTGATATGTTTGGAGTATCTTATAGATCTGATTGGAGTCACAGAAAATGTCTCAAGTAGTGACAAGTGGTAGAGTATATGGACATTATGAGAAGTATTTAAGATTAGAGTTCAAATGTTAAATTAACTCTCCCCTAAAAGTGTTATAAATCTATCTTAGAAATTAAGAGTAACATTGAGAGAGGGCTTTAAAGAATGGTTGCCACTAATAAGATTAAATATCTTATGAAATGAAGGTTTGGGATTCTTCCCATTATACCATGTAGTACCATTACGAGCCCTCTACTAGGTAGAACTCAGTGAGTCCAAGGTCCACCCTAAATATTCAGGTCCAACTAAACACTACATAAAAATAGAGTAAGTCAGAAGATAATGGAATCAGTGAAAATCATCCCATGAGAATGAAAGGTTATAATTCAGGTGGAATAATTAATTATGGGAGCTAAGGCCTCGGTTGTTTGTGAATGTGTTGAAACTATGATATGGAGGATAGGATAGTCCTGCGAGCTGGAGGCTCAGGTCATTGTGGTGATAAATTTGCATGTACATATGAAGTGGCGGGTATTCGGTACTACCCTAGTCATCACACAATTGGGAGTATGTTGACTTAGCAAGTAGTTATATTCTAGAGGGCCAGCTCAACTGATGTCTTAGTGATAATTTTCTAAGTACTCTTAAGTTAGCCTTAAAGCCTGGTGGATTCTGTCAAGATTTCGCAGGTTCTCCATAGTTTGGTTCTTAGCATCGAGGCATATGTAAGGTCTAGGCCTAGTAGTTTACATACCTACCTATTTATGGAGATACTCACTCCACTGCCTCAGTTCGCTATGATGGGTGGTACCTGAGAGATTAACTACATTGAAAAGTGGGAATGAAAGGTCTGTACGTACATAGTCATGTGTATGACTTTTACATGTATGAAACTATAACATAAACATTGCATTACATAACATATGCAATATTGCATATAACAAAATCTGCATTATATAAAATAATATGGACTCTTTTATATGATGAGTTACTTATACAACCTGACCCTAAATTATAATTTTTATGGGCATTCATATAAGTTATGTTACTTTACTATGATAGTAGATACTGTAATACCCCCATCTGTCACGTAGAATATGATAGAAGGTTTGTCTGGGGCGTCATGCCATATTCCATGGATAGTCAGTTGAGTTTCAAATTATGATAAACTCATTAGTGCGTACTAACTCAAAGTTGTATTCTAGTGAAAGCATTTAAATTTTCTTAGAACCCAATACAGGAATGTGAACTAACAATACCATAGGAATGAGATATAAAATACACAAAGTGTTTTGGCCTTAAGGCCTTACGTCATTTCCTTCACAAAAGTGTTTAACATACATCGGCATACAGGCCGGCCATACATGAAATTAAGTAAACACTTTACTTCGACTTAGAGGGCCGGCATAGCACCAAGGGCTTCAGACTGCTACTTCCCGCGTGGCTCTCAGATACCTATACAAAAATAATCCACTAAGAAATGGAAAACATGGCAACGGTCAGCTTTAACTGATAAATTTATAACGACCAAACCCCTCACTCGGTGCGAAGATACTCTTTCCCTGTAGGTACGCAACAGGTATTTATATAATGGCATAAGAATGTGTAATTTTAGCACTATTTACCAAAGATGTTGTCACATACGTTCATACGCCTCATGCACTCACCGCACATTTTCAATGTATTGTATTCTGAGTCCCACCACCATACTTAGAGATGGTTAAAAATTTGAGCAATACTAGTATTCTGACCCGAATCCTAAGACTCACTCCTATGGAAACGACAAAGTCAAAGATTCTCTCTATGATTCAAGTCAGTAACTCACTCCAAGTCAATCAACATCGCGTCGATACAGTTCAACCACAACCTATTTGCTAAAATTGTCGGGCGCAATAAACAACGATGTGGGTTATCCTCCCCTACGATGTGGGTTATCCTCCCCTTACCTATTAATAAAATACATAAACATTTTATTGTCCAATGTTGACACTCACGACCACCAAAGCTGGTCACTCTAAGCTCACAACTCAATATATTGGCCCTTAGTCTCCAAGAGACAGTCCTCACAAATAAAGCTCTCTGGGAGATCCTGCCAGCAGTATCTCAACTGCCGTGTAGTAGGGATAAAACACTATCTCTTCACCAAATCTGGGTGTTTTCCTAGATTATGCCTCAAGTACTACGAGTAGCAAGCTACATGGTTAATTGAATGACTATCAACCGGAAAAGGCAAGTGCACCTATCGAATTGTAGTACCAAGGTCGTATTAAAAACTCGGGGTTGTCAATTACTATTACACACGCTCCTACTATTATCTTACCGTACAATTGTTGGTTGTTTTGAGAATTTTAAATTAAACCAAATATAATATTAAAGTGAAAATTTCAGATTCAAAAGATAGCATTCAATCAATGATTCACCATGAAAAGAGATAAGAAGGATAAAAATAAAGTTTTATAATTACAAATTGTTCTCGACCGTGGCGGATCCGAAAATTAGAAATAATCTCGCTAGAGCATTAAATCTCCTAACTTCTAGACATTTTGACTGAAATCTCTTTGCAAATAAAAATGCCTAAAGTTGCATTATCTAAGTGAACCACACTATTGGATTTGACTCAAATCTAGAGGATTTACGTCATCATATCTCTAGGATTGCATGCAACTCCTTCCTTCTTTGAGTGATCTTTCAAATCAACTAGTCTCTCGACTACTATGAAATGAGATCAAATTGCCTACTACCATACACCGAAAATACGGAGTCGACACGAGATAAGTCAAAGAAGGATCGAAATTTTTTTTAGCAAAAACAAAACTAAGAACAATGAAAATCTCATCTCATTTCATAGATCCTCATGATCGAATGCTAAAGAAAATTAGCTACGCATATTCAAGAAGAAAATCACAATAAGATAGAGAAATTTCATTTTCATTGATTGATAAAATTGAGTTCACAATAATATTAAAAGAGACAATATTATACTACTAAGAAAAAGATTACACTAATAAAAAGAACTTAACAACAAGAAAAGAACTCTGTTGCACTAGCACTCTATTTGCTCTCCAATACCCAACCTCTTCAAAGCATGAGGCAAGTGCTCCTTATATAGATGAGGGGGAAGGTTCTAGAGGGACGTGGAGATGAAAGGGCATAAAGGGGGGGGGGGGGGGGCGACCAAGCATGGGTGGAGAAGTGCATGAATAAAATTAATGAGGGGGAGAAAAAAGGGGAGAGAGAGAACAAGGTTCAAGGCATGTTATTTAAAGAAATAAAAATAGAAAAATACAAATAGAAATAGAAGAAGGGGGTATGAATGAGTAAAAAAAAGAGGGGAGAAAAATATAAAAGGGGGAGAGAGAAGGGAGGTGGGAGACGGCCAAGCATTAAGGGAGAGCCATACAAAGTTGGCGGGTGGCTGCATTATGGAGGGCTCGGGTTGGACTTGATGAGTGAAGGGGGAGAGCCATACAAAGGTGGCGGGTGGCTGCATTATGGAGGGCTCGGGTTGGACTTGATGAGTGAAGGGGGGCTCCTTCAGATGAGCTGGACTTGATATAATGGGGCTGGCTACACCAAGGAGGGTCGGGCTGCATCATGTGGGCTCTGCTTGCATCAAGGAGGGTCGAGCTGCATCAAGTGGGCTTGGGCTGGACTTGATCTTGAGCTGGCAGAATGAGAGGGCTGCATGGCTCCCTTGTTTCGACAACACCAAGGAGGCTCGAACCTAAAAAAATAAAATTAAACATAACATTAGTTATGTTATATAACATAACAAACATAGTCATGCAACATAAAAAATATAACATACATTCCAAACATAAAATAAGATATTAAAACATAACATCAAAAATAATATATTAAAAAATAACAAACATAAAATATATTAAAATATACTTAACCTAGAAATTATTTATGCTAAACTACCCAAAAAATGATGACTAAAACTAGTCATCAAATTCCCCCATGCTTAAGTATTTTCTTGACCTTAAGCAAATGGAATTAAAAACTAGGGAACAGGAATAATAGCAAAGAAAGCTATTTTAAGTTTCATAATTAAGAAAACTAATATATGAAAAATTAAACTATCCTAATTTCTATATTAACAACTAGTGGGGTGAGAAGTCCACAATATAAAACTTGAAAAATGAAGACCTAAAAATATCATTGGAACATAAGGAAGAATTACACATTTCTAAATCCCTAAAACAAGGCATCCAAAATTTAGGAAAATAAGATAAACAAAAGTAGAGGTTCTAAATAAACGGCGCATTGAACGAACTTCTATTTTGCTAAAATAACAATTACCCCTAAATCTCCTCAAGATAACCTTTATAGAAATCCATCAATTATTGTGTCCATAGGCTTGTCTGTTCACACTCTCTCCACTATGCAGCTTTGTGTCACGTTCTAAAGATGAAAAGGAATTTTATAGGCATAAAGACTTGGCTTAGGTAAATGATTAGGATTAGAAAATCAAGGATAAAAATGACGGTTAAAACACACTAAACCAAGGATGAGCTTTAAATAAATACAAAAACACAAAAATGAGATATAACAAGTACGTCATTTTCTACAATCCAAACTAAAGAAAAGAATAAGGCCATGTATTTTCTTTTCACATAATTGGCCAAAAATAAACTTCTTCTTTTCTTTTCTTTTTTATATGATTTTTTTTTTGGATATAATAAATTTTTTTCCTTTTCATAGGAGAGCTCCAAATATAAGCATATAATTTCCTTTTCAATTTTCAAAGATGATAACCCATCACAATAATAATATTTAGGTAAAGCTCAAATCTAGTGTGATAATAGGAAGGGTGTTTTAGCTTTGGTGAAAAATGAAAGGTGGAGCTAAACAAAGAAAAATAGAAAAAGGCCCAAAGTTATTTTAGCAAAGATGAAATATTTGGGTGGGAAAAAGGCTCAAATGGGACAAAAGGTGGCATAAATCATTTGTAAAGTTCGTGAAAAATAGTGCAAATGTTTCAAGAGTAGCTAGAGACAAGTTCTAGACATCAAGAAAAATTACCCAAAAATGAAAAAGTGATAATGTTATCTAACAACCGTTCATACGCAATTAAACCAAATAAAAAGAAAAACTACAATTTGCTAACTTACAACGTAAAAACAATAGATACCTATATTTAAGAACTAGAAAATAGTAAAACTAAGCTATATTAAAATAATAGATTTAGAAAACCGATTCAAAGAAATGCTACTTAGAACTAAAGAACCGCTACGACATACACACCACTAGAAGAAACATAAAAATAAAGACAGAAAATAATTTTTCATTCTGATTTTCAAATAGATTTTAGAAAATTTTTGGATTTCTGATTTTTTTGGGGTTTTGTACTTTCTAGTTTTTTTTGATATTTTGATAAAGTTAAAGAAAAAGTAGTACTCTGAAGAGGCTTAATATAACTATAATAAAATTTATTTTTTGTTTTTTTGTTGAAAGGAAAGAAAAAGAAAGAAAATAATGAAACCCTCCCCATGCTTAGATTTTTCATTGCTCTAAATGAAAAGAAACGAGAATGAGAAGCAGCAGAGGGGGGATAGAAAATGCAGTAAAGTAAAAAATAAGAAAAAGAATAATAGGACTCCCCCGGGTTTATGAGGCCGAAAGCAGATGTCGCTCCCCCATGCTTCACTTTAATTCACTTTATCACCAGCAGACTTGACTTGATACTTCTTGAAATCAACAACATTGGAGCGGAAATCACGAACTTGTACATGTATGACCACTGGGAGGAAGAACAAAATAAAAAAATTAAAGCAGACAAATCCTTGGGCAGGCTCCCTAGAGTGTTCTTTATTTAACAAAATAAAGTTCGAAATAATAATAATAGTTTTATAATAATAAGAAGTCCAGAAAAAGAAGGAGTTTTACATGAAAATAAATATTAAGAGACAAAAATAAGAAGCTCCTTTGCAGGAGATACCGAATCATTTGAAAATTACAACTTCTGTCTATGACCATTGACTTTGAAGTAACCCTTGTCCGGGTGTGAGAGCAACACAGTTCCATACGAAAAAACTTGCTTGACCGTAAACGGTCCAGACCATCGAGACTTAAGCTTTCCAAGGAAAAGACGTAACCGTAAATTAAAAAGAAGAACCTGATCGCCTGGTTTTAACATTGTAGGGTGCGCAAGTTCTTTTCGTGATAAAATTCCTTGCGTTCTTTATAGATTTTGTTGTTCTCATAAGCGTTTGCTCTCCACTCGTCGAGTTCATTTAATTGATTTTTTCTATGCTCACCGACCGAGTTCGGAAGGAAATTAAAAAACTTTAGTGCCCAGTATGCACGGTGTTCTACTTCTACCGGGAGATAAGACGATTTTCCATAGACCAATCAGAAAGGAGTACAACCATAGCGGTCTTGTATGCTATCTGATATGCCCAAATAGCATTGTCTAACTTTAATGACCAATCTTTACGAGAAGTAGAAATGGTTTTTTCCAAAATTCTTTTAAGTTCGTGATTGACTACCATGATCTGACCTTTTGTATGAGGGTGATAAGCGGTGGATAGTTTATGCGTAATGCTGTATTTAGTTAAAGCTTTAACGAGCTGAGAGTTGTAGAACTGACTTCCCCTATCACTAACGATCGCTCGAGGAAAACCAAAACGAGAAAATAATTTTTTTATAAAAGAAACTATGACTCGAGCATCATTACTTGGTAAAGCTTGGGCCTCCGCCCACCTTGAAACATAATCTACGGCGACCAGAATATATTTATTACCTAAGCTTGAGGGAAACGGGCCTATAAAGTCGATGCCCCACAAATCGAAAATTTCACACTCAAGAAAATAATTTTGTTCAGTTTCATTTTTATTGGATATGTATCCAGTTCGCTGGCACCGATCACTCCCGCTCTCAAAGATTTGTGAATCTTTAAATATGCTATGCCAATAAAAGCCAGCATTAAGCACTTTGTGGGAGGTGCGGTTTGCTTGAAAATGCCTGTTAGTCGGACCTTCATGAACATGCTTCAAAATATATTGACCTTCTTCCCGACAAACACATCTTCTTACGACCTGGTCCGCACAAATGCAGAATAAAAAGGGGTCCTCCCAAAAATAATACTTCAACTCAGAAAAGAATTTCTTCTTTTGTTGAGAAGAGTACTCTTTTGGAAGGACCCGAGCCATGAGATTATTGGCCAGATCGGCAGACCAGGGGGTAGAAGAAGAAACGTTTAAAATTTGTTCATTCGGAAAAAATCATTAATAAAATTTTAATTTAAAACAATGATTTCAGGATTTTCGAGGCGAGAAAGATGATCACCCGCTAGGTTTTCCGCTCCTTTCTTATCACGAATCTCCAAGTCGAATTCTTGAAGTAAGAGGATTCAACAAATAATAAGCGGTTTGGAGTCCAGTTTATAAAGGAGGTACTTCAAAACAGAATGATCTATAAGAATTATAACCATAGAAAGAGTAATGTACGGTCGGAATTTATCGAATGCGAAAATTATAGCTAAGAGTTCCTTTTCGGTTTTGGTGTAGTTTTCCTGCGCCAAATTAACCGTTTTGCTCGCGTAATAAATGGGGTGGAAATTCTTAGCTATTCGTTGTCCTAGCACCGCACCGACCGCAAAATTACTCTCATCGCACATTATTTCAAAAGGAAAATCACAAACTGGGGCGATCATAATTGGAGCATTAATAAGATTAGATTTAATCAATTCAAAAGAAACAAGACATGATTCGTCAAAATTAAATGGGGTGTCTTTTTCCAGAAGTTGGGTTAGAGGCTTGGTGATATTAGAAAAGTCTTTAATGAAGCGCCTATAAAACCCTGCATGGCCTAGAAAACTCCTAATCGCTTTAATGTTCGTTTGCGACGGCAGCTTCTCAATCACCTCGATCTTAGCTCGATCGACCACAATTCCCCTAGCAGAGATTTTATGTCCTAAAACTAGACCTTCTCTCACAATAAAGTGCCATTTTTCCCAGTTTAAAACCAGGTTCGTTTCCTCGCATCGTTCTAAGAACTTTGCCAGATTTTGTAAACATAAAGAGAAAGAGTCACCGAAAATAGAAAAGTCACCCATAAAGACTTCCATTATACTCTCAACGTATTTATCGAAAATGTCTAACATGCACCGCTAAAAGGTAGCTGGTGCATTGCAGAGATCCAAAGGCATCCTACGGTAGGAGAATGTTCTGAAGGGGCAAGTGAATGTTTTCTTATCTTGGTCCTTGGGTGCGATAGGGATTTGGAAAAACCCCAAGAGACCGTCAAGAAAGCAATAGAAACTATGCCTGGATAACTGTTCTAAAACCTGATCGATAAAGGAAAGGGGGAAGTGATCTTTACGAGTGGCATCATTTAGCTTACGGTAGTCGATGCAAATCCTCCATCTTGTTACCATCCTACATGGAATTAAATCTTTGTTCTCATTCTTCACTATCTTGTTCCCACCCTTCTTAGGTACAACTTTGACTGGACGTACCCACTTACTATCGAAAATTGGGTAGATTATTCCTGCATCTAATAATTTAACCACCTCTCCCTTCACGATCTCTTTCATGTTTGTATTAAGACGACATTGAGGTTGGACTACGCTTTTAGAATTATTTTCGAAAAATATTTTGTGTGCAAAAAGAAGGGCTTATGATAGAAATATCAGATATTTTCCACGCTATAGCTCGGCGATTCCTTTATAGCACTTTGATCAATTGATCGTTCTCAAATTGAGAAAGAAAGGCCGAAATTATAACGGGCAATTTAGAATTTTTTTCAAGAAAAGAATATTTAAGATGTTCGGGGAGTGGTTTTAATTCAAGGTTGGGTGGTTCATCGCACGAGTTTGTCAAAAAATTTCTTTTTCAAAAGTAAGATTTTCAAAAAATTTTTGTCTAAAAACCGGTTCATTTTCATAATTGGCTTGCACGGACATAACCGTGTCTTCAAAAACATTTTAAGAAATTTTAGAAAAAGAAAAGGAAAAATCATTTGAAGAAACATTGGAAAGGGAAAGAGAGGAATCTTCATTTAACACATCAAGAAAAAAACAAGAATCATAATTTTTCAAAGAGTTTTTCATAGATTGATTTATAGAAAAAGTAACCTCATCATCTCCCACACGAAGTAAGATCTTTCTGTCACTCACATCGATGACTGCTCGAGAAGTGGCTAAAAAGGGACGACCAAGGATAAGAGGGACCTCGATGTCCTTTTCAATATTAAGAATAATAAAATACATCGAGAAGATGAATTTGTAAACCTTCACTAGCACGTCGTCTACAAAACCTAGCAGATACTTTATTGATCGATCATCTAACTGGATAGTCATACGCATAGGACTGAGAGTGCCCAATCCTAGCTTCTTAAATAAGGAAAACCGTATCGAGTTGATGCTCGCACTTAGATTCGCTAACGCATGCTTCACAAAAAGATTACCAAAAATACAAGGAATAGAAAAGCTACTCGGATCGTTTATCTTTTTAGGAAGATTAGAATTTTTAAAAACCATCGAGCACTCTTCGTTAAACGTTACATGAGATAAATTTTCCAGTTTCTTTTTTTTAGTCAACAAATCCTTAAGATATTTAGCATACTTAGGCATTTGACTAGTAGCTTCGTGAAATGAAAGATTAATATGGATTTGTTTGAACATCTCAATAAAGAGTTGGCACTGATCATCATATTTTTCTTTCCTAAGCTTAGCAGGATAGGGAGGTGGCAGAATTCTTTTATAAACTCCGGACCATCACTTTGAAAATTATCGTTTTCTTTTTCAAAAATAGATTTTTCTTCTTCTTTTTCAAAATTGTTATCATTAATTTCCGTAACGATGGTTTGTTCAGCAGTAGGAGAGGTAATCACCTCTTGCTCTTCCCTGGTGGTGGGCTCGTGGATTACTTTATCGCTCCGAAGGGAAATCGTTTTTGCCTGCTCCCTCTGGTTGGGTTCAGTATATGAGAAAAGAGTCCCGGGTGGCCTCTCAGAGATAACCTTTGAGAGTTGCCCGACCGTTTTTTCAATATTTTTCATCGAGCCTATTAAATTTTTAATGGTCGCCTCGTTCGCGCTTATATATATAGAAAACATTTCCTCCAAAGATGGAGGTTTTTGAAAATTTTGGTTTTGATTTTGAGTTTGATGTGGTGGTGGTGGGTGTGGAGTGAAATCGTGTGGTGGACGTGTGGCATTTGCGGGGTTACTCCACGAAACATTCGTATGGTTACGCCATCCATGGTGATACGAGTTTGAAGCATTATTAAAACTAGGAGGAGCAGAAAAATTAGAAAAATTAGAAAAATTGTTTTGAGCAGGCCTGGGTATATTCCCCAAATAATCCACCTGCTCAGTAGCAGCATTTGCATTTTCATATACCTGAGGGACAGAGGCAGCAATCATCTCCGTTACTTTCTTTCTCAGCATCTCCACTTGAAGCGCCAGTTAAGACACAGATTCCACTTCTTAGATACCTGTAAGTTTATTTTGGCGAGTCCTAGGTGAGTTCCACTGATAGGTTTTCATTGCCATGTCCTCGATAAGCTCAAGAGCAGCCTCCGGAGTTTTACGGTCCAAAGAACCACCGGAAGTGACATCTATCATCTGCTTGGTCTCTTGATTTTGCCTATTATAGAATGTCTTGACCTGTAACCATACAAGCAGAGCATGATGAGGGAAGCATCTCAAAAGTTTTTTGATCCTCTCCCAAGTATCATAGAGGGTCTCAGAAGCAATTTGAGAAAAGGAGGTAATATCATTTCAAAGTTTCGCAGATTTAGCTAGAGGGAAATATCTAGCAATAAATTTATCTGTTAAAATATTCCAAGTGGTGATTGATCCTCTTTGAAGAGAACTCAACCACTATTTATCTTTTGTTCTTAAGGAGAAGGGGAAGAGTCTTAGCCTAATTATGTCATCTGAGACACCATTTATTTTGAAGGTATCACAGATCTCGAGAAAACTAGCAATATGCAAGTTCGAATCTTCATCTTGTAACCTGTCGAACTGTACATATTGCAGCACCATTTGTATGATACTAGGCTTAAGCTCAAAGTTATTGTTCACAATAGTAGGTCGAACAATACTTGATTCTGTACCCTCTAGGTTGGGTCGAGAATCATCGGACATGGTCATATGCTGGACTATTTCTGGGTTGGGTTCTCCCATATCAGAGTTTAAGTTATAATTACCGTTAGAATCCTCAACTGCTTCTTGAAAAGTGTAAACCGCGGATCGCAAGTTTCTCCAAAAGGAGCGCTTGATTTCTGGGTCCAAGTCAACAATTAGCGACGGATTTGTGTGGGTCATGCCCTATAAAAAAAAATAGAAGGAGAATGGAGGAAAGGAAAAGAAAAAAACGAAAATA
The DNA here is from genome assembly GCA_039513925.1 of Platanthera zijinensis. Classification (NCBI taxonomy): domain Eukaryota; kingdom Viridiplantae; phylum Streptophyta; class Magnoliopsida; order Asparagales; family Orchidaceae; genus Platanthera; species Platanthera zijinensis. Next base: position 40,486,847 of record CM077089.1, on the reverse strand, counting down.
GAAACTTGAAGAAGAAAAGATAACGATTAATTTTTTTTTTGTTTTTTGCTGAAGTAATAGCAAAAGCATTTTCCTAATATTGACGAAAAAGGGTCCCCTACAACGGCGCCAAAAACTTGGTGAATTGAATGAATATCAACCCGAAAATGCAAGTGCACCTATCAAATTATAGTACCAAGGCCGTATTAAAAACTCGGGGTTGTCAATTACTATTACTCACGCTCCTACTATCATACCGTACGATTGCTGGGTGTTTTGAGAATTTTAAATTAAACCAAAAATAATTTTAAAACAAAAACATCAGATTCTAAAGATAACATTCAATCAATGATTCACCATGAAAAAAGATAAGAAGGATAAAAATTAAATTTTATAATTGCAAATCATTCTCGACCGTGGCGGATCAGAAAATAAGAAATAATCTTGCTAGAGCATTAAATCTCCTAACTTCTAGACGTTTTGACCGAAATCTCTTTGCAAATCAAAAGGCCTAAAGTTTCATTATCTAAGAGAACCATACTATTGGATTTGACTCCACTCCAAAGGATTTAAGTCTTCCTATCTCTAGGATTGCGTGCAACTCCTTCCTTCTTTGAGTGATCTTTCAAATCAACTAATCTCTCGACTACTATGAAATTAGATAAAATTTCCTACTACCGTATATCGGAAATACAGAGTCGACACGATTTAAGTCAAAGAAGAATCGAGAAAATATTTAGCAAAAATAAAACTAAGAAGCAAAGAAAAATCTCATATCATTTGATGGATCCTCAGGATCGAATGCTAAAGAAAATTAGCTACTCATATTCAAGAAGGAAACCACAATAAGATAGAGAAATTTCATTTTCATTGATTAATAAAAAAGTGTACACAATAATAATAAAAGAGACAATATTATACTACCAAGAAAAAGATTACATTAATGAAAATAACATAACAATAAGAAATGAACTCTCTTGCACTAGCACTCTACTTGCTCTCCAATGTCCAACCTCTTCAAAGAATGAGGCAAGTGCTCCTTATATATAGATGAGGGGGAAGTTTCTAGAGGGAGGTGGAGATGAAAGGGCACAAAGGGGGGCCGACCATGCATGGGTAGAGAAGTGCATGAATGAAAATAATGAGGGGGAGAGAAAAGGGGAGAGAGAGAAAAAAAGGTTCAAGGCATGTTATTTAAAGAAATAAAAATAGAAAAATAGAAATAGAAATAGAAGGGGGAATGAATCAGTAATAAAAGAGGGGAGAAAAATATAAAAGGGGAGAGAGAGAAGGGAGGAGGGAGCCGGCCAAGAATTAAGTGGAGAGCTATGCAAAGGTGGCAGGTGGGTGCATTATGGAGGGCTCGGGTTGGACTTGATGAGTGAAGGTTGGCTGCTTTAGATGAGCTGGACTTGAGATAAAGGGGTCGCCTGCACCAAGGATGGTTGGGCTGCATCATGTGGGCTCGGGTTGCATCAAGGAGGGCTGGGCTGCATCATGTGGGATCGGGCTTGACTTGATCTTGAGCAAGCGGAATGAGAGGGCGGCATGGCTCATGGGTTTGGACAGCACCAAGGAGGCTCGAACCTATAAAAATAAAATAAAACATTAAATTATTTATGTTATATAACATAACAAACATATTCATGCAACATAAAATGCAACATAACAAACATAACATACATACCAAACATAAAATAAGATATTAAAACATAATATAAAAAAAAAGATTTTGAAACATAACAAACATAAAATACATAAAAATATACTTAAACCTCGGAATTTTTTTTGCTAAACTAACCCAAAAAACAATGACAAAAACTAGTCATCACTGCACACAACAAAACTCTGAAAAACTACATGTTTACCCATAGCATCTTCTCTGGCACGCAAACAAAAAGATAACCATCACCAATCTAGACAAACCAATCTTAATGGGCTTCTCACAGCATGCCTATTTAATACTTCAATTCTCGATTATTTATTCAATTTCTACCAAGGATAATTTATATCTACCCGACAAAAATACCTCCTCTCTCTACCAATTATTGGAGTCTTCATACAATAATACCAAATTAAGGACTTCACTTATCTAGAAGGAAGATTGTTACCCTTGTCGATTGTTTAGGAGTTATGAGTGTTGATGCTCGAAAAGCGACGGACTCGGGCACCACCAGCTAACCGTTCGAGCACTTGGGGAAGAAAAAAGGAAAAACAAACTGCGAGCAGCAGTCTACTTGGCGGACTAGAAAAGGAACAGAAAAGCAGGAGCCGTGGAGCACGGCAACACCGGACTTCGCCCGTCGCGGCCTGAATGCCTCTCCTGCGACGGGCTTACTTTTGATTACAAAGAAGGGGTTACAAGAAGGGAAAAGCAAAGCCAAGTAGAAAGCAAGCTGGAGACCGCAAAGTCAGAGATTCGAGTCCGCAGCCTTTAACAAGTGGGCTCCTGGGCTCGAGTCAGCGTGCTTTGAGTGCACCACTTCCCCCTATTTATAGGCTGGGGGCCTGCCCAAGCGGGCAGGGCTAAAATAACCGGCTGCCCGGGGTACAAAAGAGCCGCGGTGACGGGAATCAAAAAAGGGAAAGAACAAGCAGTCCGCGCGGGACCGGCGGACTGCTCCAGCGAGCTGGAGACCTCCCTTGGTGGCATCGAGCGCGGTCCTTTCAAATTAGATGTGACCTGGGCGGCCTGACTTGGAGCTCGCCGGCCTGAGCTTGCCTCGTCGATGGGAGGTCGTCGATCTAGCAGAGCTGGGAACCGAGGGCGACCTGAGCAGATTGATAGCTGGAGTCCGCCTAGGTGACGGACCACGTCAACTGGCGAGCTGGGCAAACTGAGTACTTGAGTTCAGCGAGGGAAGGGCAAGATGCCTAACTGGAAATGTTGCGGATTCTGGGGTTAACATAATCCCCGCACATTTTTGAGTTTTGGAAAATTCCGAAAATGTTTCCTTAACCACTGAGTCCGCAACTATCATTAATGCTATTTGTGCTATAAATACTGCTGGAAGCGCTGTCTTCTGTCAGAATTGTCTGCGCGACGGGTCGTTACTCACCACTTGCGGTCTCGACTTTCCAGTCCGGCATGGCGAGGCTAGGGTCCTTCTTTGGCAGCATGGCTGCTCCGATTGAGAAGCCGAAAGCGAGTTCCCGGCCTAAGAAATCGAGCCATCGAAAAGATGCACCTGCTCGCCACCAGGGGGAGAGTTCAGACCCGGTGAAGCAAGATCCAGTCCGCGATACTGTAAAGACTACGAATGCTCCTTCAAGTCCTCTACGGGAGAAACCGAATCCGCCCTCCGTTTCTGACCAAAACCCTGCGAACTCCTCCAGCATGGAGGTGCATCGCTCTCCTTCCGGGACTATCATGTTGCGGATAGAAACGGAAAAGGAAGTTTCATCGCCGAAAGTCCAGCAGCAAAGGATCGAGGAGAAGCTTCCTGCTGGTGAGACGATAGTGGAAAGGGGAGAGGAGGTTGCCGAGGAGCGAGATAAGGAGTCCGCTGAAAACGCGACCAACAGTTCCATCGAAAAGCAAGTTGTGGAGCCAGTATCTTCCTTGGCGCTGGTTGTCGCTCCAAACTCAGTTCCCGAACCAAAGCCGGTTGTCATCGATTTAGAGAATACTCCTGAGAAGAAGAAAAAGAGGAAGAGAGATGGTAATGCCGCCGAGCGGGTAGAGAAGAAGTTGAAAGTTAGAAAAGAGAAAAATATCTCCAAGCGGACTGGAGCTGCGAGCTTGCAGCATAGGCCGCGAGAAAAGGAAGTCCAAGATGATCTCGTCACCCCCGATCCTCTGCTCGCAGAAGGTGATCCCCCTTCCACGCTCAGCTTATCAACCACTGAGATACTCGACTCTATAGATAATGATCAGCTTGCGAGTATAAATCGCTCTCTACTGGAGGTGCTGCAGCCTGATACCGCAACTGGAGGAGAAAATCTTGACGACCCTTCTTCTTTTTTTCTAGCTGAAGAGAGGAAGAAAACCGAGGAGCAACTCGCAATGATGAAGGCGAAGGTTGAAGCGGCCTCGGAGAAGCTCGTGGTGGATAAGCGGACTGAGGATCTTCAGATTGCTGCCGAGCTGATGCGATCTGGTAAGTTGCAGCCGGCGACCAAGCGGTTTCAGAGCTCTTGGTTGTACAAATCCCCTCCACGAAAGTCGCGGCCAGTCAAGATCCTTACAGAAACTGATGACATAGTCACCTCGAGCAGATCGCTGGCCGAGACAAGAGCACTAGTCCGCCGTGAATGGAGGCGTCGCCTAGAGGCTTTTGATCCGGAGCGCGTGAGGCGACCTATCCTTGATAGTCGTCAGATCGCCGCGAAGATAACCAAAAGTGGATAAAAACCTTTTCCCTTTTCTCTTTTTTTTGGAGCTATTGCGGCCTGGATACTGAGGCGATTTCACTTTCTTTGTTGTAGTTCAAAAGTCCACGCCTGATTCTGTCGAGGTCGGCGAGATCATGCCCACGCCACCAAATGTGTCGGAGGCTGCGGAGCGGACTACTGATGAGCTCACACAGGAGGAGCTGCCTGCTAAAGAAAACAGCGCACTGTTAGCGAAAAAATATGAGGAAGAGTTATGCGAGCTTAGAACTGAACTAAAGAAAAGCAAAGCGCGGGAAAAGATCCTAGAAAGCGAGGTCGCCGGCCTTTCATCCGCACTCGAAGGAGCGAACAAGGAGAAAAATCGACTGAGCGGAGATGTCCGCCATTATAGGAATAAATATTTGGCTTTGGCGAGAGAAGGAAAAAAGCAAGTAAGCGAAGCCGCTGGGGTGAGATCGCAAACGTCTCAGCCTGCTGTGGGGGAGGGATCAGCCCCTGCGGCAAGCAGGCAGCCCGCGGTGGTCGCAGATCCAACCCCGGCAGTTCAATTGATTCCATTTCCGCGGGTAGTCAGAGACATGGCTCATATGCACCGCACCTTCAATAATATGCACCATCTGGTTTCCCAGCTCTACTGCGAGATCTTGCGAGGGAGTGACCTGGCCGCTCATGTTGGAATGGAGGAGGAGGTGCGACCTGCTCTGAGAGACCGCGGAAGGCGCTAAGGCCCAAACATTTATTTTCTATTATTTTTTAAGTTGTATAACATTGTTGCCGAAACTCTTTGTTGTATGATTGTATCTGTGCTGTGATGCTACTTTGCTTGTTGCATACTATTATTTTTCGGATAATCCCGTTGTGGAATGTAAGTTATGCGGGCAGGCGTTTTATGCTTGCTTATCTTGTTTACTAGAAAATTGCGATCCCTGTGGGCTTCCTGTGAATTCGCAATTATTTGCAGGGAGAACAGGGAAGAGGCGAGCTGAGCGAACTGGCTTTGAATCCGCAAAGCCTTGAGAAATATCTGATATTGCAGGGAAAACAGGGAAGAGGCGAGCTGAGCGGACTGGCTTTGAATCCGCAAAGCCTTGAGAAATATCTGATATTGCAGGGAAAACAGAGAAGAGGCGAGCTGAGCAGACTGGCTTTGAATCCGCAAAGCCTTGGGAAATATCTGATATTGCAGGGAAAACTGGGAAGAGGCGAGCTGAGCGGACTGGCTTTGAATCCGCAAAGCCTTGAGAAATATCTGATATTGCAGGGAAAATAGGGAAGAGGCGAGCTGAGCGGACTGGCTGACCGATCTGAGCGGATTGACGGCTGTCATGTCAGACGGTTTTTATATAAATACGGTTGTCATTCTCTGTTTGTGTAGAAAGCAGTGGGAGCTGAAGACTTGCGGTCTGAAAACATGGTATCCGCACGCACTGAAGCCGCAGCCGCCTTCCACGCTGCTGATCATAAAAGGAGTAGGCTAACCGAAGCCAACCTGGAGGCTTTTTTGGGAGTTCATATGGCGGGCTCGCCCGTACTCGCGCGGCTCCCCGAACACCACGAACGACTGAATTTTTCAACTGCTACCCAGCTCGCAATTCCAATAGATCATTTTGACTGCGGGTTCAAATTTCCCCTGCTCTGGGAGGTCGCGGAGATCTTTGAGCATTATGGGGTGGTTCCGGGCCAGCTTGCCCCGAACAGTATGGTTGCCATCTGCAGTTTCATTGCTTACCTGCGAGCTGAGAGGGTTGAATTTTCCTTGAAGATTTTCAGGAAGATTTTCTCTGTTCGCTCTATTACCCCGACGGGAGACCCTGAGTACAAAGGCATCATCTACTTCTACTGTAGGGGAATGAAAGTTGTGGGCTTGCCGAATAAGATCCACAACTGGACCTCCAGGTATCTCATCTTTGAAGGCGACCTGGGTTTCCTTCATACCAGTCCGCAGCTGCGCGTAGATGCTGACTTCAAGAGCGTGCGGCTGAACGATGCCGAGGCCGCCATCGTCAAGTTCCTTGACGGAGCGAGGCTGGATGTTGACTATTACATCCCGCTGCTGCCTGGGCTATATACTATTAGCCGCCAAGAGAGTAAGTCTTGCGACCTTCGTTTGTATCCGCAACAACCTGGGAATTTTAGCTAACTTTCTCTCTTGCAGCGACCTTGGCGGTGCCCGCAAATCTGCCCGTTGCGCCTGCCGGACAGACTCCTATGCAAGGGGAAAGGAGAAAAGAAATCGCAAAAAAGAGGAGGGAAGACGGAGACCCCGCCGCGGGTTATTCTTCTGATGGCAGCTTCGACATTGCGGGCTTCGGCGAGAAGCAGAAGGATCTGAGGGGCAACCCCATGATCCACTGGCATGAGAAGAAAAAGTATGTCCGTCTATCAACGGCTCTTCCCTCTTGGAGGAGCCCGCGCCCATCTCGCCATGCCCACATCGCCCTGTCCGCCTTGTACGGGAAGCAAAACCTCCGCGATCTGCAAGGTGTGGCACCTGATGACCTCCCCCTTCTCGATGTGCAGGCCAGTGCGAACGCCGCCGTCACCAACCACTTCTTAGGCAGGCTTACGCGCGAGCTGCTTAGGGACAATGCGCGGCATAAGAAGGAAAGCCATTCGCTGAAAGAAAGGAATAAGCGACTTGGTGTAAAAGTTAATCAATATAAAGAATACAAGGCCGTAAGTGCTTAGTTAATCGCCATTAATCTTGCTTATCTTTCGCAGACTGATGTTTTGATTTCTTTTGCAGATCGCATATGAGGTGACCAACCCAGACTTTCAAAAGGCCATGTTTCCTTTTGTAAGGGAAAGCGTCGAGGTCGCGCTCGAGCGCGTTATCAGCGATGGGTACGCGAAGGCTGGGGTAGACTCTATTCCTTTCCTGAAGCTTTTCCCGGAGCTAAAGGATAAAGTTGCCGAGTTCGAGCAAGCTGATAAGGGGAAAGCGGTTGCCGAGGATGACGAGGAGGAGTCTGCTGACGAGGAAGCTGCTGAAGACGTGGCCTCAAGTCAGCAGCAAGGAGGTCAGTCGGATCAGTCCGCTAGCTCCAGCTCTGGTGAGAGCAGCTCGCGAACAGAACCCTCAGCCGCCTCTCACTCTGACGACAGCAGCAGCAGTGACTCAGGCGGCTACTCGCCTATAGTGGATGTGGATGGGTCAAGCCCTGAGAAGCCTGCGGACAAGAAGCAGAGGACAGAATAGGAATATATATTGTAATTTTTTGGTTTTCTTTAATGTAAGGGGGAGGGGCGGACTTTACGCGAGTCCGCCAGGACATGTAATTTTTGAATGAATATATATAAAAAAGGGATATTTTTGATATCTTCTGAGATTTTCTGCTTGTTTCTCGCTGATGCTTTAGAGATCGCACTTATATCTTTGCTAGCTGAAATTTCATAACCACAATCTTGTTATAATATGAACAGAATGTATTCCTTGGGAAAGAGACGAATGATGCGGACTTGGACGAGTTCAGTTCTCAGTCCGCATTTCACAGAACTTTTGCCAGTTTTTGCGAGAACTAAGATAACGAAAAAACCATAATCTGCTAACCCAAATATCATGAATAAGCGAACTGGACGGACTAGGGTCACCATCCGCAGATATTCGCGCTTGAATTTCTTCTAAGTACATTGTATGCATCGAACAAATTCTGCGGACTAGGCGAATTAGAAAACCAACGTCCGCACTGCCTCAGTCAGCAACATCAGAAGTGACCTGTAATTCATAATAAGCGGGTAGGAGCGACCGGAGCAGCATTGCTTTCCTCACAAGATTATGAATTACCGAATCAACCAAGGGACGGCGGACTGAGCGGATAAGGCAACTGGAGTCCGCACTTCATTAATGAACAATATCAGAAATGACTTGTAATTCACAACTAGGCGGGTAGGTGCGGCCGGAGCGGCATTGCTTTCCTCACAAGGTTATGAATTACAGAATCAACCCAGGTGACGGCGGACTGAGCGGATAAGGCAACTGGAGTCCGCACTTCATCAATAATGACAACCCCTGTGAAGAAGAAAGCCGCAGTCCGGAGGCCAAGTGGGTAGGTGCGGCCGGAGCGGCATTGCTTTCCCCACTGGACCTCGGGGTCTGCAGACTCAATAACTCAATTCACTGCCCTCTTGTCTGAAGTACAGTCTAAGTCGATCTCTCGGGCAGGTACGGCCGGAGCGGCATTGCTTTCCTTTGAGATCGACAAGACTGTGGGTCTTCTGCAGGCACTGCTTGAGGGTACCAAGGAGTGTTCGAGAGTCACAACCCGAAGATGATCTGGGGGTAGGTGCGGCAGGAGCGTCATTGCTTTCCCCGTGTGATCATCTGGGTTGTAACAATATCCCTTAAGTGGCGTGGTAGAGCTGACCTCCACTTCGCTCCTCCATAATGCAGAAGTGGGGTTAGGTACTAGCCGGGATCCGAAATCCAGTATCCTACCGCACTAGAGTTGGTAGGCTCCCACTACACGGTGCGAAATCTCCCCGCAACACGTGGTCGTCGTGGTGTTATGCTGACACCAACGGTTCTAGGGGAGGTTTTTGCTGAACACGGCGATATCTCCTGGCATCAAGCAACTGTCGGGAGTTGCTCGAGGAGGTAAGAAAGAAGAGGCATTCGAAGAAGTGTTAGTATGAGTATTTAGGCAAGTATCAATTTTGAGAGATTCGTATAACCATAAAATAGAGAGTTCAGAGAGAACCGTTTAGAGTTATCCTTGCTCCATATATTTAACTGTCAACGCTTGAAACACAAAGATACTTGATAAAAGTGTTGGCAAGGAATTTTTTATTAATAGTGAACCTCTTAAAGAGTTTACCCAGGAAGAAAAGAAAAGAGGTTCAGGAAAAGAACCGCTTTAGGTCATCTCCGCTCCATGTGTGCGGCATGTCTTCTCCTTCAAACGTTTGCAACCGGTAGGCCCCATTCTGAAGTGCTTCCTTGATAATGAATGGTCCTGCCCAGCTAGGATTAAGCTTCCCAACTGAGCTGGCTCTTGCAGCAGCATCGACCTTTTTAAGAACCAGATCTCCCACTTAAAAGTGTTTGATCCTTACGTTCTTATCGAAGTAACGGGCCATTCTTCTTTTTACTTCCTCCTGCCTGATAGCAGCCTTGTCTCTGACCTCTTCGATATGCTCCAAACTGAACCTCATCTCCTCGCTGTTCAACTCAAGCCAATCCTCCGTGCCTTGCCTGGCAACAGAACTTCAAACTCAACAGGAATCAATGCCTCGGACCCGTGAGAAAGCTTGAACGGGGTTTCTCCTGTTGCAGATGAAGGTGTTGTTCTCAGGGTCCAGAGGACTGAGGGAAGTTGATCAGCCCAACTGCCCTTGAGATTTTGAACCTTTTTCTTAAGCAGGTTGAGGATTTGCTTATTAGCCGCTTCTACTTGGCCATTGCTTCTGGGATGATGAACTGATGCGAAGCGCAGCTCTGTTCCGATCTGCCTGCAAAAGTCTATCATCTCCGCATTATTGAACTGTGGTCCATTATCGGTGATTATTGCCATAGGGATTCCATGTCGGCAGACTATCTCACCCCAAATAAAATTCCTCACGACCTGGGTTGTCGTCTTTGCCAGTGCTTTAGCCTCAATCCACTTACTGAAGTAGTCGATCATAACTATAATAAAGCGCCGCTGCCCACTTGCCATGGGAAAAGGGCCAATGAGATCCATTCCCCAAACAGCAAAGGGCCAAGGGGTTGTGATCGATCTGAGAGATTGAGCTGCTTGATGCTGAAGAGGGGCGAATTTCTGGCATTGAACACATTTTCTTGCATAGGCCCCAGAGTCCTTCTTCATTGTAGGCCAGAAGTAACCTTGCTGCAGGATCCTTCTTTCTAATGTTCTTGCTCCCGAATGACTGCCGCACTCGCCAGAATGCACTTCTCGGAGAATGGAGGGAACCTCGCTTTCTGAAACACATCTTGCCATTGTGGACAAGAAGGTTTTCCTGTAGAGAATGTCGGATATCAAGTAATAGTGTGCTGCCTTCAACCTGAATCTCTTCTTATCTTTCACTGACTGATGTAGATTCCCAGTTGACAGGTAGAGAATGAACGGATCCATCCAAGAGGGACACTGATCGATTTGCATTAGCCCTTCTTCCTCCACCGCTGGGCGGAAAAGTTCAGAAGTTGTCCCTCCTGACGAGAGCCCGTACTTTGCGAGAACGTCGGCCTCCTCATTCTCTGTCCTTGGAATGTGCTCAATAGTAAAACTTTTGAACCTGCCAACCTCAACCTTTACCAGCACAAGGTACTTTTTCAACACTGGCTCCCTGGTCTCGAAGTTGCCAAGAACTTGTGAAGCCATTACCAGTGAATCAGTCTTGATATGGACGTGATCAATTCCCAGCTCTCGCGCAAGCCTCAAGCCGGCTAATAAAGCCTCATATTCTGCCTGATTGTTAGTCACTGGAAAATAAAACTTGATGGCCTGCTCAAGTTTGACACCATTCGGGTTTATCAAAACTACTCCTGCACCCGAGGAGTTTCTACCAGAAGCTCCATCCACATAAATGGTCCAAGCTAAAGGGGACCTTGCTGCTTGGTCCGAGCTGGATTCTGTCGTATCAATCAGGAAATCTGCAAGCACCTGTGCCTTGATAGCTGTTCTGGGCACATAGGAAATTTCAAACTCGCTCAGCTCGATTGCCCATTTAGCTAGCCTGCCTGAATGCTCTGGTTTTTCTAACACATTCTTCAAAGGTTGATCAGTAACTACCTGAATTGAATGAGCCTGGAAATACGGACGGAGTCTGCGGGAAGACATAACTAATGCTAAAGCTAGCTTCTCTAGGATGGGGTACCTTGCCTCTGCATCCTTCAGGATGTGACTGACATAGTAAACAGGGAACTGCCTCCTGCTTTCTTCGCGAATCAGAACTGAACTAACTGCCTCGGCTCCAACCCCTAGGTATAGGAACAACACCTCCCCTGCTCGGGGGCTTTGGAGTAAAGGAGTCGAGGTTAGCTGCTTTTTTAATTGCTCAAAAGCCAAGGAACACTCTTCTGTCCATTGAAACTTGGACGCTCCCCGAAGAGTCTTAAAGAATGGTGCACTTTTATCTCCAACTCGAGAGATGAACCTCCCGAGTCCTGCCAACCTCCCCCCTAACTGCTGAACCTCTTTGGGTGAACGGGGAGGGGTCATACCAAGGATGGCTTTAACCTTATCAGGATTGGGGGCTAGACCCTCGGGAGTAAGGAGATGGCCGAGAAACTTCCCTTTACTTGCCCCAAAGACGCATTTTAACGGGTTAAGCTTTATTTTGCGCCTTCGTAGAGTAGAAAAGGTCTCTACAAGATCTACCAGGTGCTGCGGAAGAGACCTACTCTTAATCAGAAGGTCATCCACATACACCTCGAGGTTTCTACTTTTTTGCTCTTTAAACACTTGGTCCATCATGCGTTGATAGGTTGCGCCAGCATTTTTAAGCCCAAAGGGCATCACAAGATAACAATAGCAACCGTCATTAGTGATGAACGATGTGCAAGGGATATCAGGTTTGTGCATTCTTATTTGGTGATAACCAGAGAATGCATCTAAAAAACTCATAAACGGATATCCTACCGCAGAATCAACTAATAAATCTATCCGAGGCAAGGGGTAGAAATCTTTCGGGCACGCTTTATTCAAACGGGTGAAATCTACACACATACGCCACTTTCCCCCAGGTTTCTTAACCATTACAACATTCGAGACCCACTCGGGATACTGAATCTCTTGAATGAAGCGCGCTTTGAGGAGTTTAGCAACCTCCTCTCTGATGGGCTCTGCTAACTTGACAGCTACATCCCTCTTTTTTTGCTGGACGGGCTTGGCGGCCGGATCAACGTTGAGATGATGGCAAGCCACGTCGGGATCCACCCCTGGCATGTCCTCCGCTGACCAAGCGAAGACATCCAGATTCTCCAATAGGCAAGATATCAACTCCGCCTTTTGATCTTCTGGCAATTCGGAGATGATGGAGAGCTTTCTTCCTTCCCCTTCTGCGATGGGGACTTCTTGCGTCACCTGGGCAGGTTCCAGGTGAGCACCTTCTCTATTCTCAGCATCTTCTGAAGGAGTGGCTTCTGCTGCTGCTGGAAAGGCTGGGGGGCAAACCTCAGTCATGTTGACTATTCGGAGGTAACACTCTCGAGCCTGCCTCGGGTCGCTCCTGACCCTACACTGGCGGCCATCCTTGCAGAACTTGATGGCTAGATGGTATGTTGAAATGATGGCGCGATATTTGTTTAGCAATGGTCTTCCAAAGATAGCATGATAGCTGCTCGGAGCATCTACCACTATGAACTGGATTTCTTTGGGCACCCCTCCGAGCGTCACCGGGAGTGTGACACTTCCTTCAACTTCCTTCCTTTCTCCTGAGAAGCCATAGAGTGGCCCTTCGGTGGAAAGCAGAGTCTTTCCAGTCCTCAGGGCTTCGAAAGTGGACTTAAAGAGGAGATTCACGGAGCTGCAGGTGTCGATGAGAATTCTATCGACCGTGAAGTTTCCGATGGCTGGCTGGACCACGATGGCATCATCGAAGGGGTTGGCGGTTGCAGGAAGGTCCGCAGAACCAAAGGTGACAACTTCAGAAGGTGGGGCAGAAGAAGTAGAAGCAACCTCAGTTCGCGAAAGCCTTGACAAAGAGGACTTCCGGGTAGACTCAGCCCCCGCTCCACCATGGATGAAAAAGAGTCTTCCCAAGGCCCCCTCGTCGACAACATCAATACACTCATTTTGGATATCAATGAGCCCCAGATGGCCCTCATCCCTTATCTCTATGCACTCCTGGTGAACTTCAGCCACCTCCTTGCCCTTGGAGGTGGAAGGCCTTGAAGAATCATTCTTCCTGCCCAGGTCCTCGAGTTTACCCTCGGCGAGCAACCTCTCAACTAGCTTCTGAAGAGCCTTGCAGTCTTTAGTCAGATGACCCTTCTCCTTGTGAAAATTACAGAACTGAGAGTTGTCTCTGGGCTTCCAATCTCTCTGAGGCCCTTGCCTCTTTTCTTCAACCTTCTTCTGGATTACCTGGGCAACCTCTTCAAAGTCGATGCCTAGATCTGCAAGCTCTTCCATAGGGCTGCTCCCGTGAGGATTTGAAGCTGGCAGGGCTCTCTGAAGAATGGGGAGCGCTTGAAGGGGAACGGCGGGAGCGGCGGCCAACGGCAGTCTCTGATCATGAAACTGTTGATGGCCAAGGAAGGGTTTCTTATGGCGGAGGTTGCGCCCCCTCTGAGGTGGAGGGTGGAAGTCAGGCCGGGGAGGCTTACTGTGGTACTGATTGTTGGAAGAGGAGTTGGGGACATCCCTTCCTCCAGCTTTAGCTGTCAGGGATGAGATATAGGTTGGATTGGCATTTTCCCCCTCAATAAAGCGATTAGCTATCGCGATGAGCTCCTGATAGGTTGACGGTGCCTTTGTTGTCACTTTGAATTTTAACGGGCCCTCCCGGAGGCCGTGAATCAGGGCAACTTTATAATAATCGGGGTTCACATTCCTTACCCCTTGAATTTCCTTCTGGAACCGATCAACGAATCTTGCCACCGATTCATTGTCTCTTTGTCTAATATCAAAAAGGGCTATCGGCCCATCCTTTCTCTTCTTAGAGGTTGCAAACCTCAGGAGTAGCTCGCTGCGAAGCTCAGCGAAGGAGGAAATGGTGCCTGGAGGCAACTCATAAAACCATTCTCTTGCTTGACCATCAAGAGTGGTCACTAGAAGTTTACATTTCAGGGCGTTAGAGAGGCTTCTCAATGCAACTGCCCCTTCGAATGCCTGCAGGTGGGAGATCGGATCAGTCTCCCCCGAATAAAAAGGGAGACGAGGTTCTCTGAAATTGCTTGGCGCTGACTCCCATCGGATTCGATCGACGAAGGGAGAGGGAGTTTCTGAATCAGTAGAAGGGCGGACTGGAGGACGAAACTCTGCGAGCTCTGCGGACTGCCGATCAACAAAGTCTAGTCGGCGAGCCGGGGTCCCTCGGGCTGCTTCCCTGAAGAAATCCATCAGGGGGGCGAACTGATCCGCCTGAGGTCGCAGGGGAGTTGCGGACTGAGCTTGGTGGAGAGGCGGAGGTGCAGTCGTAGGCGACTGCTGAAGAGGGGTGCGACGAGCCGGGGTCTGGCGGACTGGAGTCTGGCGGACAGGTGTCTCAGCAACTTCTTCAGCAACCTGGGGAGCAAGTCGCTGAGTCAATGCTAACAGGGCTTGGCTGATCGTATCGAGCCGCTGGTCAGTCTCTCTTCGAGATACTTCAGCTTCCCAGCGGGACTGCTCCAACGCCTCCCACAGCGAGTCATCGGGGGAGCCGGAGCGGTTGGAGCGGCGACCTCGGCGGTCTGACATTTCTATCCGCGGTTTCAAAAAACTGCTCGAATCTGAAGGTTGCGTGTTAACTGTTGATGCTCGAAAAGCGCGGGCTCGGGCACCACCAGCTAACCGTTCGAGCACTTGGGGAAGAAAAAAGGAAAAACAAACTGCGAGCAGCAGTCTACTTGGTGGACTAGAAAAGGAACAGAAAAGCAGGAGCCGTGGAGCACGGCAACACCGGACTTCGCCCGTCGCGGCCTGAATGCCTCTCCTGCGACGGGCTTACTTTTGATTACAAAGAAGGGGTTACAAGAAGGGAAAAGCAAAGCCAAGCAGAAAGCAAGCTGGAGACCGCAAAGTCAGAGATTCGAGTCCGCAGCCTTTAACAAGTGGGCTCCTGGGCTCGAGTCAGCGTGCTTTGAGTGCAACACTTCCCCTTATTTATAGGCTGGGGGCCTGCCCAAGCGGGCAGGGCTAAAATAACCGGCTGCCCGGGGTACAAAAGAGCCGGGCAGCGGTGACGGGAATCAAAAAAGGGAAAGAACAAGCAGTCCGCGCGGGACCGGCGGACTGCTCCAGCGAGCTGGAGACCTCCCTTGGTCGCATCGAGCGCGGTCCTTTCAAATTAGCTGCGACCTGGGCAGCCTGACTTGGAGCTCGCCGGCCTGAGCTTGCCTCGTCAATGGGAGGTCGTCGATCTAGCAGAGCTGGGAACCGAGGGCGACCTGAGCGGATTGATAGCTGGAGTCCGCCTAGGTGACGGACCACGTCAACTGGCGAGCTGGGCGAACTGAGTACTTGAGTTCAGCGAGGGAAGGGCAAGATGCCTAACTGGAAATGTTGCGGGTTCTGGGGTTAACAATGAGCTTACAATTGATCTAGATGGAAATGTCCATAGTGATTTTCTATCTGTGGATCTAGTTACAGCTTGCTACTCTGATCATAAGAATACCTCCAAACTCTTCTCCAAGGCTAATCAAGCTTCGTCTTCCTCTTCTTCCTTATATTCTTTTCCCTTCTTTTTTCTTTTCTAAAAAAGCAAGAGAGTGAGAGAGAGTCCTTTATAGAGAGAGAATTTTTGGGAGTGAATGAGAATTCTTGCCCTTCCACTCCCTCTTAACAATCCAGGCTGCACACTCAGCCATAGGATCTCCACCTCCTAAGGAGTTGATGACCAATATTCAATTGAGCTTTCAGTTTAAATAGATACCGTCGTACGGAAACTCACTAGCACCGCGTGGTAGCATAGGCGGTGGCGCTGGTCTTAAAAAGCATTGCTTTGCCGCTCAATGACCACCTAAACACCCTTTGACACGTGTCATGCCTACCGCTATCGGTAACTCTACCGACGCGTGGTACATTCCAGTGGTATTATTCTAATTTATTCATTGGCTACCAATAACGGTAGCTCTATCTCCATGTAGTAGCTTTCAATAACACAATGTTGTTTTCATCATTGTAAATCCGAAGCATTATAAATCTCCCCTTATTTATAAAATTTCATTACGAAATTTTAAACAGGTATGAAAACAACATAGAAGCACAAATATACAAAATGTAATTCAATAGAATAGCTTAGGGAATTCCTCTCTCATGGTCTGCTCGCACTCCCATGAAAGTTCCTCTTTACCATAGTTGTCCCAATGGACTTCGATCATCTTAATTTCCCTATTTTACAACAGTCTGGACTCCATTTCTTCAATTTGAATGGGCTTGACTTTCTTTATCAACTAACTATTGACCGACACTTGATACGCAATAATCAATTGTGTAGGCTCTTGTACAGCCTTCCATTATACTGATATGTGAAACACATCATATAAACCACTGAGTTTAGCTAAAATAGCAAGCATATACGAAACTTCACAAATTCTCTCCATGATTTCAAACGTTCCAAGTTATCTTGGACTTAGCTTTTTAAAGCGTCGAATCCAAGATACAACTTCGAATGACTTGATCTTGAGATAAACTCAATCGTCAACCGCAAACTCAACATTTTGTTGCATGAAACTGTCATACATTACTTTTTGATCTTGATCCATTAATAGAGGCTCTCAAATCAAACATATTATTGAAGTTGCATCTTCAACATCTTTACACTTATAAAACTTTTATTCACCTGATTATAACCAAGCTAACGGAGTATCATACTTCCTACAATATAAGGTCTCAAAGGGCGCGATCTTAATACTTGCTTGGTAGCTATTATTGTAGGTGAACTCAATCATAAAGAGATGGTTCTCCCACCTCTTCCAAAAATCCAAGGCACACATGCAAAAAATATCTTCCATTATTCTGTTTACTCTCTAGATCTGACCATCCTTCTAAGGATGAAAGACCGTGCTGAATTTCAGCTTGGTACCAAACAGTTGATGAATAAGCCTCCAATCATTTGATGTGAAGCACCAATCTCGGCCACTAATGATGCTACAGGGCACACCATGTAATCATACTATCTGATCAACATAAAGCTTAGCTAGTTTTTCACTGAATTTTCCCTACGTTTTAGAATGAAGTGTGACACCTTTTTCAATTGGTCAACGATCACCCAAATGACATCGTTCCCTCTTTAAGATCTCGATAAGCCATCTACGAAATCTCTAGATATCTCCTCAAACTTCCACTCTTGTATTGTTAATGAATTCAAGAAACCACTAGGTTTTTGACATTCATCCTTCACTAGGGCACAAGTTTGACACTTCGCCACATAATGAGCTATGCCCTCCTTCATCCCTATCCACCAAAAAAGCTTTCTCATTTCCTGAAATATCTTTGTGATCCCAGGGTAGATTGAGTACTTTGTAAGGTTTGCATCGTAAATAGATTCCTCTCGTAATTTTCCAACATTTGGGATGCACAACTGAATATCCTTCCATAAGAGTCCGTCATCAACAGAAAACTGGGCATTTGACCCATCTAAAGTCCTTACCAAGCAGCATTTCCCAACGCTTGTCGAATCCTATCCGCGAGGTTATATTGTACCACCATCCAGTATAAACATGCATTTGCACTAGAGCTCTGATCAACATAAGTGATCATAAAGGCTTCTAAATCTTGAATAAGATGCTTATCATGCAACTTTATCATGTTGGCTTATACTAGAGCCCTACGACTCAACACATCTACGATAATATTTCCCTTTTCGGGAACATAGTTTATCTCAAGCATATAGTCCCCAAGGAACTCTATCCATCTCCTTTGTGTCATATTCAAATCTTTCTGGTTCTAACAGGTACTTTAGGCTCTTATGGTTCGCAAAGATGTCAATCTTTATGCCATACAAGTAATACTGTCATAGCTTTTGGGTAAATATCATAGCCGCCTATTCCAAGTTTTGTACTGAATAGTTTCTTTCATGCACCTTTAGCTGGTGATATCCATAAGCTATATACTTTCCAAACTGTAAAAGAGCGCAACCTAAGCCACTCTTTAAGGCACCGTTGAAGATCTCATAGCCTTCTACACCACATGGCGAACAAAAAATAGGTGTCGTAGTAAGATGACTTTTAAACTTATCAAAAGCTTGCGTGCACTCTTGTGTTCAAACCAATTTCTGATCCTTTCTTGTCAACGTTGTGAGAGGTAGAGCTATCCATGACATGTTTTCTACGAAGCACCTATAGTAGCCAGCAAGTTTTAGAAAGCTCTGACTTCTGCCAAAGTAGTCAACCCAGGCTGCTCTCGTATCACAACTATCTTTGATGGTTCTACGAAAATACCCTCTCCACTAACCACATGAAAAATAAAAGACACTAACGATATCCAAAACTAACACTTAGAGAACTTGGCATAGCGACGATTCCTCCTCAGGGTATGCAAAACCAACCTCAAATGACTTGAATGGTCCTCCTCAGACTGAGAGTATACCAGTATTTCATTTATAAATACAATCAAAAATAGGTCTAAGTACTCTCTAAAGGTCAGGTTCATTAAATCCATGAATATCGATGGAGCATTTGTCATCCAAAACAGCATTACAGTGAATTCATTATGACCATAACGTGTACCTAATGCTGTCTTGGGAATATCACATTACCTAATTCTCAACTGATAATAGCCGTACTACAAATCCTGCTTTGAATATATAGTAGATCCAACCAGCTGATCAAATAAAACATCGATTATCAGAATTGGGTATTTGTTCTTCTTCGTTAACTAATTGAATTCGCGGTGGTTAATGCATAGATGCAAGCTTCTGTCCTTCTTCTTCACAAGGAGGACTAGTGTACTCTAAGGGGACATACTTGGACGTATATAGCCCTGCTCTAGCAAACCCTACAACTGAACCTTTAGTTTTCGATCTACTTTGTAGCTACTCAATATAGTGAGCATGACACAGGTTACGCACCTGGCACCAACTCAACAGTGAAGTCGATCTTTGGCTGAGGTTGAATTTCATGGAGATCTTTAGGAAAAACATCCGCAAACTCCGAGACAATTAAAAAGTAACTCAAACTAGACTTCGGCTCTAAAGCCTCTAATAACATTAAGAATAGCTTTGCGCCATTCCGAACCACCTTGACCACTTGGAGGGCAGAAATAAGTATCTTGCTCGATCCTCATATACTAATGAATTTAGTCTTGCATTAAGTGTTATGTCATAGTATAACTTCCTTTGAGTTTCAATCAATACAGGAATGCTGCTTCGAGAGCCAGTCAATGCCAAAGATCACATAGAACCCAAATATCAGTAGTACAAATGCTTCCAATCGAATATCATGACTTCATATCCGCACCTTCACACTACCTGTACTATACACTTATCTATATAGTAGCATTATAAATAATGGAACTTCGCTACATATACACTTTTAGAAAGGGTAAAGAAAGAGTTATTACTGAATAGGTAAGAAGTAGGACGTAGACCAGTTATCATTATTTAAATACATATATAGATATGCACAAGATATAACATACAAAAAGATATAACAACTGCCAAATACTTAAAACCCGAACAAACATTGCCTAGACCAAGGGCTTTTGGTTGAATGTACTGGGATGTAGTTGCCTCCATAGCCTTCCCTTTCTCCGCATATGACACACATGTAATTTTCATTGTCTTTTGAGCACCATTGTGAAAATCTCAGGCATATTGTCCTTTCTTGCCACAAGTGTAGTAAATAAGAGAAACTTTACAAGTAGTTGTTTTAGACTTTTATTTCTACCTCTTACGTTACTAAAACTTTATAGACTTTGTATATCTTGGTATCATGAGCGCTAGCATCTGGTGTTATTTCCCCAAATCTATCTCCAAAGATCTAGCTGACTCCAACAATAATCGGAATACAAATAACTTTAGACCCACCAATAGAAATCGTAGATCATCACGCAGACCATTATAAAATCTATCGATTTTGGTCTCCTCATTCTCCAACACAAACCCTGCATAGTGCATTAGCATGATAAATGCGTGTAAGTACTCAACCACCGTATGCACTCCTATACAAAACACATGTTCAACTGCTTATCCGAGGCTCTTCTTATTGCAATTTGCTCAAGTACACCAACTGACATTGGAGCCACCACAAAAGTAGGGGGATGCACATGCCTTCTAGGTTAGAGCCTATTGTTCGCATCTCTTTACTTTTACAATATCAAATCTCCTGTTGTATATGATTATACAAGTGTTGGGTATAGTTTGCAGGTTTACATGTACAAAAGAACGAGAAAATTATGTTCTGGAACTTACCGCTGAGCGCTAGCGCTATCGCCCGTGGTAGATTCAGAATTAATTTAGGATGAGCGCTATATGACCTGCCGCGTACCACAAGCCGTACCGCGGTGTGCTAACTCTCTTAACAAGCATTGAGTCAGCATGCTACCTCCAGAAGATAGCAATGTACTCTGCCGTGATAGCTCGGAAAAGCAGAAAATATTGTTTTCAGATATTTTTCCAAATCGGCTGGACAGCTGTCACATCAACGAACATTGACCTACATATAACGTCTCCATCCGTTAAATGAAAAATAATAGAGGGTCCTACCGGGGCCCCACACCATTATTGACAAATAGGCAGAGTGTTTATAGGTTTATACCAAAAACTATTCGCATCCTAACTCAGAGCATGCTAACGGAAGTTTAAGGTTATTTGAACTCAAACTCATGTTAATGTCCATAATATATAAACCAACATTTATATAATAGCAAATGAATTTCACTTTACACATACACAAAGGTTATGGACTTAAGGCCTTACAGTTACATTTTACCAGTGTGGATTACATACATCAGCACGCAGGCTGACCACACATGAAAATAGTAAAATTCTTCATTCGGCCTTCGAGGGCCAATAACAGCAGCAAGGGCTTCAGCCCGCTATTTCCTGCTCGGCTCTCCAGCACCTACAAAAGAACAGTCTACCGCAGTGGTGGCAAATAAGGTAACGGTCAGCATTCTGCTGACCAATTTATAACGACCCTACCCTTTTCCCGGGGTAGTGGTATTCCTTCCTTGCAGGCATAGCAATTTCACAGGCAGATATACATTTCAAGATATCACAAACATCCGCCGCACGGCCCGATGTCCCGTGCACTCAGAGCAAATTATCGATGTACCGAAAAACAAGGGTCCCACCACCATTTAAGGGTCAAAAACCCAACTATAAACATTAAGCATTCATGCTCCAAGGCCCACGGCCAGAGACTTCAGTCTTGATGGTGTACAGCCCAAGACTCTCATTATGCGATCCTAATGAATGCCAATAACTTAGGCACTCAAGATAGACAACCATAACTCTTATACAGTTCAACCCTTTCTCGTTGCTCAAATCGCTAGTTCAATGTCTAGACTATCGCGGGTCGGCTTCCCCTTGTCCGTTCGGCTCACTGGCCTTTAAGAGCGCATAACTCACAATATCCACACTGTCCCCTAAGGACTGGCTTCACAATCAAAGTGAGAGTCAATGCCAGCGTTCGTCCTAATCGCATGGCGGGGTCAACAGATGCTCTCTTTCAACACCCAAACTTAACCCAAACCCTACAACATCCTGCAGTTCCAGAAACACTTGTATTTCCTTAGCATATAACACACAAACTTCGGCGGTATTTTCCTGGAACTCCATTCCATTACTTACTGTTACTCCACTTCATAGGCACAACCCACCGACTCCACAAAATACACGTTTATACGTTGAGTCTTCTCTGGTGTGCAAAATAAAGCATCACCAATTAAGACCAACCAGTCCGGATGGGCTTCACACAACATGCCTATTTCTACCACACATTTCCGGATCTATATGCAATACTTAGTGGGGATTACTGGATTCAACCCAAAGGAACTCCCTCGATTCTCCACCTGCTGGTGGGGGATTTCATGCACATGCCAAAATACGGACTTCACATGTCGAAGATGGAAGAACGCTACCCTTAACGTTCTCTTCGGAGCCATGATACAGCTTTTCTAAGCAGATAGAAATGAGCGCCTAACTTTCCCCTCCACAAATCTAGCTTCAGATCTTCATTCCAGTCACAAGATCTACCCTAGCAACTTCAGCAAGCCCTAGCTACAGCCGAGATTTCTCTACTCCAAAATTGGAACACAAGGAAGAGAGAGAGAGAGAAAAGGAAATAGTGATTTCCTCATTCCAACCCCTTTGCATAAGTGGTCTCTAGTTTCACCCCAGCCACACGATACAATCATCAAAACAAAGTAACGACTCGGTTTAAAGCTAAAAAGTCACCCACCGCCTACCGGCCGCTCACTAGCCATCTGACACGAGTCACTGCTCGGCCATATCTTTGTTTTTCGACAAATCGTCGAACGGAGCTGATTTCGTCGAATGAACTTTGTCGATTGGGAGTGAGTTCGTCGAATGGGCTTTTGTTCGTCAAACGAGATTGATTTCAAAAAACAGACCAAAATCGTCAAACTCTGCTCGACGTTTGACATTTTTGTCGAGATCTGCATGACGATCTTCGTGGAGCAAAGGTCGACGATCTTCGTATAGCCTAGGTCGACTTTTATCCTGTTCTCTCCAACTCCTTTTTGGGGTGTTAAAATACTCCCCTCCTTACAGAAATTTCGTCCCGAAATTTGCATACAGCACCCAGAAAACAGTAACAAATATGTTATAACATACATTTTCTTCAACAAAAAATGTTACAATATTTTATACAAATAATTCAGGAAATTCTGCATGCATGGTTTGCTCCTGCTCCCATGTTACCTCCTCACGACCACAGTTGTACCACCCGACCTTGATCATTCCGATTGTTTTGCTCCACAACAGTTTAACCATCGTATCCTCGATCCGAATGGGCCTAACCTTTGTTGTTAACAGAGATTTGACAAGTACGTGATCATTCGTAATTACTTGAGCTGGATCTTTCATGGCTTTTCGAAGCACGGATATGTGGAACACATCATGTAATCCACTCAATTCTGCCGAAAGAGCTAGCAGATAGGCAACTTCTCCAACTCACAACACTACTTCTAATGGACCAAGATACCTCAGACATAACTTTTTCAAGCGCTGAATCCTGGACATGCCCTTGAAGGGTTTGATTTTCAAGTATACCCACTCACCAACCGCAAAATCTACATTTCGGTGCTTGGCGTTGTAATACTTTGCCTGCCTATCTTGGGCTATCAGTAGCCTCTCCCGGATAGAGTATATCGTCGAATTAGCCTTTTCGACTACCTTACGCTTATATGATGTTTACTTTCTTGTTTCCGCCCAAGCTAATGGTGTACGATATTTCCTACCATACAAAGCTTCAAAAGGTGCAATATTTATGCTAGCTTGAAATCTATTATTATAGGCGAACTCTACCACATAGAGATGGTCTTCCCACCTTTTTCCAAAATCCAAGGCGCATATTCAGAGCATGTCCTCCATCGTTTTGTTTGTCCTCTCATTCTGGCCATCCGTTTTTGGATGAAAGGTCATACTATATTTTAGTTTTGTCCCCAACAACTGACTGATTAGCCTCCAATCATTCGATGTGAAGTGCCCGCCTCGATCACTTACGATGCTACGGTGTACCACGTTCAATCGTACTATTTGCTCAACGTAACGTTTAGCCAAAATATCCACTGAATCATTCCTCTTGTTCGGAATGAAGTGAGCCACTTTAGTCAACCGGTCCACGATCACCCAAATAGAATTGTTCCCGCATTGAGATCTCGGCAAACCGTGTACGAATTCCATCGAAATATCATCAAACTTCCTTTCCGAAATAGGTAGCGACTTCAGGAAAACTCCAGGCTTCTGACATTCTGCTTTCACTAAGGCACATATTTGACATTTTGCCACGTAATATACTATGTCTTTCTTCATGCCCGGCCATCAGAATAGATTTTTCATGTCCTTGTACATCTTTGTGCTCCCTGGGTGAATAGAGTATTTCGTAAAGTGAGCCTCATAAATTAATTCTTCTGTTAGCTTATCCATAATCGGGATGCACAAATGACATTCTTTTCACAAAAGGCTGACATCCAAGGAGAATTAGGCATTTGACCCAATCGTTGCATTGCGTTGTAGACTTTTATCCAGTTCCGTTGCTCTCCGAACCCTATCTGCAGGGTCATACTGTACATCCTTCCAGTTTAGGATTTCACATGCGGTAAGGTTCTTGTCAACATAAGATATATACAATGCTTCCACCTCCTGAATCAGGCGCTCATCATGCATTTGCAACCAATTTGCCCTGGTCGGAGTTCTACGACTCAAGGCATCTGCGACAATGTTTCCCTTTCTGGGAGTATAATGAATGTCAAAGGTGTAGTCCCCGAGGAACTCCATCAACCTTAGTTGTCGCATATTGAGATCTTTCTAATCCAATAGGTACTTCAAGCTCTTATGGTCCGTTAATATATCCATTATCATGCAATATAAATAGTGACGCCAAAATTTAAGTGCAAAAATCATCGCCGCTAACTCTAAGTCGTGGACGGGATAGTTTTGCTCATGCACTTTCAACTATCATGAGCCATACGCTATCACTTATCCAAATTGAAGGAGAATGCAGCCTAAATTGGTTCCTGATGCATCACTATAAATCTCGTAGCCGTCTGTACCACATGGCGACGTCAAAATAGGCGCCATGGTCAAACGGCTCTCAACTCTTCAAAAGCTCGCGCGCACTTCTGCGTCCAAACCAACTTATGATCTTTTCGCATTAGTATGGTGAGGGGTAAAGCTATCCGGTAACTCTACAAAGCGTCTGTATTAGCCTGCAAGTCCAAGGAAACTCCTGACTTCAGCTACGGTAGACAGAATCGGCTACTCCTATACTACAGCGAATTTCACCGAATCAACTGTTATACCTTCACCACAAACCACATGGCCAAGAAAAGCACAAATGTCAGCCAAATTTCACACTTGGAGACTTGGCGTAGAGTTTGTTTCTTCTCAGGGTGTGCAACACCATCCATAAATGATTCTCATGGTCTTCTTCAGATTGAGAGTACACCAAGATGTCATCAATGAAGACGATCACAAATAAATCCATGTACTCTCTAAAAGTGTGGTGCATTAAGTCCATGATCATTGTTGGCGCATTACATACCCCAAACGGCATTACAGTGAACTGGTAATGATCGTAGAGTGTTCTAAATGCTGTCTTGGGGATGAATCCACAACTAGTAGTAGCCCGACTTCAAATCAAACTTTGAGAATACCATCGAACCAGCCAGTTGATCGAACAAGTTATCTATCCGTGGAATCGTATACTTGTTTTTCTCTATCATCTGTTTCAATTCACAATAGTCGATACACAACCGGAGACAACCGTCCTTATTTTTCACAAATAGAACATGTGTGCTCAAAGGTGACATATTTGGGGGTATATATCCATGTTCAAGCAACTCTAGTAGTTGAACTTTCAGTTCCTCCATTTCCTTTAACGCTACACGATATGGAGAGCGGGCCACAAGTTTCACACCTAACACCAGCTCAATAGCAAAGTCAATCTCCTGCTAGGGCGGTAACCTAGGAACATCTTTAGGAAACACATCCGCAAACTCCGATACAATCAGAACTTCACTCACACTGGCCTTTGGCTCAAAAGCATGAATAAGTGTGCAAAATAACTCTGCGCCTTTCCGAACAGCATTGACGACTTGGAGAGAACACATCAAGATCCTGCTCGCTCCTCGCATACTAGTGAATTTAGTCTCAAGCTCGGTATTCTGACCCAATATGACTTACTTTGAGTTACAGTCAATATAGGAATGCTACTTCGAAAGCCAGTCCATACCAAAGATCACATCAAACTCATATATCGGCGGCAAGGATGTATCCAACCCAAAATACTAACTTCTTATCCATACCTTCACATAGCAAGCCCTAATGCAGGCATCACACATCCGTTAGGCAGCAAAACTTTCACATTATCTGTTGTCATATGACTAGGAACTCCGATTCGCTCTACGAAGTCCTCAGATAAAAATGAATGTGAAGCACCCGTATCAAATAGTGCTCTCACTGGGCAGTCTCGAATCAGGACAAAGACTAAGACAAACACATCATATACATGCTACATAAAAGGTATGAAGTATGAAAATTAATAAACCAATATCTTAGTTCGTGCCTGGGACGATGTCAATTTACTTTATGGCCTCCTGTTGGCCAAGGTTATACACTCGGGGTTGCGCCTAGGATGTATAGGACTCCACCACAGCCTTTCCCTTATCCGCATATGACTCTCCTGTCTTATTTTCAACCAGTAGAGCACTAACTCTATAGTCACGGGCTAGAGTCCCCACCCTCCACATGTATAGCAGGCACGATGATCTTGCATTGAAGTTGCTCCTGACACAACTGTAGAAGGAGCCTGTCTAGAAGGTTTGGATCTCTTACCCCATTTCCTTCAGTAGTTCGTTTTTCCCTGGTACGACGCTTTGAACTCGGACTTTGTCACTGCCAAGTCTCTTTTTCCCTGTACCCGCTTCATATCTTTTTCCAACGCACAAGCTGTATCCACCAATGATTGAAACCCTTGGTTCACCAACTTCGAGAGTAGGAATCTCAACTCATCTTGCAGCCCTTTGAAGAACCGATTGGTTTTATGTTCTTTGTCAGCTAAGATAGACCCCGTATAATATCCCAACAGTGTAACCTCATGAAGTAGGTATCGACACTACTTTCTCCCTGAGTTAGACGCTGGATGTCATTTTACATCTAGATGAGTTGTGCGGATGGCAAGTGATTTGCCAAGAATAGTTGTGAAAACTCCTCTATTAAGACTTCTATTAGTTGTCTGCCTACTAAGTGGTGCAACTCTAATTCGTACAACCAAAGCCGAGCCTCTCCTTCCAGCAAGAAGGTGGCCAAGGTGACTTTCTGTTCTTCTTCCGTCCTTATCGACGTCAATATTTGCTTGACGCGCGATAACCAATCATCCGCCTGCATTGGAGATCCCATACCCGTAAACATAGGAGGACTGAAGCTCATAAACTGCTTCAACTACTGTTCAGCTGCTCGAGGATCAACAACAACCTCAATAGGTTCTGGCCTCACACCAACCTATTCTGGCACCATTGCAGGCTGCTCTTTCCCAGTAGGTTGTACACTAATCATTGCAAATAGCACCTCAACAACTAAACATACTGTCTTCGCAGAAGGAGGAGGTGTAGACACCTCAAATGGTGTCACACTCTCATAAGAACGCTGGGTCTTAGACTGCCCCACACCACTTCGAGTCACCTATACGTGTAAAAGACACACTTTAGCGACTCTTCAAAAGCAACAACAACTTTATAAGAATGCGCACGTTCTTCAAACAGTTGTATTTTCTTTCCTTAGTGGACATTCTTGAGTTCATTTATGTTATAATGGGCCGCACTTACACGTGCTCTCCACCCAACAAAAGAATTTGACCACGAATTTAAAAGAGGAAGACTAAGAAAAGCTGATAATAAATTGTAAAGTCTCCATCCCTTAAATAAAATATAATAAAGGGCCCGGTCGGGCCCCCATACTATAGTTCACAAATAGGCGGAAAGGTTACAAGTTCATACCAAAAACTATTCGCATCCTAACTCAGAGCATGCTAACGGAAGCTTTAAGGTTATTTGAACTCAAACTCATTTGAATGTCCACAGTATATAAACCACCATTTACATAATAGCAAAAGATTGTCACTTTACACATACACAAAGGTTAAGGCATTAAGTCCTTACAGTTACTTTTTACCATTGTGGATTACAAACATCGGGACGCAGGCCGGCCACACATGAAAATTATGAAATTCTTCATCCGGCCTTCGAGGGATAATAACAGTAGCAAGGGATTCAACCCGCTATTTCCCGCTCAGCTCTCCAACACCTGCATAAGAACAGTCCACCACAGTGGTGACAAATAAGGCAACGGTTAGTATTAAGCTGACCAATTTATAACAACCCTACCCCATTCCCGGTGCAGAGGTATTCCTTCCCTACAAGCATAATAATTTCACAGGAAGATATACAGTTCAAGATATCACAAATGTCCGTCACACGGCCCGACATCCCGTGCACTCATAGCATATTATCTGTGTACCGGAAAACAAGGGTCCCACCACCATTCAAGGGTACAAAATCCAACGATAAACATTGAGAATTCATGCTCCACGGCCCACGGCCGGAGACTTCAATCTTGATGACCTATAGCCCAAGAATCTTGTTATGCAATCCTAACGAACGCTAATAACTTAGTAACTCAAGTTAGACAGCCATAACGCGGATAAAGTTTAGCTCTTACTCATTGCTCAATTTGTCAGTTTAATGTCTAGATAGACGCGGGTCAGCATCCGCTTGTCCGTTCAGCTCATTATCCTTTAGGAGCGCATAGCTCACAATAGCCACACTGTCCCATAAAGATTGGCTTCACAATCAAAGAGGGAGTCAATGCCAGCGTTCGTCTCGATCGCTTGGCAGGGTCAACAGAAGCTCTCTTTCTGCGCTCAAACTCAACCCAAACCATACAACATCCTGCAGTGCTAGAAATACTATTCTGTCCTTAGCATACAGCACACAAACTTCGAGGGTATTTTCTTGGAACTCCATTCAAGTACTTCCTATTACTCCACTTCACAATCACATCCCACTGACTACACAAAATCCTCATTTATACGCAGAGTCTTCTCAGGTGCGCAAAACAAACCATCATCAATGCAGACCAACCTGTCCCGATAGGCTTCATACAGTATACCTATTGCATACTACACATTTCTGGTTCTCTATGCAAGACTTATTGGGGATTACAGGAATCAACCCAAAGGAACTCCCTCGATTCTCCACCTCTTGGTGGGGGATTCCATGCACATGACAAAATAATAACTTCACATGTCCAAGAAGTTAGATCGTTACCCTTGACATTTTCTTCAGAGCTATAATACAGCTTTTTTATGCGGATGAAAATGAGCACATCACTTTCCCCTACGCGAATCTAGCTTCAAATCTTGATTCCAGTCACAAGATCTACTCCAGCAACTTCAGCAAGCCCTAGCTCCAACCGAGATTTCTCTGCTCTAGAATTGGAAAACAAGGAAGAGAGAGAGAGAGAGAGAAAAGGAAATAATAATTTCCCAATTCCAACCCCTCTACATAAGTGGTCTCTTGTTTCACCCCAACCACACGATAAAATCATCAAAACACAGCAATGACTCGGGTTTATGAAGAAAAGTCACCCACCGCATAGTAGCCGCTCATCAGCCAGCTGAAGACCCATGAGAAGAACTACCCGGTGCATGACCTTGAGATGGGAGCGGTCGTTTTTGCTCTGAAGGTCTGGTGACATTATCATTATGGAGTCCACTACGACGTCTACTCCGACCACAAAAACTTGAAATACGTGGACACGCAGAAGGAGTTGATTATCAGGAAGAGGCGATGGGTGGAGTTCTTAGCAGACTATCAGTATGAGATGCACTACCATCCAGGGAAGGCAAACGTGGTGGCCGATGCGTTGAGCCGGAGAGCTGCCACTTCCGAAGCTGGGCCCCATGTTATGTCCATGGAGCTAGTACGGTAATTCAGAGATATGTAGATATCCCTAGTGTCCGAGGATGATCCAGAGCTGTATAGGGAGTATCTGACATCGATGGTGGCCATAGACGATATTCGGGATTGCATTCGGGATAGACAGAGGACAGATGCGTGGGCAGAGCCGATGTTCCGAGCCTTGGAGTAGGGTCCGACAGGAGATTATTCCCTGAGAGATTGATTGCTACATTTCAGAGGCAGAGTATATATACCCGCAGGAGGCTAGATCCGAGAGGATATTATGACGGAGGCGCATTGCCGCCGGTACTCTGTGCACACGGGGATCACAAAGATGACCGCTGATCTAAAGAAGACGATGTTTTGGCCAGGCATGAAGAAGGACATTACGTACTTCGTGACCCATTGCGAGGCGTATCAGTTGGTGAAGGCAGAGTGCAGGAACCCCGCAGGATTGTTGCAGCCACTCCCGGTGCCGGAGTGGAAGTTTGATTATATAGCTATGGATTTTATACAAGGTCTTCCCCGGTCTCGGACGGGGAATGACTCGATATGGGTGATTGTTGATCGGTTGACAAAGGTGGCCCGCTTTATACCAATCAAGAAAGATGACTCGGTGGGAGTGCTGGTACGGAAGTTCGTGGAGCAGTATGTTCGATATCATGGCATGCCCCGGACGATAGTGTGGGACCGCATTGGACGGTTTACATCCAGGGAGTGGCGGTCATTGCAGGCATACCTGGGCACCCGACTGACTTTTAGCACGGCCTTCCACCCTCAGACGGACAGGCAGACAGAGCGCACCAATAGGACATTGGAGGATCTACTACGACTGTGTATACTGGACCGAGGGGAGCCGTGGGAGAAGATGTTGTCGTTGGTCGAGTTCTCCTATAACAATAGCTACCAGTCCAGCATCAGGATGGCGCCTTATGAAGCCTTATATGGAAGAAAATGTAGGACCTCGCTTTCTTGGGTTCAAGACGAGGATCTGAAGGTGCTGGGATCGGATTTTGTTGAAGACACCGAGGCTCAGGTGAGACTGATCAGAGATAGGATGTTGGAGGCGCAGAGAAGACAGACTAAGTACTATGATGCCCGACATCGTCAGGTGGAGTTTTAGGTAGGGGACCGAGTGTTCTTGAAGATCCGGCCCATGCCCGGAGTCTCACGAGTGTGCGGTCGGAGGAAGAAGCTCAGCCCTAGGTATATGTGCCCTTACCAGATCCTGGAGCGGATCGGACACCTAGCCTATAGGCTAGAGTTGCCACCAGAGCTGGCAGCTCTACACGACGTCTTCCACATTTCTTCGCTGAGAAGGGCTTTACTACGCCCGGAGCAGCATATTTTGACCACCGTAGGGCCGGTAGCTTCAGACCGATCTGTTCACTTGGAGCCGGTTCGGATCGACGACAAAGGAGTACGGATCTTGCGTCGCAAGAAGATCCCCTTAGTCAAGGTTCTGTGGAGAAACCATGGTCAGGAGGAGCACACCTGGGAACCGCAGGACCTGATGAGGCAAAAATACCCGGAGTTGTTCAGTCAGGTATACCTCACCACCTCTTGGTATACTATAAATTACCATGTTGTACTAAACCGGTAGGACTAGATAAGGAAAAATTTAGAACCTAGGCATGCGCAGGAAAGTAGGGGATAATCTTTTGTTTATTGGGGAGATTGACTTCGTTTATCAAACAAGTGGTCGCTTGAACCCAATAGAAAAATCATATGGGACGTTACAAGTTTAGTTTATTTCGGTAGAAGTCCCTGTAGGCTTAACCTTGATTTCGGGGACGAAATCTTTGTTTTGTTTATTGGGAATTGTAACATCCCATTTTCGGCTAGACCCCTGGGAATGGTTTTGTCTTAACAGAACCCTGGGAAGCCCAGGAATTGAAGTTTGTCGACCCTGATTTTGAGTCAAGGGGCAGTCACGCCCGTGACCGACCCGTCACGCCCGTGACCTAGGGCGTGACTCCTTTGACGATCGTCGATCTCAGGGAGATGATCGTCGGGCACAGAATTTTCAACCCGGCACTGTCACGCCCGTGACCCAGGTGTCACGCCCGTGACCAGGGGCATGACCCCTTCGGCGATCGTCAATCTCAACGCGATGATCGCCGAGCGTGGAATTTTGCCTCATGACCCTGTCACGCCTGTGACCTGTGTCACGCCCGTGACCTAGGGCATGACCACCCTTCGACGATCGTCGATCTCTGTTCGACAATCGCCGAACCCAGAATTTGGTCACCCGGCCCTGTCACGCCCGTGACCTATGTGTCACGCCCGTGACCAAGGGCGTGACCACCCTTCGACGATTGTCGATCTCAGTTCGACGATCGCCGAACCCAGAATTTTATCACCCGGGCCTGTCACGCCCGTGACACATGTGTCACGCTCGTGACCCATGTGTCACGCCCGTGACCTAGGGCGTGACCACCCTTCGACGATCGTCGACCTCAGTTTGACGGTCATCGAACCCAGAATTGGCCACCTGGGCCTATCACGCCCGTGACCTATGTGTCACGCCCGTGATATTGACCGAAACGACGGTTCAGGCCCGAAATTATTCTAACACGCGTGGTAATAAACGCTGGTGTGGGAAGTTACACCAGGAGTAATTATGGATCATTTTCCTTCTGTAATTATGTAATAAAAGAAGGAAATGTTGGTCAAATAGGAAATCGCCATCTGGCAAACATCTCTTCGTTTCCAGCATTTCAACTGCCCCTACCATAACCGAAACACCATTAAGGGGAGAACATTCATGGCCATTAAGGCTTTACCCTTTACCCTCCCCACTTGATGATCTATAAAAGCCCCATTATAGCAGGATGAGAGGTTTACTCTCTTGACCAATGGATTGAAGCCTTGTACCTTGCTGTAGGAGAAGTTCAGCAACGCCACCACCATGCCATGGCACCCCGTCGTTCATCTCGCCTCCAAACCGCGAAAAAGGTCCTCCTCTACTTCTTCTCTTATGGGTAGATCTTAGGTTTTTATAAATGAAGTACGTGCTCAAAGGAGGCGAACCAACCTCGTGTTTTCGTGGAAAACCATGGAAAAATATTGTTTTGAGTTCGCCGGAAACCGCCACCTCCGGCGGCCAAACCACCGCCGACCGATAGCCATCGCCTCAACGGAGGTGGTGGTGGTGGAGGCTAGCCAGGGAAGTGACCGGATAGCCGGCGACGGAACACGAAAGAGCTACAGAAAATATGGGTTTTCTGTGTTCTGGTTTTCGGGTTTCTGTAGAAGATGAACTGTAAAATCAATTTAAAATATATAAATTATGTATATAGTACATAATGAAAAGTTTAATTATTTGAGTATATTTTAAGGCTGCAAATTGAGGCACATAGAGGCCGATTTAAGAAAAATGACCTGTCACGGAAGTCATAGTCCTTCGAGTCTACATTAATTAAAAATTAGTTTCAACTCGTTTGGGTAAGTGGTTTGACCGCAGCACCTGTTTTAGTGGGGGCTGTACCTAGAGTTGGGCAGAAATTAAAATGGATGCCCACTCTTTGTCCCTTGTCCAAATGACCTGAAATTTGGGTAGGGGGTTAAACTTAGCTATATCTAAAGGCAGTCCAAAAATGGGAATTTTTGAAGATACTTTGCCTAAGGTTTTTGTTTTAATTTAATAAAGATAGAGGAATTTATTTATGTAGTCAAATAACCTCCAAACCCTCCCAAATTTTGGTGAGTGGTCCCTGGCTATAAAACTTAACTCTGTACAAATTTTCAACTCATTTAAATGAGTTTTGGATAGGGAGTCACCTATTCTTAACTAGGCAAGAGTGAGGCATTTTTGAGTAAAAAGTGCCCTAGAAGTTAAAATGGTCATATAACCTCAACTGAGGCTGATATCTTGACCACTGACTTGGAAGGGTTACTATAACCCACTTGGAGAAAATGATGTGGTTTAGGGTTAGTTTATCCTAGGATCCAAACTCAAGCCCTAGATGGAGGGTTTTGAGGATTGTGAAGGATATGGGGGCAATTGCCCTCGTATTGCCTTGAAACTCTGTAGAGTTGATATTAGTATGATAATAATCGTCTGGATGGAATCTTGGAAAATTTGGAGACAAGTAGATGCCTCGAAAACTTAATCTTAGCTTTAGGTTAAAATACTAATTAAGCGCAATCCATCACTAATAATTATCTAAAGGCTGTGAAACTCGGGTAGAGTTAGTTTTGAAGTGGGTGGAATTTATACAAATTTTACTGGAATTTTATAATGTTTATTTCTAGCACTTCGTTTGTAAAGTTGATTATAACCCCAATTAATGTTTTAATCATTTGTACCTTTCTAATCATGGAAGTCTCATGAAATCTTGGAAATAAATGTTTTAGGACAGAATGGTTGCCCTTGAATTTTTGTATAATTTTTAGTTTAGTAAATCCAGTACTTTCTTCACAAAAGTTAAAAAGGGGTTCTATGCTTTGAAAATTATTTAGGGATGATTTTATTGCTGAAAAATTATGAAACTGGGCCAGTGCTATTTGTAAGCCTTTATCTGCATATTATAATTTATTTATAATTTTTGGAAGAATATTCTCTGTACTTGGTTCATAAATAATAGAAGATAGTAAATATTGCTAAAATAGTTTTGTTGCCCTTTTGATGATAGAAAAATTATGATACTTTGGATTTACCCTATTGAGATAACCTACTATTTATCATAAATTTGCTGGACATCTTGCATGAGAACTTAGGGTAGTTCATGTTCAAACCGGTAGCCCTTGGGATTTTCGAGGAAATTAATTAAATGCCAAATAAATTAGGAAAATTCCCACACTCTGAATTTAGGCCATTTATATCATGATAAGTCCCCAGTAAATATTTTAGGGCATTTGGATGAGTTTTGGGATCATTGCATAACCGATTCGACATATAGTCTAGGTTGGTCTGCATATAGCAAATTTGTGAATTGCTATAGGACATGATATGAGAAAGTCATTGGAGTTAGTCATTTTGTCTGGGTGGACAATTGTGGATGAAATCACAATAGGATGATATGAAGAGTAGAGAGAAGTAGTGATAGCTAAAGATAAGAGGTGCTCGGGTTCGACGAAAGATCGTCTTTCCCGAAGTGAGGAAGGTTAAAAATCACCCTAGGATAGTCTATCGTAATATGAGAAGGGAATGGGTAAAGGGGATCAACCAATAACAATAAGTGGCTTGCGAAAGGAAACGATGGGCTTCAGCTACCATCATAGTTCCTAGTGCCCTTTGAGAGCCCTTCACGGGGAATACCGGGGGCAGTCCTGGGTTAACGTAAACTATAATAACAAACTGTCAAGAGTAACTTAGTAACTAGGGTTGAACCTTTCACCAACACTGTGTGGCACAGGAAGATTGATGAGAGCTTCGGCTCGGTTGGCTAAGAGACGGACGGGTTGGTCCGGGGAGCTTCGGCTCGGTTGGTTAAGAGACGGACGTTTTGGTCTGGGGAGCTTCGGCTCGGTTTTTGTGTGTTTATGATTAAATCTGCATGTGCATAAAAGGAATGAAAATTAAGGTGGTTGGTCTTCGGTATTGGACGGTCGATGTACAGACGCCAATACGCTTACTCGGCAAGTGTGGTTAGCACTTCGCCAACAGAAGTCCGGTGCGCCAGCCGGCAAGAGTACGCAGGCGTCCGCTTAGTGCACCAAGCATTGAGGCGTACGATAGGTCTGACCGGTAGTGCTTTACTGGTTTAGAGGTGGGCGAGGCCCAACCCACCGCTTCCGTCTGCCACTATGGAGGTATCCTAGGAGGTAACGGCTCCGAAAGGGGGAACTAAAGGTCTGTGTGCACAGAGTCGGGTGTGTGAGTTGCACTTGCATGTTTCATCATACCCACTTACATGTCATAGCATAATCGATTCATTTAACCCTGACACCTAAAGTATAAGTGTTATGGGACGCTTATACATTAGGACCTGCAAAACGACCCCTTGGTCTATAAGCTTGTGTGGGCAAGTTTATAAATTAAGGTTAAATTCTATATATATATATATATACTGCTGTTTGATAACCGACACCCCAACGTATAAGTGGTATGGGACACTCTATACGATGGGAGCCTTGCAGAAGATCCTTTGGCTTATGAGCTTTCGCACATAAGTTAAGGTTACCTTTCGTACTTTCTGTTTCTGTCATATTTATTATAGAATTACTAGATTAGTTCCGCTGCCATCTGTTTCTTGATTAAATCTCCACCTTCATGTCCTTCCCTTTCTTCCTCTCCGCTCGGTACTTAGGAGCCATGGGGGAAGGGGTAGGGGATGATAGGGCTTAGTCTTTATGACTAACGGTTTCGAACCGCATCATTTAGGGGATCGTGGAGCCCAGCATGGAGGAGCAGCCCCAGAGACCGGTGCGCTTGGAGATGGGGAAGTCTAGCTCCGGATTTCATACAGCCGGGACTGTGAGTCTCGAGCCTGAGTAGTTTCTGTTTTTTGCTTCCGCATGAGAGATTTGTAGTGAGGATATGATGTACCGGGAATTAGCCCGCATTTATAGTACTCTGATTATTGTTATTTTGTGGACACTCCCTTCGTGGAGATTTTATTCTATATATGTGATTTACTTTCAGTGGACTTGCTCTTACTTCAATTATTGTGCAACCTTTCTGTGATCGAATTGGCCGGCAGAATTGGCGCCTTGTGGTGATGACCCTTCAGGACATGAAGGTGTCACCGCAAAGCGGCGATTCTGGGCCTAAGACCCCGGGTTTTAGAGAGAAAAAAGGGGGTCTTACAACATACACGTGATCACCACTACTTAAATGAATTTGACCACGAAATCTAAGAAGAAAGACCAAGAACAGAAACAGATACCAATTTTGTAACGCCCTCATCCGTCATATAACATATGATAGAAGGTCCGGTCGGAGCCCGACGCCATATACTATGGACAGGTAAGGAGATTACAAGTTGTTTCCAAACCCAAGTTCAAATATGAACGCACCCTAACTCAGAGCATTCTAGCGGAATCATTTTAGTTTATGAACCCATACTTAACATGAATGTCCACTACGAAACAGTAATGATATATATATATATTACACATAACGATGTTTCAGCCGTAGCCTTATTACAACTATTTCACTTAACAAAAAGTGGTTTCATACATCAACACACAAGCCAGCCACACATGAAAATAGTAAATCTTCGCCTTTGGGCCTTCAAGGGCCAGCTAATTGCAGCACATGAGCTTCATCCCGCTACTTCCGACTTAGCTCTCCAACACCTTCACAAAAGGGCCCAGAAAAATGTGGCAAACAAAACAACAGTCAGCATTTTGCTGACCCGTTTATAACGATCCCATCCTTTACTCGGGGTGGCATTTCTCCATTCCTGCAAACAAGGCATCGTATATATATATAGTGGCATTTACAAAGTGCAATTTAAGAACCATTCATCACAGATGTAGGCTCAACAGCCACATGACCCATGCACTCATGGGACATTTTCGGTGTCCACGACTTCCCGCGTATCACCACCGTTCAGAGGAACTACATGGTTAACATTGTCATTCAGAGGTCCTTAACTTAATGACTTTGTCGTTTAGAGGTAATTAACTTAACGACTAACTTCCCATTCAGAGGTACATAACTTTCTAGCTCTGTCGTTCAGAGGTACTTAACTTGATTGCACAGTAATTGGCCATCCCGGCAAAATTTCCATTTAAGGCTAGTGCTCACCTTTACTGGGCATTATAAGCTCACAACATCATTTACTATTTCAGGCTGGTATTCACCATTATTGGGCAATTTAAGCACACAACATCATTTACACATACAATGGCCCTCAGGTCTAATAGAGACAGGCATCACAATAAGGCAGCTGCTTTGGATCTATCGCCTGGCGATACACACTATCGCCCGGTGATATCAATAGTTCTCAAGACTGTGATCTTTTTTGGTTATTTTCCTAGAAATGCATCCAGTACTTTGATGTAGCATCCTTCACACCCCTATACCACGGGCTTCAAACGTACATCACACGTATTTTTACGGAGTATTCTCCGACATGCAAATTAAACATCACTAATCTAGACCAATTATCTAGATGGGCTTCTCACAACATGTCTATTCCGTACTCTACATTTCTGTATCTAAATATAGGAATATATGGGGATCAAATCGACCTTCCCTTTGGAATCCATCCTATTTAACCTTTTGGTGAGGGGATCCATGCAAATATGCATATTGAGGACTTCATTTATCCGGGAGAACCTCGTTACCCTTGTAGTTCTTTTCGGAGACATGACAAAGCTTTTCTATGTGGATGGAAATGATCGCCTCACTTTCCCCTTCACAATCCTAATTATGGCTCTTAATTCCAGCCACAAGATCTTCTACAGCATTGTCAAGTTCCACCCAAACCATAGCACCAGCCGAAAGATCTCTGCTAAAGAACTTGGAAGCATGGAGGAGAGAGAGTAAAGGAAATAATAACTTCCTTAATCCCATCCCTCTATAAATATGGCCTCGAGTCTTACCCCAGCCATACGATCTCTTCACATCAAAAGAAAACAACGGCTCGGGTTTGAGCTGACAAAGTCAACCACCACTTTGAGTCCGCACACCAGCCACCTGACACGAGTCGCCACTTTAACGGCATCTTAATTCGACAATTCGTTCAACGGGGTCAAGGTTGTTGAACGAAATTCGTCGAACGGGACATAACACTGCTCAGCATTATTCGACATGTTTGTCAAGATTTGCTCGACGATTTCGTCGATCTCTGGTCGACGATTCGTTGAGCTCTGCTTGAGGATTCGTCGAGCTCGGCTCGAGGATTCGTCGAGCTTGGCTGGAGGATTCGTCGAGCTCGGCTCGAGGATTCGTCGAGCTCTGCTCGAGGATACGTCGAGCTCTGCTCGAGGATTCGTCGAGCTCTGCTCAAGGATTCGTCGAGCTCTGCTCGATGAATCGTCAGGCTCTTCTCGAAATTTCATCGATCTCTGCTCGACAATTTCCGTCCAGCTCAGGTCGACTCTTAGCCTATATTTTTTGGGGTATTACAACGACGACACCCAACATGATAAAGAAGGTTACGTCATGCTTATGGAAGATCTTTCTCCGTCTCTACCCAAAAACTTGTGGCACCGTGGTAGCCTTGTGAAGCGATGCTATAATCACCGCCCTTGGCCAAAGACAACCTCTTAATTTTTATTTTAATTTATTTTCTATTTTGTGAGCATTTATATTTTCATGTAATGTTAAAGCTTATGTGTGTTTTTATTTTCATAATTTGGCTGCATGTAGTTGAACCTTATTGTAAGCCAATATAAGGCCTTGCTATTATTTAATTTTGATTAGATTTGATGAACAAGAAAACCCTAAATAGAGTTCCCCCCCCCCCTTTGCTCTCCCCCTCTTCAAAAAAATTTGGTCAGCCTCTCTCCTCTCCCTCTCAAAACCGTTGGCAGCTCTCCACCCTCACCTCTCCCTCCAAGCGGTCAACCCATCTCTTCTCCCCTATTTGAAGAAAATTGGCCACCCCCTCTATTCCCCTCTTCCTCCAAGCCGCCGGACTCCCCAAGCACTTAGGGTTTCGGCCAACACCCAAAAACGCCACCCCTCCTTTTTACTACTTGGAAAAATCAGGCCGGCCTCCTCCTTAAAGAATTCGTCCAAGGAGCATAGATTCCCCATTGTGAACCAACTTCGGCGTGAAGCAAAGAAGGCGGACGAGTTTCTCTCCTTTCGGCGTGACTTCGGCGGAGTCGTTGACGAGCGAATCAAATTAGTGAATCAGAATCATCCATTCCGATTAGGTAACGAAAACTCCTACCATTTGTTTGTTCCTTTCTAGATTTTTCTTGTGGTGGAATACTTTAGCATTGATTCTTGATAGCATTAAATTAGTCGTTGTTTTGTTTGATCGATTTTATTGTCCATCTTGATTTGTTTAATTTCGAGAGGATTGGCGAACCTTGTTGTCTTTTGGTGGGTATGTTAGCATTTAATTTATTAAATTGAATAACATGTGAGCTGCGTTGAAAGTTGGTGTGTATGTAGAATTGGATCATAGAGAGACATTCGTGTGTAGTTTGTTGAATTTCGGTGCCAATGTATGAGACTGCATCAATTTGTTATTAGAGGGAGGTTCACGAGAATTTCCTAATTGACACCCTCCCCCTTTTGCTTAGTACGCTGACACGCACTTGCACGTTACATTGCCCAAAATAATTAAACAAATTTTTAATTTTTGGTCTGCAAATAGCAGTCTAAAATACTTATTTTTTGCAAAAATACTTTTTTTAAATAATCTCCTTGTTATTTTCCTTAAGAAAATCAAAAAATTATTATAACAACCCTAGTATTAGGTGGGAACAATTCTATCTTTCAAACATTTTAGTGGGTCAGAAGCATTATCCATTGCATGCGCACTAGATTAGGTACGGAGTATTCCACGTCTTCTTCCCATATGGCGGGCGTACGGGATACGGGTCACTGTCAGGAGTTAACTAATCAATTGACGGCTATTAGGGAGAGGCTTCACGAACTGAGATTAAATCTCACATCTCCCCGTAATAAACCTATCAAAAAATGTGAGGAAGGGAATAATAATCATAATAACAACTATAATAATGAACATGTCCCACGTGCACAGTATTAGTTTGATATTGCAAGGGCCGTCCGGGTAAAACCCCCATCGTATAATGGAATGGGTGAACCGCAAGTTTTCTTAGACTGGGTTATGGAAATATAGTGCAACTTTGAGTGGCACAATCTGACTGACGTGGATAAGGTGCTAGTTACGAGGATAAAGCCATTAGGTAGAGCTAAGATATTCTGGTTGAATGAGGAACGTCGTCTGGGAGTTGTGAACGGAGAACTACCCATTAGTTGGGCAGGCATGATGTCCATGCTGACAGACCAGTATGTCTCGGAGTACCATTGAATGCAGACATCTGAGGATTTGGCTACACTTAAACAAGGGAATAGGTCGGTCTCTGAGTATATGAGCCTTCTCAAGGACATGATGGTTAGGTGAGATGTGAGGGAGATGCCAGAGATCACCCTCTCTAGGTTTCGTAAGGGGTTAAACCCCAACATTCTGGGTAAAGTACTGTGAAATGGTCACACTGACCTAAACACAAATTTCAATGCCGTATTAGATATTAAGAAGCACAATGTTCACGAGACTAAGACTCGCTCGTTTCAGAAGGAAAGTCCATCTTAGGACCACCCCCACCTCCACCTATAATGATAAGTGTAAGTTCCGTTCCACTGACTCGAACTACATTGTCGTGACTGCTAGGAATATTAGAAACCCAACGGGTCAGAGAGTTCCTATAGGAAGGGTCAGCAAAATGAATGCTACTTATTTTGCTTGTGAGTGTTCTACTAAGCCCAAGCCCCTAGCCCTTTTATATTCCTCGTGTGAGTCAGACGTGCTTATATATGAGGCAAGAGAAGATTGCCAGACAGAACGAGTGCCAAGCAATATAGAAGATGGTGCTAATATGATGGTCAAGCGGTGTAATCTGGCTACTCCACGAGCTTTAGATGACTAGAATACGATGAATATTTTTTCGTTAAATTTTTAGAGTGGAGAGAACTGGTGTAAGTTAATCATAGATAGTTGAAGCTATTTGAACGTGATTCTGATAACGCGGTGTACTGAATATTATTAGCTACTGAGCCGTACCCTCACTCCTATATTGTGGCATGGGTCAATAAAACATCCCTCCCAATTTCGAAGTGCTGTTTGGTACCCCTTACCATCAAGGCTTACTCTTAAAAGGTTTAGTGTGACATCATCCCCATGGATGCTCGTCATGTATTACTAGGACGCCCATGGCTATATGACCATGATGTTGCTCATTTAGGGCGGGTGATGCGTTTAAATACGGCAAGCGAACTGGTCGCACAAGTAATAAAGTTTGGGAATAACTCCCGGAGTGTCGGTCTCTTGAGGAACACAGTAAGGTGGAGTTAATTTCGAGGAGGACTTGAGATTGAAGTCCTCGGGTCGGCTCAAAAAGGGGGGTTTAGATGGTTGCGGAAACAGAAAATAAATGCTACAAACTACTCCTATGCAATTCTGCTATGCAAAGCTTCGCCAGGCGGGATGGAGACTAGTCGGGCCGCTATGCACCGAATCGCTAGGCGGATGGAAGAGTAGGCTAACGGATGAGGTGGAGAGAACGAAGGAATGAGGGTCGTAAGCACCTCTTCGCAACGCACGCCACTAGCAATTGCTAGTGCGACAAGGATGGATGGCGGTGGATGGAATATGGCGCACCTCAAGCAAATATAACAAAATTACACTAACTCACATAGACATGAATAAGTGAAAGTTGTTTATCAAATGTAATAATACTTCATCAATACATGGAAATTAAACTAAACTAACAACAACAAATTAAGAGAAGTGTGCGAAATCGACCGGGTCCGAAGCCTTATTGAGGGTTCACGGTTGGAATCCCGGGTTGTCAATCCGAGTCCAAGCTCGGTCCTCACCTGCATCCGGGGTAGAGGAGGCTGTCACTCACTCCCAGTGGTCCGTCTTCTTTGTATCACGCTGCGGAAGATGGAAGCACATACTCCTCCTAGCTTGATGGAGGAAGCTAGGTCAAATCTCCCTTGAAGCTCGAGGATGAAGGAGGAGGCCGAGAGGAAGCTCCAGCTATGATTTGGCGTTGAAAGCTTACCCGGAGCACCTCCCTATGGTGGATTATGAAGGAGGACGGTGGAAACCCTCCTTGGAGACGAAAATGGCGGAAAAATGGCAGACTTTAGCGATCTCCTGAAATTAGGGCGGAACCTGCGTATTTATAGATTGCAGAAATTACAGCGCGCACGATCACTGGCGCACGACCAGTGATCGTGCGCCCTGTGGTCAGTGATTATGCGCGAAGGCTAGGCAGAACTCCAGGAAAAAGTGGAATTAATGCGCACGATCAGTGGCGCACAACCAATGGTCGTGCGCACTGAAGTCAGTGGTCATGCGATTGCCCCGACAGAACTTTAGAAAATGGGGAATAGTACGCACGATCAGTGGCGGATGACTAGTGGTCGTGCGCATTACAGCCGATGATCGTGCGTAGTAAACCTGTTTCCAAATAATCCCGGAACACGCACACGACCCCTAAACCCAGCACTGATATGTGCAGACATTCCAAACAAGCACAGAACAGAGTACAATAATAGAAGAACACAAAATAAACACAACCACGGGCCAAAAGTGCACTTCCTAAAGAAATAAGGATAATATGAAATATGAGCGATAACGAACTAAAAGTGAAGTGTAAGCATACGAAAACAAGTCCAGATGAGTCCGAAAATCATTATATAAATAGGACTCATCACACCCCCAGACTTAACTGTTTGCGCGTCCCGAGCAAACACAACCTAAGCATACAAGGGAAAAGAACTAGCTAACAAAGAAATTGCAGAACGGAGTACCATGCGAAGTCGCATGCCCGTGTGCATAAAAATATAGTAGAGGAAATTCTTAAGTATACAAAATATTTTATATTTTTCACGATGTGTATCAAAAAGTTATTACTACTCAAAAATAGAATAACGGTGAATCATCCGGTCCTACGTAGGAAGAAAGTAGGCAGGCCACTAAGGTGAGCATTGCCAAAGATCGAGGCTCAGGATCACCTCCAAAGGAATCCACCAATGTCGGGGACCATATGCTTGCCCGTTCACACTCTCTCCACGGCACTAGTTCGACTCAAGCGCAAATCTGTAGGACTTTAGGATAATCACGGGGCTTGGGTTACGGTGAGGTAAACAATGATAAAAATAAAGGCTATGCACCTAACCCAAATGAGCTAGCCTAAAAGAATCCCTCAACAAAACACAATATAACCAGGTGCACCACACCCCCAGACTTGATTTTTGCAACATTGGTGTGTGCACCGCCTAATCCAAATCAAAATCATCTCCATAAAGATTTTCATTAAAACTCTTTCTTTTCCTTTTCTTCTTTCTCATTTTCTTTGTATAAATTTTTCTTTTCACAATACACAATTTCAGCAAATAAAACTTGGGGGCATTTCCACATTTTCACAAATAGTATCACCACATCAACATCCCAACATAAAACGAAAAATACTATAGCTCGACTTGGGTGTGCGACTAGGATGGGCTATGAGGCTTTGGTGAAATACTAGTGGAGCTGAATCAAAAGATGGGGAGGCACAACGGGGCTTAGCGAGGACAAGACGTTCGGAATGGTACAAAGCTCAACCGGGCCAAAATGATGGCCTACATCACGCTCACGCTAGGAAAACCATGTACCAATGCTTCGAGAGTAGCTTGGGGCAAGTTCTTAGCCACCGAGAAAGATAATCCTTCCCCCCCGACTCGAGCAAAATGAGTCTAGTAGCAGCTACACACATTCCTACGCTACCGTTTGATTCACACTGGATTCACCAACTTTTGAGTAGAATAAGAAATATTTACGCAAATAGAAAAATGTAAAACTATACACATACATAAAAATTAATTCTACACAAATTTCTACACAAAACGAGAGCAATTGACTAGGAACACAGCAAGGCCAACATTTTACTCTATCGTGCAATCCTAAACTAGCACAATAATTTTTCCAAATCAAAC
This sequence comes from Platanthera zijinensis, assembly GCA_039513925.1. Lineage (NCBI taxonomy): Eukaryota > Viridiplantae > Streptophyta > Magnoliopsida > Asparagales > Orchidaceae > Platanthera > Platanthera zijinensis. The sequence continues at coordinate 40,442,720 of CM077089.1, read as the reverse complement.
AAAAGAAATGAGTTTAACTCGCGGCACGCTAACAGCTAAGCGCGCGCTCATGTGGTTGTAGTGGAGTGCAAATTAATGAACTAAATAAAATAAAACTACAAAAGCTTCTAGTATGCATATGCAATGTGCACGTGCAAAAGGCAACAACTAGCTAGCTCTCCACCAGACTTAAACTAAACAACATTGCATATGATATTGAAATTAAAATCAAAAAGGGAAAAGGGGAGAAGTTACCCAATGCTCAGCTAGTGAGCATACCAGAAGACGCATGAAAAGTAGAAGCAGGCCCGCCAAATGAAGAATCACAACCCCGCCAGAATGAATTCGCAATGGAAACCTGCAGGGGTGAGCTTCGCAAAAACAAAAGAAAAGAAAAGACAAAAACAATAAATACTAAACTAAGCTAGACATAAAAAAAATAAAAAAAATTCAGAAAATGAAAGATAAGTACTGGGGTTATTGTCATCCCAGCACGACTTATTCAGCAAAAGAAAAGTTCTAGCTAATGGGCCTTTGAAAAGAAAAGTGCACAGGCAACTGTCCTAATATCCGTGTCGGTAACGGGTACCGATACGGTGATAGAACAGTTACCCATCTACCTGAGTAATAGTACCCATGACGCACAGGTAGAGGAAATAGGAAGTAAGATGAGGAGGAGCACTGGTCCTCACTCAACTCACCACAAAAAATATCCTTGCCTAGCAAGGTATCGTCCACCACCGGTTCGTAGAAAGCGACAGCAGCGGCAAAAATGCCAGGCGCTTCGACAACCTCACATACCCGTGGAGATTCCACCTGCACAGGCTCAAATAAAGAAGGGGGATCAAAAAATAAAGTAGAAGAAGAACTAAAAGAATCAGAAATAGGGAGAGTGATCCCGGAATCACTCTCAGGAGGATCCAAGCATAGATCACTATCGGTGTCATGTGAGTCATGGCGAGGGGAAGTTGAGACCATGAGGTGCTCGATGGTGATTTGGACCTCCTCAACCAATAAGGAAGTGGAAACTTCCTCATCAGCAAGGATCTCCTCATCAACACACCTCTGTGCGTCACCGTGTTCCAAGACATAATACTCTCCATTGAAGAGAATAATGTCCTCGTCACACCATGGCGCATCCTCATATTCCCAATCTCCAAAGGGCACAACATCATCAACCAACTCACTAAAAAGAGGAGTAGATGATTCTTGCAAAGAAAGCGGAGGAACAACAACATCAGAGAAAGTAGGTGCAGGTTCCTCCGGGGGTGAATCAAGAAGAGGGGAAGAAGGTATAGAGGGCAACGGTACCGCAATGTCATCACATCGATCAATAGAAAGTCTGATGGGTGTATCCACAGCAGTCCCCCATAGACAAGGTGGTACTGCGGATACATCATCAGAATCAGAAGGAGCAGCCCTTTGAGAGGTGGATGAGACAATCCGGATATCCGGTTCATCATCCGCCTCCAACTGGCGCTGAAATTCTGCGCAATCTTTCAACACATGGTCGGTGCTACGACAACAGAAACACTGTTTTCCATTACTCCTTGGTCCAAGTGGGACAGGAGAGGAATATGAAAAAGGTGAAGGCGGAGAAGAGTAGTGACCATAAGACTGGGGTACGGTGTATGAAGTACCATAAGACAACGGTGCTCCATACACTGAACCACGAGAATTATGCTCCCATTTTTCAGTGGGGCACTCATCACTGCTATGCCTATAATCCCCGCACCAACGGCAATGGATATTCACATAAGAATACATGGTGCAGCAAGAAAGAATTTACCACGAGAATTTTCTAAGCAAAAATTAACTACACACAAGCAGATAAATAAAAAGGAATACCTGCTACTGAAATATCAAAATTAGAAAAGGAATAAAGAAAAAAAAGCAACAAATTATAAAAACTAAAGCAAAGAAAAATAAAACATGGAATGAACAGATGGAAAAGGGCTTCAATCTATAATCTCCCTCTCCAAAAACTCACACGACTGTGTTTTCCGGCAACGGCGCCAAAAACTTGATGCGTGTAAATACCAAGCGCACCGTTCGCACAAGTAATAAAGTTTGTGAATAAATCCCCGAGTGTCGGTCTCTTGAGGAACACAGTAAGGTGGAGTTAATTTCGAGGAGGACTTGAGATTGAAGTCCTCAGGTCGGCTCAAAAAGGGGGGTTTAGATGGTTGCGGAAACAGAAAATAAATGTTACAAACTACTCCTATGCAATGCCGCTATGCAAAGCTTCGCCAGGCTGGATGGAGACTAGTCGGGCCGGTATGCACCGAATCGCTAGGCGGATGGAAGAGTAGGCTAACGGATGAGGTGGAGAGAACGGCGGAATGAGGTTCGTAAGCACCTCTTCGCAACGCACGCCACTAGCAATTGCTAGTGCGCCAAGGATGGATGGCGGTGGATGGAATATGTCGCACCTCAAGCAAATATAACAAAATTACACTAACTCACATAGACATGAATAAGTGAAAGTTGTTTATCAAAGGTAATAATACTTCATCAATACATGGAAATTAAACTAAACTAACAACAACAAATTAAGAGAAGTGTGCAAAATCGACCGGGTCCGAAGCCTTATTGAGGGTTCACGGTTGGAATCCCTAGTTGTCAATCCGAGTCCAAGCTCGGTCCTAAACTGTGTCCGGGGTAGAGGAGGCTGTCACTCACTCCCAGTGGCCCGTCTTCTTCGTATCCCGCTGCGGAAGATGGAAGCACATACTCCTCCTAGCTTGAGGGAGGAAGCTAGGTCAAATCTCCCTTGAAGCTCGAGAATGAAGGAGGAGGCCGAGAGGAAGCTCCGGCTATGATTTGGCGTTGAAAGCTTGCCTAGAGCACCTCCCTATGGTGGAAGATGAAGGAGGACGGTGGAAACCCTCCTTGGAGACGAAAATGGCGGAAAAACAGCGGACTTTAGCGATCTCCCGAAATTAGGGCGGAACCTGTGTATTTATAGATTGCAGAAATTACAGCGCGCACGATCACTGGCGCGCGACCAGTGATCGTGCGCCATGTGGTCAGTGATAGTGCGCGAAGGCCGGGCAGAACTCCAGGAAAAAGTGGAATCAATGCGCACGATCAGTGGCGCACGACCAGTGGTCGTGCGCACTGAAGTCAGTGGTCGTGCGATTGCCCCGACAGAACTTTAGAAAATGGGGAATATTACGCACGATCAGCGGCGCACGACCAGTGGTCATGCGCATTACAGCCAATGATCGTGCGCAGTAAACCTGTTTCCAAATAATCCCGGAACACGCACACGACCCCTAAACCCAACACTGATATGTGCAGGCATTCCAAACAATCACAGAATGGAGTATAATAATAGAAGAACACAAAATAAACACAACCACGGGCCAAAAGTGCACTTCCTAAAGAAATAAGGATAATATGAAATATGAGCTATAACGAACTACAAGTGAAGTGCAAGCATACGAAAACATGCCCAGATGAGTCCGAAAATCATTATATAAATAGGACTCATCAGCGGGCCATCACATATGAGTTCAAATTTAATGGCAAGACCATTATCTTTAAACCAACTCCGCCTAAAGATCCTTCAGTCTCTTCTAAAGACACGATTGTGCCTGTAGAGAAGAAATCTTAAGCTTGATAGGTAAGAAGGAGTTTGCGCCTGAGACAATTATAGACGATGTTATGTATGTGTTAGTATGTTTGCAAGTCAAGGAAGATGGCTCCTCTTTTGAGAACTTACCTCCAGCATTGAAGAACCTTTTAGAAGAATTTATGGATGTCTACCTGGTGGATTTCCCGCCCGAGTTATCCCCCAGGAGAGAAATTCAACTTGAGATTGATCTCGTTCCGGGTTCCTCATTGCCCAACCTTCCCCATGATCGACTTAACCCCTTCGCACACCTTGAATTGCAAAAATTAATTTCAGATTTGCTAAGTAAGGGGTTCATCCGTCATAGTAAGAGTCCTTGTGCCGTACCCGCATTATTGGTTCCTAAGAAAGATAGTTCTTAACAGATGTGTGTGGATTATAGGGTCGTAAATAAAATAATTTTCAAATACAGGTTTCCCATCCCTCGATTGGACGACTTATTGGACATGTTAGCCGGGGCCATGATTTTTTCTAAATTAGATCTTAAAAGTGGCTACCACCAAATCAAGATTAGGGAGGGAGATGAGTGGAAGATAGCATTTAAATCAAAGGACAAACTTTATGAGTGGATGGTGCTCAGGGAAGGGCTCACTAATGGCCCGAGTACATTTTTGAGATTGATGACTTTAGTGTTCAAACCTTACCTAGGAAAATTCATAGTTATATATTTTGATGATATCCTAGTCTTTAGCGCCTCTCCGAACGATCATGAGTCTCATTTTAGGACAGTACTTACCACGTTGTGAAAAGAAAAGTTATTTTTTTAATCTTAAAAAGTGTACGTTCAATGTTCCATCTATGGAGTTCCTTGGATATATTGTGAGTTCAAAGGGCATCTATATTGACCCTAAGAAGGTCCAAGCCATTAAGGATTGGCTGAAATCAACCAATATACGAGATGTTCAGATTTTTCACGGCGTAGTAACTTTTTAAAGCCGATTTATCCTGTATTTTAGTAGTATTATGGCACCGATCACGAAGTGCATGAAGAAGGGAGATTTCACGTGAACCAAATCGGCCGCTAAAGCATTTGAGACAATTAAATCCCAAATGTCGGAAGCTCCTCTTTAATGATTACCAGATTTTAATAAGGTGTTGGAACTTTCCTTTGATGCGTCTGGAGTCGATATTGGCAGTGATTTAGTAAAGAGGGTCATCCTATTGGATACTTTAGTGAGAAACTCGCAGGGCCGAAATTAGATTATTCTAATTATGATAAGAATTTTTATGTGGTTATTCGTTGTCTATAGCATTGGCCACATTATTTACTCTCTAAAGAATTTGTTTTCCTATCGATCACGTGGATTTGAGGTTTATTAATTCCAAAAATAAAGTTAGCCCAAGGCATGCTAAATGGGTCTCCTATCTTCAGGATTACACCTTTATAATCAAACATCTTAAGGGAACTCTAAATCATGTGCCAGATGCTCTTCATCGTGTCTCCTTGTTATTGATTATGCTAGAGGTTAAAATGATTTGGTTCTATAGAATTATGGATGAGTACGTTCACTGCCTGGATTTCAAGGAAATCTACTACTCCATGAAAAACCACTCTCTCACTACCATTTCTGCATATTATATTCGGGACGGTTATTTACTTAAGCATTCGAAGCTTTGTATTCATCGTTTTTCACTGCGACATTTCATTGTGTGTGAATTACATAGCGGTGGTTTAGGTGGACATTTTCGGTGGGACAAGACCATTGCGTTAGTTGAAGATAAGTTCCACTGCCCGACCTTTAATCTACAGTTAATAAAATTATGGGAAGTTGTCGCTCCTGTTAACTAGCTTGGGGAAATAAAACGAATCCAGGACTTTATACCCCCTCTTCTGATTCCTTCCATTCCCTGGGATGATGTTTTTATGGATTTTATTCTAGGCCTACCTGTCACATTTAGACATCATACTCCAATCTGGTGGTAGTAGATTGGTTTTCTAAGATGTCCTATTTTATTGCGTGTTGTAAGACCAACGATGCGTCACATATAGCGAAATTATTCTTTAAGGAAGTTGTTTGGCATCGGGGCATTCCAAAAACTATAGTGACCGATAGAGACGTAAAATTTACTAGTTATTTTTGGAAGACCCTGTGGAGGATTATGGGCACCAAACTATTGTTTAATTAGGCCTACCATCCATAGACAGATGGACAAACGAAATTGGTAAACAAAAGCTTGGTTAGTTTACTTCGTTGTCTTGTGGGTGACCATAAGGGAACGTGGGACCTAATCCTTCCCCATTCTCAGTTAGCGTACAATAACTCAAAAAATAGGTCCACAGGTTTATCACTGAATGAGATCGTGCACGGATACAAAGCACCTGTGCCACTTGACATGATTCTGTAACTGCCATCTTATAAGTCAAGTCAATTTGCATAAGATTTTGCCTCTCATGTTCATAATTTATATAAACACATTAATGAAACGCTAACCGCATAATATACATATTATTAATCTCATGCTAACTTACATAAGAGAATGTCTCACTTTAAGGTTAGCAATTTAGTCTTGGTGCGTCTCGTACTTAAACAATGCCTTCGGGCACTATAAAAAAGTTGGGGAATCGGCGAGCTGGACCTTTTCAGATTTTAAAGAAATTAGGAGAAAACACATATCTTTTGGAGTTTCCCATTGATTGGGGTATTTCCCCTATTTTTAATGTTTCTTATTTAACGCTACATGTTTCTCCACCACTTGAATTATCTGTATGTCCTTTTGGCTCCACTGTATTTTCTAATTGGTTGGGTGGTGAGCTAGTGCCCTGATCACTCTCTCCATTGGTCTCCACTGGAGGTACATTGACTATTGAGCCCAAAAACCAATCCTAAGTCTTTTGATCAGGTGACTTGTGAACCAAAAAGGTTTCCTTTTGAAGGGAATTAAAACCCTATACACAGTGAAAGAAGAAATGAAAATGATTTTGTCTTCTCTGTCTCAAATCTTTGAGAAGACTAGTGGATTGCTTATGTCAAAGCTCCCCCCTAAGTTGTACGGATCTAATCAGGAGTGGAAGCTTTGCTTCAGGGTGTAGGACTTCTTTGTAAGCTTCTCCTTGCAGTAAATGTCTTTGAGAGAAGTGAGCTTTTAGTCTCAGATTGATGATGAGTTGCTGGAAGAAAGCTTGAAGAACATAAAGTTAATTCTCTGAAAAGTATTTTTTTAGCTTTCTGTAACTCTAAGAAAACCTTGTGTGTCTATCTGTAACCCTTAAGGTAGAAAAACTTTTGATAATATTATATGATCAGGAATGCTAGAGAAATTCAAATATTTGAATTCATACTAAACAGATGGAGCATTCCCTAGAATGGTAACTAACTTGGAAAAGGATTAGCATTTAACTCTGTGATTAAGTCCATATTTAATGTCGCCTCTAAATGGCTATATTCATAATAAATTTGAGCATTAAATATCAGAGTTATAACTTTCTGCAATTAAGCCTTGATAAAAATTTTGCCCTGAGAATATAAAATATCCCGAAATTTAGCCTGGAAATAAGCTGCTTCCGGCTTGAAATAACTGCCTAAAACACTGCCTCGAAATCGTCTAACTGAGCAAGAAATTCGTTGACCTGAGCATCGAGATCGTCGAGCTAAAGCTGCTTATTCGTCGACCCGAGCTCAGAGATCGCCGAGCTTAGCTTGGCTATTGTCGAGCTAAGATGCAGATTTCGTCGACCCAAGCTAAGCTTTCATCGAGCTCAACTTAGAGTTCGTTGGGTTTAGCTTGACTTTCGTCAAGCTGAGTTCGACTTTCGACGAACTGAATTACAGAATTCTGAAATCTTCTAAGGCAACTAACCCTGGAAAAACCTATGACCCATACTATACATATTGGTTCAGTCTAAGAATCCTAATAGTAGTCCTTGCCCAAATCCAAATAGGGGTTCCAACCATCTCCCCCTATTTGGGTGAGGATACTATTTGAACAAAATATAAAGCAAGAAATATATCTTGTAGAAATAAAACATTCAACAGATATAATATAGTGCTATGAGAGTTCAAAAACAGTAACAATAAAGAAGAAATAAAATAAAAATTAGTTGTCTTTCTTGGGAACTTCTGAAAGAGAATCAGAGGATGATTTTGTGAAATTCAACTTTTTGGTTGGATCTTGAGCTTCTAGCTCAGTCATTTTTAAGACTTGATCACCAAGAATCTTTTGATATATGGCTCTGGGCACAACTACCTCTGGATGAAGCTGCATGTATTCATTAGCATTGAATAAATTCTTTACTTGATACTTGTATTGTTCTTTCTATCTGAAAGAAGACATTGTTTTGAACTGGGAGGTTCTTTTCCTTCTACTTTTGCTTTATTAATCGACGACTGACCAATAAGCTCATTAAATCAGGCCATCCTATATATTGGATCTAGCTCTAGCTCATATGTAGGAGAAGGAGGCCTCTCTAGACTTGAGTATTGTTGTTGTTGGCTGCTTTGGCTTGATCTCTATTGATGGCTGCCTTGAGAGGGTCAGGAATAATGAGAAGTAGACCTATAAGACTGAGAAATGCTTCCTTATGATCCCGCTGCAGGAGGAGGCGGAGGAGGTCCTCTCCAAGATTGTGGAGGTGAACTGTATTTCTTCATTTTCTTCCTTCTCTTTTGTTCATTTTTAGAAAACCTCATCCAGTAAGGAGTATTTGGAGTGAGCGTAATTCCATGCAAAATGTAATGAGAAATATCAGCATTTGATGAATGTATAGGAGCAACCTTTATTGGAGCCTTCTTCTTGGCTTTTCTTTTATTTGAACAAACATCTTCTGAATCATCTGAATCAACATTATCATCATGAGAATCATCTTCTGGATGATCATATAACTCATCAATCTACTTAATCAACTAGAAATTATCATGAACTTGTACTTCTTATTGTGTATGCACAATATCTGTATCAACTGCCATCTGTACACTAACATCTTGTTCCATGTCTTCAAAAAGAATATCATCTAATTTGGGCATTGGGGATTAAGCCCAAGTATAAGTTGTAGGGGAAAAGTCTAGCTCTGTGATAGTTATCATATTCTCAACTATTATAGTCTCAGAGACTACAAAAATAATATAAGATATTTTACAGAAACTAACTCTAATCTCTTCTAAAACTGAAGAATCTAAAATAGCAGTATAGTAGACAATAGCTTTATCATAAGCTGGAAAAGTAGGGAGAAAACTGGGAATAGAACTATGCAGGGAATTGGAAACCTAAAATAGAAAAAATAGGTTAACTGTGGGATAATAACAACATCCCTAATAGTTATAATTTCAGTAACTGAATAATCAGCTGTTGCATCATCTACACAGACTGCAAGCATTTCAGTATCTGAATCTGCTACTACTGCTAAAACTACTGCTGCTTTTGTATTGAAATTGCAACTATATGAGATGTTACTGCTGCTGCTGGAGCTTCTTCATAGGACACTCCCCCTGCCTGGATTTTGAAGAGTCTTATTTATATAGTGATTTTCGAACTCATCTGGGCTACTTTTCTTTGTCAAGCACTTCACTTTTAGTTCATTGTCGTATATATTTCATCTTATCTTTATTTCCATAGGAAGTGCACATTTAGGCATGTGGTTGTGAATTTTTGTTATTCTTATAGTTTGTACTCCTTTTGGTGATTGCCTGGAATGTCTGCGCATATCGGTGTTTGGTATAGGGGTCGTGTGCCTGTTTCGGGGATGTTTGGAAGAAGGAATACTGCGCACGATCATCGTATCTATTGCGTACAACCACTGGTGATGCGCTATGATAGTGCACACTTGTATTATGATTTCGGGATTCTTCCTGGGATAATCGCACGACCACTGGACTTAGTACGAACGACCACCGGTCGTGCGCCACTGTTTGTGTGCATTGATTCCTCTTTTCCTGGAGTTATATATGGGGTAATCGCACGACCATTGGACATAGTGTGCAAGACCACCAGTTGTGTGCCATCGCTCGTGCGTGTTACCCTAGTTCGTCTCTTAATTCTTCCATGACAATACGCACGATAATGGGCCATAATAGTGCGCATGACCACTGGTCGTGTGCATGTGATCGTGCACATTGTTAAATTCTGCTTTCTATAAATAACACAGGTCTCTCCCTAATTCAGATAGCTCACCATTATCCGCTATTTTTCGCCTCCAATGAAGAGTTCCACCATCCCCCTTCATTCTCCACCCTAGGGAGATGCTCCGGGAAAGCCTTCACTGCCAAATCCAAGCCGGAGCTTCCTCTCGGCCTCCTCCATAATCTCTTGGGCTTTATTTCAAGGTTTTGGCGCCATATCCATCAAGAAAGGGGAAGCTTGCAACTTTTTTCCGCAATCGTGACACAAAGAATACAGGTCAATTGGAAGGTAGTGACAGCCCTTCTCTACCCCGGACGCAGTTAAGGAATGAGCTAGGATGCAGATTTATTACCTGGTGATTCCTTCCATGAACCCTCAGTAAGACTTCGGATTCGGTTGATCTCATGCCTTGTTCTTCCTTTATTGTTGTTTATGTGTTGTTAAAACTTTATTTATAGATTATGTGATCTCTAGTTGTAAACTTTATTAGATTCATGTCTACGTGAACTTGTATTGTTTTACACTTTAGTTGCTTGAGGTGCGCCTATTTATTTCATCCTCCATCCACCGTTGCCGCACTAGCAATTGCTAGTGGTGTGCGTTGCAAAAAGTGCTCTCGACCCTCATTACGTAAGCCTACTTGCCCATCTGCCTAGCGATTCGGTGCATAGCGGCCCGACTAGTTTTCCATCCCGCCTGGCGAAGCATCTCATAGCGGCGTTGCATAGGAGTAGTTGTTAGTATTTTACTTTCTTTTTCCGCAATCATCAAAACCCCCTTACGTAACCTCCGACCTAAGGACTTCAATCTCAAGTCCTCCTCAAAACTAACTCAGCCTTACTGTGTTCCCTCGAGATCGATACTTGGGAAAATTCGTCCATTTTATATTACTTGTGCAACCGGTACACTTGCCATCCAACACATCATGTTTTTGGCGCCGTTGTCGAGGAAAAAAGTCGTTTGAGTTTTTGAGAGGGAGACGTGATATTGCTTTCCTTTTCCTTTATAAATCGCTTTTGTTTTGTTCTATTTGTGTTTATCTTGCCTTTTTCTTGTTTGTTTAGGCAACTGTAGTAATATATTATTGGATTTAGTAATTTCCACAATTTATTTTGAATCTGCTATTTTGACATCATGTGGGGATATTCGTATGCCTAATGTCGTTGGTGTGGAAATTCCTCCCATGCTAGTCATGAATGCCCAATGAGAGATATTAAGCATAAGACTCAACGTACAATGCATGAGATATTGTTTTTGTACAGACCTTCAAACACTGTGCCCCGAGTTTATGGTCATTCGTCTTCGCCGCATACACCATTCTCTTATGCTTCTCCGATCTCACAAGGACCGCAGAGTACAGGGAGAAAGTTTTTGTATTGTCGTAGAATAGATCATTTCCTGAAGGATTGTGTCGACTACCTCCATGTTATGGAAGAGGATGATGAGCTGGACATCCAGATCATCCCAACTCCTACCCTCAGTGGCACACCTTCATCGTCTACTTATGTGACCCTGTCACCTTCATTTTTTGAAGGGAATGATGCGGACACAACCATGAGATGTGTGGCTAATCTAGGCTTTAATGTGGCTGAGCCCATCTCTCCTGCGCATACATTTCCAAGCATGGAGCCGATTCTTTTTAAGGAACCTGTGCTTGACTTTTATCTAAGCAATGTTCTTCCTCCTTTTGTGCATTCTACTACAGTCAATTCTTACAACATTTTCGACGATGCATCGCAAGTTGAGGCTTGTGATACATGGATTGTTTCCACCCCCATGGAGGAGGACGACCTTCTTGGTGCCAAGGATTCTCCATAAACACTAGAGGAGGAAGTCCAAGTCTTGGTGGAGTACTATATGGATCCTGCCAAGCCTTGTTTCAATGTCGACAATGCCGACAATATTTTTCTACCTCAGCCTTTGGGGAGTGAGACCGGGATCACTCTCCCGATTTGTTCCTTATGTTCTTCGTCTCTTTTATTTCTTGATCCCCTTTCTATATCTGAGCCCGTACGGGTTGAGTCTTCGCAGGTACTTTAGGAGGAATTGGCTCATTCAGCTCGAGTAATCGATGATAGCAACCTCTTACACGAGGAGGTTTATTCCTCCTCTATTGAGGAAGCTCCATTGATTCCTTTCTCCTCCTGCTATCTCCCTGTTGTGGATGATACCTTGCTAGGCAAGGATATTTTTTATGGTGAGTTGAGTGAGGACAAGTGCTCGTCCTCATCTTACTTCCTATTTCCTCTACCTGTATAGAGCAGGTATTATTATATAGGTAGAGGGGTAACTGCTCTTTCACTGTATCGGTACCCGTTACCGATATGGATATTAGGACAGTTGCCTGTTCACTTTTCTTTTCATAGACCCATTAGCTAGAAGTGTACAGAATTTAATTAGTCATGCTGGGATGACAATAACCTCAGTAGTTATCTTTCATTACCTGCAATTTTATTTTTCACGTCTATTTTTAGTTTTAGTATTTCTTTATAGTTGTATTTTTTTCTTTTGTTTTTGCGGAGCTCACCCCTGCAGGCATTCATGGAAACTACACATTGGCAGGGTTTTGATTCTTCGAATGGCGGGCCTGCTCTTACTTTTCAAGCGTCTTCTGGTATGCTCACTGCCTGAGCATTGGGGAACCTCTTCCCTTGTCTCTTTTTGATTTAAATGTCTACATCATATGCTGAGTAGTTTTAATTAAGTCTGGGGGAGAGCTATTATTAGTTACCTTTTGCATGCACACATTTCATTTGCATACTAGAAGCTTTTATTATTTTATTTTGATTAGTTCATTGCATTGCACACCACTGCACCCACATGAGTGTGTGCTTAGCTGTTAGCGTGCTGTGAGTTAAGATCATTTCTTTTGTATGATTTGGGAAAACTATTGTGCTGCATTTGTTTGTGAGATGGAGTAAAATGTTCACCATGTTGTCCTTCGAGTCAACTGCTCTAGTCTTGTGTAGAAATTTGAGTAGATTTAATTTTTATGTATGCTTATAGTTTTATATTTTTCTATTTGCATAAAGATTCTTTTTATTCTACTCAAAAAGTGGTGAATCAGGTGTGAATCAAACAGTAGTGTAGGGATGTGTATAGCTGTCACTAGACTCATTTTGCTCGAGTCGGGAGGAAGGATCATCTTTCTCGGTGGCTAAGAACTTGCCCCAAGCAACTATCGAAGCATGGTTACATGGTTAGCATAGCGTGAGCGTGATGTAGGCCATCATTTTGGCCCAGTTGAGCTTTGTACCGTTCCTAACGTCATATCCTCGCTAAGACCCATTGTGCATACTCATTCTTTTGATTCAGCTCCACCATTATTTCACCAAAGCCTCATAGCTTATCCTAGTCGCATACCCAAGTCGAGCTTTAGTGTTTTACATTTTCCTGTTGTGATGTGATGTGGTGAAATTATTTGTGAATATGTGGAAGTGCTCCCAAGTCTATATTTGTTGAGATTGTGAAAATAAAATGTTAAAAAAATAGAGAAAAATATTTGTAAAGAAAAAAATTAAAATAAAAATGTTTAAATTGAAAATCTTTTCGGAGATGTGATTGTCTTTGGAGTAGGTGGTGCACACACCCATATGTTAAAAGTTAAGTCTGGGGGTGTGGTGTACCAGCATATATTGTGGTTAGCGGTTGGATTCATTTGTTTTAGGCTTGCTCATTTGGGTTAGGTGCATAGCCTTCATGTGTATCTTTATTTACCTCACCCTAACCCAAGCCCCATCTCTTATCCTAAAGTCCTACGGATTCACGCTTGATTCTAACTAGTTCCGTGGAGATAGTGTGAATGGGCAAGTGTATGGTCCCCGACATTGGTGGATTCCTTTGGAGGTGATCCGGAGCCTTGGTCTTTGGCATAGCTCACCTTAGTGGCCTACCTAGTTTCTTCCTACGTGTGACCGGATGATTCACCGTGATTCCATTTTTGAGTAATAATAAAATTCTGATACGCACTGTGAAAAGTATAACCTATTTTGTATACTTAAAAATTTATTCTACTATATTTGTACGCGTACGAGCATGCGACTTCGCATGGTACACTGTTTTTTAATTTCTTTGTTAGCTTGTAATTTTCCCTATCTGCTTAGATTTTGTTTGCTCGGGACGCGGAAATAGTTAAGTCTGGGGTGTGATGAGTCCTATTTATATAGTGATTTTCGGACTCATCTGGGCTTGTTTTCTTTGTCATGCACTTCACTTTTTGTTCATTATCGTATATATTTCAACTTATCTTTATTTCTATAGGAAGTGCACATTTAGGCTCGTGGTTGTTAATTTTTGTTATTATTATAGTTTGTACTCCTTTTTGTGATTGCATGGAATGTCTGCACATTTCGGTGTTTGGTACAGGGGTCGTGTGCATGTTCCAGGGATGTTTGGAAGACAGAATACTGCGCACGATCATTAGATTTATTGCGCACGACCACTGGTCGTGCGCCTTTGATCGTGCGCAATGGTATTCTGATTTCCGGATTCTGTCTGGGATAATCGCACGACCACTTGACATAGTGCGCACGACCATCGGTCGTGCGCTACTGTTTGTGTGCATTGATTCCTCTTTTCCTGGAGTTCTGTCAGGGGTAATCATACAACCATTGGATATAGTCCGCATGACCACCGGTCGTGCGCCATCGCTCGTGCTCGTTAACCCAGTTCTTCTCTTAATTCTGCCATGATAATACGCACGATCACTGACTATAGTACGCACGACCACTGGTCGTGCGCCCGTGATCCTACACATTGTTAAATTCTGCTTTCTATAAATAAAGTGGGTCTCGCCCTAATTCGGATAGCTCACCATTTCTGCCATTCTTCGCCTCCGACGAAGGGTTCCGTCGTTCCACTTCATTCTCCACACTAGGGAGGTGCTCCAGGCATGTCTTCACCGCCAAATCCAAGCCGGAGATTCCTCTCGGCCTCCTCCATCATCTCTTGGGCTTTATTTCAAGGTTTTGGCGCCATATCCATCAAGCAAGGGGAAGATTGCAACTTTCTTCCACAATCGTGATACGAAGAAGTTGGGTCAATTGGAAGGTAGTGATAGCCCTTATCTACCCCGGACGTAGTTGAGGACCGAGCTAGGACGCGGATTGACAACCCATTAATTCCTTCCGTGAACCCTCAGCAAGACTTCGGATTCGGTCGATCTCTTGCCTTGTTCTTCCTTTATTGTTGTTTATGTGTTGTTAAAACATTGTTTATAGATGATGTGCTCTTTAGTTGTTAACTTTATGTGATTCATGTCTATCTGAACTAGTATTGTTTTACACTTTAGTTGCTTGAGGTGTGTCTGTGTATTCCATCCTTTATCCACCCTTACCGCACTAGCAATTACTAGTGGCGAGCGTTGCGAAGAGGTGCTCTCGACCATCATTCCGCAAGCCTACTCGCCCATCCACCTAGCAATTCGGTGCATTGCGGCCCAACTAGTTTTCCATCCCGCCTGGCAAAACATCGCATAGCGGCGTTGCATAGGAGTAGTTCTTAGTATTTTACTTTCTTTTTTCGCAATCATCGAAACACCCTTACGTTAACTCTGACCTAAGGACTTCAATCTCATGTCCTCCTCAAAATTAACTCCAACCTACTATGTTCTCTCAAGATCGATACATGGGAAAATTTTCCCATTTTATATTACTTGTGCGACCGGTACACTTGACATCGAACGCTTCAGATTTATAGACGTCTGAACCCAAGCCCCCAAAAGAAAGGACAAATGAGGAAGAGGCAAGATGAGAATATATATCAGTAATAAAAGCAAACAGAGGTGCTATAGCTTCATCTATTAGCTTCTTAAGTGTTGGAGGGATGAATTCAATAAGATTATTCGCGATTGAAGAAAAATCTAAATACATAAACTCATAAGAGTTCTGAGTATATGTATACGGATGATTTTGAGAGGAAGCAGTTGGAATGGAAGGTTGATTACATGTTGGACAGATTGTGAATGCTTGAGGAATTGAAGATGAAGGGATGACAGATGGGAGTTCATCTGGAATAAATTCCTGAACTTGTGAATGAGATGGAGATGGAGATACATGAGGTGAAGATGAATGAGGTTGAGATGGAGGGAGTAGGTTGAATGTAGTAAAAGAAGTAGAAGGCATGTCCTCAATAAGAGGAGATGGTAGTGGTGATTGAGGAGCAGGAGAAAGTGGAGATGGTTTATCCTCAGAAATGTGGTTTGGTGAGCATGGAAGAGATGGTGAGGCAGAAGGGATGGAAGTAGAAGGTGTGTCAAAAAGAAAATTGGATGGTTATTGAAGCGGAGTAGATGGTAAATGAGCAGGAGAGGGAGGAGGAGCAGGAGCTTCTTCAGGGGTTGGGAGAGTGGCTGTTATAGCACTTGTGTCCTCCAAAGATGTCCTAGAAGAGGAGGCCCTAGAGGGCTTTGGGATAACCCTCTCCCATCTGCCAAAGTGAGCAGAGGTAAGCCTCTTAGAAGCATTAATAAATATGTTCTGGGAGACTAATTGTTCTGGAACATTTGCCTGCAGAAAGATCCCTAGGATCCTGTCAAAACCTCCAGATTTACTGGAAGTTTCTTCTTAATAGAATCAAATAAAATCCTTCCCCAGTCCACAGACTTCTTATTTACCAGAGCACACATCAAGTGAAAATTATTCATGGTTATATGGTCATGGGCAGAGTTTTTTCCCAACAACACATTACCTACAACATCTACTAAGAACTTGTACTCAATTGATAAAAATTCTTAAGTAGGTGATTGGAGTTTCTCTGGGAGTGACCCATTTTATCTAGCATTTCATAAAATTAATCACTAGACAATTCGAATTAATCTTCGCCACTAACAAATCCAAAAACATCACATAAAACTTCTGGTCATAATAGAACCTGGTTACCAAAGATTGATCCAATGAGAACTGGAGTATCTTGAAGCGTTGTTGTGTGCATCCATTCTTTTATTTCTAAGACTGGAAGTTTGATCCTTGTTATCATGAAATACTGTAGATTAGATCCCTCAAAAAATTTTAGAATGTCCTGGAATACTTGATCCGAGTTAGAGAATGATTCCATATCAATATCAAAGCCAGCGTCAAACTTCATCACAGAGATTGTAGCTTGAGAAATCGCCATTATCCTGCACAAACAAAATATCAAGTGCACGAGAAATGGAAATGCGTGAGATAGAGTTCGATGAAAACCTAGTTATAAGTTTTCAGAAGTTGAAAAGGTGAACTCTGCCCGATGAAAAACAAGAAAACATCGAACACTGTTCGATAAAAAAATCTTAAAAGATGTGTTTCATAGATCTCAGGTAGACGAAAGTTTTGCGAAAGAAAAAATTTCAACGATCTCCGTTCGACGAAAATTATTATAAACTAAATTCATCGGGTTCCATTCAATGAAAGTTTCACAAAAAGATTTCATCGATCTTCGTTCGACGACAATCTCAAGAAAAGTTCACAGATCGTCGATCTCCATTCGACAAAAGGTGACCAATTCGTCGTTTTCAGACCAAAAGTTAAATTTATAAGTCTCCATTTATCATGCCTAGCTGATTTATAAAGAAAAGATATTTGCTTTCATTTAAGGGTTTAGTGAAAATATCTGCCCTGTGTAAATCAGTGGAAATAAAGACAATATTAATTTTATTTTTGTCTACATTATCATTAAGAAAATGATATCTAATTCTTATATGCTTAGTTCTACTATGCAGTACGAGGTTTTGTGCAATTGAAATAGCACTATTATTATCATAAAATATAGTTAAATTATTTAGGTTGAAACCATAATCCAGAAGCTGATTTTGAATCAACAAAATCTGTGAGCAGCAACTACCATCTGTCATATAATCAGCTTCAACAGTTGATGTTGACACAAATGTTAGCTTTTTACAAAACCAGGACACAAACCTATCACCAAGAAACAGACAAGTTCTTGATGTTCTTTTTCTGTCAACTCTACATTGAGTATAATAGGCATCTGAGAATCCAGTTAGATCAAATTCTGACTCTGTTGGATACCAAAGTCCTAGATTTGGACAACCCTTTATATATCTAGAAATTCTTTTTACTAAAATTAGGTGAGATTCTTTAGAATTTATTTGAAACCTAGCACAAATACAAGTAGCAAAAATGATATCAGGCATACTTGTTGTTAAATATAATAGAGATCCAATGATGGCTCTATATATTTTCTGATCAATAGGCTTGCCCTGTTCATCATTATCAACAATAACATTGGATTGCATAGGTGTTTTAATTGCTGAGGCATCAGATATCCCAAATATTTTTAAAAGCTCCTTAGCATATTTAGATTGGGATATTAAAATACCATCAGGGGATTGCTTCACTTGGAGACATGGGAATTAGGATAGTTCACTTATGCTACTCATTGCAAAATTTGAGTTCATCAGGTCAGAAAACCATTTGGAAAGTTTGGAATCAGTAGATCTAAATTTTATGTAATCTACATATATTTGTACTTGCAAAATTTTAGATTTATGATGTCTAATAAATAAAGTCCTATCTACCACGCATTTAAAAAATTTATTTTCTAACAAGAATCTCATACCAAGATCTTGGAGCTTGTTTGAGACTATAAAGAGCTTTATTAAGTTTAAAACATAAGTAGTGTGAGTTGGAGAAATTAAACCTGGAGGTTGTTCAACATAAACTTCCTCTTTGAGTTCTCCATTTAGAAATGCACTCTTGACATCCATTTAATAAACTTTAAATTTCTTGAATGTTGCATATGCAAGAAATATTCTGATTGCCTCTAGCCTTGCAATAGGGGCAATGTTCTGGTCATAATCAATGCCTTCCTCCTGTGAATAGCCTTGGGCTACCAATCTGGCTTTGTTTCTTACAATTAATCCTTGAGCATCCAACTTATTCCAAAAGACCCACTTAGTTCCAATGACTGGGTAGTCTTTGGGTCTTGGAACTAAATCCCAAACTCTACATCTTTCAAATTGATTGAGTTCCTCTTGCATATCAATGATCTAGTGGGGATCTTGTTCTGCATCTTTTAAGGATTGAGGTACAATATAAGAAAGAAAGCAAGCATGCATTTGATCATGATTTAATTGATGCCTTGTTTGCATACTATCCTGGTCATACCTGTTTGATGAGAGAATTTACTTATGGAAGGTAGTCTGAGTCACAACAGAAGCTTTTCCTTTCCCTTCTGAAGGGGCAGCTCTAGTGTTCCACTTAAACACCAAACCTCTCGTATCGTTTTGACGGGTAAAGGAGTCAATTAGTTGTAGCATAGTCTTTGGTTTGTTGAATTCAACCACTATCTTTTTCTCGTTAAGGAGCTTTTCCTCAAGATCCATAATGATCTTGTTCTTCTAGTTGATAGTCCCAATCTAAATGATTGAGATGGCCTTCAGTTGGCTGACTTCCCTCATCTACTGATCTAGCAAGGATGCTGACTCAGATTGTAGGGAAACAGCTAGCTATAGGGAGATAATCTCCTTAGCTTGTTTCTTGGCCAATCTCTTGCTTCTTTCCAAAGCATCCGGAAGAGCACTATACTTGATAATAAGTTGATTGACATCTTTCTCCGATTCTGAGCCATCTTCATAATAGGATGAGGATGCATCTGAATTTGTACTTATCTCATAGTGTTATTTAGAGGAGGAGCTAGACAGAGAATGCATGTTATCTGGGCAAGGCTGATCCTGGTTAGATTCTTCATCTGGCATGGACATTAGTCCATAGCAGCCACTAACATCTTCATCCACCTTAATATCTCTATTTTAGAGTGAACGAGGGGTCCTGATTCCAATCCTAGAAGATGGATAGTCCACCTATTATTCATCAGCAACTGCAGCAAATAGCCCAATATAGGCTTCTTCTTCTGCTTTTTCAGAATCTGAAGAAGCTGAGTAACTTTGACTCTAGCTCTTCTCCTTTTTTGCAATGAAGGATCTTTCCTTCTTACCCTTCTGGTGGTGGTTCTTTTTCTCCTCAGATTTCTTCTGCTCTTTCTTCTTGATTTGGCATTCAGCAATGACATACCCAGCCTTGCGACAAAAGTAACAAACAACATTAGAGAAAAATTGTTTACTGGGTTTGAATTATACCTGTCTCCCTAGCTTGGAGAACTTTTTGTCAGACTGGTGGTGATCCCTCTTATTGTGTGAAGTGGAGAATGGTTTGTTCTTCCACTGCCTCCTCTTCATCACTTTCTTGAACTTCCTAGAGAAGTTAGCAAACTCCCCATCTGACATGTTGTTATCAGATAAGCTTGACTCAGAGCTGTCTGAATCTGCATGCCTTCTAGGGGGAGAAGCAATCCCCTCCTTGCTATTCTTTGACTTCTCAGCCTTGAAGGACACAGTCTTTTCCTTGGCTTGAGCTCTGTTGGAGGTCTCCTCCTCCTTTCTAGTAGATAGCTATATCTCATAGGAGAGCAGCTTTCCAAACAATATGTGTGGAGGAGTTTCAGCTAGCTTGTCCACCTCTCTGGTAGCATATATCTTGGTGTCCCAGTCTCTAGTTAGAGATCTGAGGAACTTGTCATTCAACTCCTAATTGTTGAAGACCCTTCTATAGGTCATTAACTCAATCACTGTTCTAAATAATTTTTCATTGCATTCAGCTATGTTGTCCTTTTTGCCTTGCCTGAAGGTTACATATTCTTGATTAAGAAGGGATTTTCTATTATCCTTAACTTCTTCAGTTCCCTCCATATAGATAATCAATGTGTCCCATATTTCCTTGGAGGTCTTGCAGTGGACAAGATTTCAGAAAGTAGAATCATCAATGGCACTCACAATGATGTTTTGTGCCCTATTGTCCATAGTTGCTAGTATGAACTCATCCTTGGTCATCTCAGAATATTCCTTTGGCGTCTGGATTGTGGCATCCAGACCTGAGACATTCATGGGGATGAAATGTCCCTCTTGAGGAGTAATAAAAAACCTAGGGTCAGATGCTTCCATGAACACCCTGATCCATTCTTTCCAAATGCGAAATTTTCTTTCCTGTAGATTGGGTGCTTCATAGAACCTAACTCTTCATTGTTCTCTCCTGAATCCATAAGGAATATCAGTAGCTACTCTTGGAGATTAACTCATATTACTAAGTACTTTTTTGTAACCTCCCTCTAATACCTCTTAAATGTCTTTAGATTCAAGAGTAGCTAAACACCTAGAAGGGGGTGAATATGTTTTTGTTCTTTTTTGTGATTTCTTATAACTCTGGTGAGTTGGGATTAGTTTAGGTTTGCTTTTAAAAGCACACAATCAGCACACAAATGGTTTATAGTGGTACCCTAGAGTATGGGTCTATCCACTGTCCCTCCCACCTTTTTAACAGTTTGTTATATAAGGCAAACTTCTCCAACTTGGCTCCAAGAGCTACAACACGAACCCCTTAAGGTTTCTCAGACTCCTCCAAGTTGTACACTCAAGCCCAAGTCCCTACACTCAGAGAAATATTCTCCAACAACTCAGGCACACATGCCCTACCTTTGACTTTAACTCAAAGTCCTATACTCAAGCTTGGAGGAAAGCCCTATCTCAGATCAACATAAAGATCCTACAACTCAAATTCCCAACTAGAATCCTACAACTCAGGCCTAAAGGCCAAACAGCTCAGATCTACAAAAAGATACTACCTTAGTCTTTATAGATCAGGCTTACACTCAGATCAGTGATCATCATACAAATGAAAGGTTGATTGGTGTTGATGAATGGCTGTAGAGACACAATCTATGAGTTTTCCTCCTCCTGAACTGAAATGATTCAGTCCTTTCTTCCTCATAGCTTCAGGAATTGATCTTCAAGATTAGTTCTGCTTGAGCTGTGATGTCACTACAACAATGGATTGCTCTGTTTCTTCTTCTACCTTGGAGAGAGAACTCTCTGAACTTACTCTTGAAGATGAGAATATTAATATCTAAATTTCTTGAACTTCTTGTTTGAAAAGAAGGGGCAAGTTCTTCAACTCTGCAACTAGGTCAAGAGGAAGAAGATGAAGCACTATTGTTTTTTCACAAAAAGTCTATCTCCCCTTTTTTATTACTTCTTCCTTGATATTGTATTTTCTATCCCGCCTTCCAATGGCTATTTGAGCTGTGGGACCACCAGGAGTTGGTAGCTGTAACTTTTCTTTTGCGTTAAAAGTTGTACAATAGGCAAGCGGTGTCATTTATTATCTACTGTTCAGTTCACGGAGCATTTTTAACTTTTGCAGACGTTATCATGACACAACACATATGGACTTAGCCAAATTTGCAATTTTGCTTAGGTGTTGAGTGAAGAATTGTCACTCAACGCCAAAACCCTTGTTCAAATTTCAACATCTTTAGGCATTGAGTGATCAGACATCACTCAACGAATATAGACATTTGCAATCTAACCGAATAGGCATTGAGTGAACCTTCATCACCCAACACATCTGGACTTACTCGATTATCTCTGTATGAAGGCATTAAGTGAGTTGTCTTCACTCAACGCTTTCTATCTTTACCGGTTTTATTGAAGAGGCATTGAATGAACTGCCTTCATTAAACGTTTTTGTTCCTAGATAGATTTTTTATTTAATAGACGTTGAGTGAGTTAACATCACTCAATGTTTCTGTCCATAGATAGAATTCTGTATCAACCAATACTGCAGCTTTGACTGAACAACGTTCTGTCGATTCTTTCTCTTAATGAAATTTAGTGAACTGCCATCACTCAATACCTCGTGACTTAGCCAGATTTCTTGGCAAATTCTCTGCAGCTTTTAATGCTTGAGCTTTGCTCAACACTTCTAGCTCTGGGCATTGAGTGAACTGTCTTCACTAAACGCTTCTAGACTTAACCAAATTTCAGCCTTGGCAATGCTAATGCTTTGATTGTCTAGTCTTTAACTCAACGCTTAATGCCATCTGGCATTGTGTGAACTACCTTCACTCAATACATCTAGACTTACAAAAATTTCATCTTTATTAGCTTCCAGTCCTATGTCCTCCTGTCATTGTAAGTTGGATAAACTTTCTATCCAAAGTAACAAAGAGCCCTTACATACATAGAACATATAGCATGTATCAGATACAAACATGTGTATATCATTATCTTGTATACCTTCTTCAAATCTAGTACATTGTGATCAATAAAACCAATAGTCACAACAAGTTAAAACATTTAAAAAATGAAATAAGAAGGAGAGGAAGTCTCCTTCATGCATGACATGGCTAAAAATCTACCGTATCAAACCCAACTGCACTCAAGACAAAAAATTTGAATTTATCATATTATGCAATAAAATCCACAAATAAATGAACAATAATGAAGTAAAGCCTAGCTAGAAAATGGCCAAAAGCACTATGGGAAAATCACTAATCAAAAACCCCAGACTTGAATTATTGTTCATCGCGAGTAATTCAACTATCTATCGGGAGTGGGAAATGAAAGTATCTAATGTCTACCTAAATCACCAAGAGGGGGGGTAAATAGGTGATGTCTGTGTCTTTTCATGGAATAAAAATTACTTAAAAATATGCAAGCACACAGAACACAGAATCTATAGTGGTTCGTCATGTTGGGTACGTCCAATATCTCGTCTTGCCTATCTACCACAAAAGGGCTAGATTCGGCTACTTCACCGTTCTCATATTTAAACAAATCTTACACCTCGGAGCTGCAACTCCTAAATCTCGGAGACAAACCTCCTACCTCTCAAAGAGCAATCTCTCCTACAACTCGATCCACAAGTGGATCTATGACTCGATCCAGAAAAAGATCGATCACTCGATCCACAAACGGATCTACAATTCGGAGAAAAAACTCCTACAATTGTAAAAGAAAACTATACGAGAGTTATACAAATTAACTTTGACAAGATCTAAAGTCTTCTATCCATCATTCTTTGTTTAGGTCAAACTTGAATAACTTGGAGAACACGGTGGAATTGGAAATCTTGAAGACTTGAATCTTATATCTTGAATCGACTAGATCTTGGAGAATAGAAGTATTTAAAATGCCAAGATCCAGTCTTATTGGAAGAAGATTGAATCGAGCACACTGTGGGTTAGCGGAAGGAAGATCGCGATATATACAGGTGCCGATGGGTATATTTTAGGAAACTTGTGCGATTGGAATATTGAACGATTGGCTCAGTTAGGTTGATTAAAAATCCACCCTAATTATATATATACAACACCAAGGCAACGACTATAGAGGAAATTCCAAATCGGGACCTTGCAAAATTTACTGTGCATGGCAGCCGCAACCCGAGCCAGATTTTGAAAATTTTTCGGAAAAATGACAAAGTCATATTCATCGAGTATCATCATGTATCGCTAGTATACTTGCCGAATAGTTATTGATATACAACGAAATTGACTTAGAGAATTCCAGCTCAAGCTAGCTAGCCACTCAACACCAAATCTGAAAACATACTCGGCAAATTCGTCGAGTATCAGCTAGTATACTCAACGAATTCGACGAGTATCGGCTAGCAGAGTCGACACAATCAATGTTGTTGACGCACTCGATGCCATCGACGCACTCAACGTATTCGACTCCATCAACACACTCAACGTTTTCGACTCCATTGATGCACTCGATACACTCGACTCCATGATAGTCGACGAATTAGCCATAAGAAAATCTAGAGAAGTTGCGTCGAGAAGATTCGATGAATTCGGCGTGTATTGTCATGTATATTCAACGAATTCCGCGAGTATCGTTAGATATGTTCGACAAATTTGACGAGTATACTTGATGATACTCGATGATATTTACTTAACTATTTTTCCAACTTATAAAAAATTCTACCACAAGTACATATGATGAATTCAACGAGTGCTTGTAAGTATATACGACAAATTCGAGTATCAATGAGTATAGTAGACAAATTCAACCAATATCCCTTACAATACTCGACGAATTTTACTTGGCTAAAATTTCTATTTTCCGTAATTCAAGTTCTTCTTCTTCCTTGATCCTTCTCACGCACTTGGTATTGAAGTATACCCCAATAGAGAGATTACATGTGAGTCAACACATTGACCTATATAATGAGAGATTACATTGCATAGTCCTATGTTAACTTACCCACTATAACCTGCCCCTTAGGCTGCCATTCTAAGACGGCGGCCTAGCCTTAGGCCGGCAGCCCTAGGGGCGGTCTGGCCACAAGAAGATAGCCCAAAGGGCGGCTTGGCCTCAGGCAGCCAGCCCTAGAGGCGGTGTGGCCTCAGGCCGCCAGACCTAGAGGCGGCCTGGCCTCAAGCTGCTAGCCCTAGAGACGTCCTAGCCTCAGGACGCCCCCTAGAGGCGGCATGGCCTAAGGCCGCCAGCCCTATGGGTGTCCTGGCATCAGGACGCTAGCCCTAGAGGCGGCCTGGCCTCAGGCCGCCCCCTAGAGGCGGCACAGCCTCAGACTGCCAGCACTAGGGGCGGCCTCACCTCAGGCCGCCAACCCTAGAGGCGGCCTTGCCTCAGGCTGCCCCTTAAAGGCGGTCTGGCCTCTGTCCGCAAGCCCTAGGGGAGGCCTGGCCTCAGGCCGCCAGCCCTAGTGGCGGCTTGGTCCCAGGCCGCCATCCCTAGGGGCGTCCTGGTCTAAGGCCGCCCCTAGTCCGCAAGGTGCAGCCTGCCTACCCCTAGTTCGCTGAGTCTGCCCAGGTCGGCGACCTTCTCTTCTCATCTGCCTAAAGCTCCATGGTGATGTCATTGGGTACCACTTCTAGAAGATCCTCCTCAGCCCTATAAATAGCCCCCAAGGCCTCTCATTTGAGGAGTCACGCGAGAGATCTATCGCTGCCAGCAAGGTATGCGGACTCAATTTTCCAGTCTGACATAGCTGCAAGAAAGAGTTGCGGACTCTGTTTCCCAATCCTCCCAGTCCTTCAAAGTTGATCTAGCTAGAGCTGCGTACTCAGTTTCCAAGTCCTCCATAGTTGATCCAGCAAGAGCTGCAGACTTAGTTTCCCAGTCGTCCCAGACCTCCATAGTTGATCTAGTAAGAGCTGCGGACTAAGTTTCCCAGTCCTCCCAGTCCTCCACAATTGATCCAGCAAGAGCTACAGACTCAGTTTCCCAGTCCTCCACAGTTGATCCAGTAAGAGTTGCGGATTCAGTTTCCCTGTCCTCCCAGTCCTCCACAGTTGCTTGCAACCTCTTTTACTTAGTCTCTGGCAACTCCTTCCCTAGCCGCTAGCTTCCCCCTTGTACCCTTTATTGTTTTCTCATGTAAAGGTGCAATAGAAAACTATAAACCTGCTTCTTGATAAAAGGAAAAGCCACTCGCGAGAGTGGCATTCAAGCCGCGACGGACAAAGTCTGCTGTTGCCGCTGCTAGCGGCCCCGTCTCTTCTTTCCCTCTCTCGGTCTAACAATCAGAGCTCAACTACCAAAGTAACCGTCAGCTCGATAGCTCCTGATCAAGATCTCCTTTGATAAATCAAGCTTCCCTTTTAATCGATCAAGCTTCTCCTTTGATCGATCAAGCTTCTCCTTTTATAAATCAAGCTTCACTTTTGATCGATCAAGCTTCTCCTTTGATTGATCAAGCTTCTCCTTTGATAAATCAAGCTTCCCTTTTGATCGATCAAGCTTCTTCTTTGATCGATCAATCTTCTCCTTCGATCAAACAAGCTTCTCCGCTGATCATCAACCTTCCTGCATGCTTTCAGCAAATCTCCCCGCTATCCCTACAACCCTCTTATTCACTTAGCTTGTGAGACCGAACAACCCGTTAACTAGAAGGCGCATTTCTTGTGTCAATAGTTAACACGTGATATTCAGATCTCGAGCAGACAGTGAAATCAGCGGTTACTCATGACAGACCATCAACCAGCCAAAAACCTTGCACTAAGCCCTAGTGAGGACTCTCTTTGGGAGGCCTTGGAGAAATCTCGTAGAGAAATTGCACAACAGTTTCAAGCAATAAACCGTACTCTAGCAGCTATCACTCAACGATTGGAAGCACAATCTTCAGCAGCACCAGCTCATCCAATCAAACCAACACCAGCATCCGAGACCCATCAAGTTTACCCACCTGCCTATCCACTAGTCTGTCCTACTCTTTACACACGAACCTTTCTGTAAGGGCCAGCAGCCCCTTTGCGGACTCAGAATGATGAGTTTTCATCTCGTCGAAACTTCTTCCGAGAAGCTGCCCGAGAAAGTCAAGCTAGATTCCTAAATTTTCAGGGAAGTCATCCCTACTCTTTAGCTCCTTCCTTTGCTCCTCTTACAGCAACTTTTCCCTCCTATCCACCAGCTCCTTGTGCGGCTCTAACTTATGCACCCTTTTTTCCTTTTGTTGTAGTAGAGTAAGAAGAGGAGTCACCGTTTACATGGAATGTTCAGCATGAAACATCTCCAGTTAACTTCAGAGGGCCGCGGTTGCCCACTTACTCTAGAGAGACTGATCAAGTCAAACACCTTAAAGCCTTTGAATCATTCGTAGCTCTAAAGACACTTTTAGATGCTACCAAATGAAAACTTTTTGTGATGACCTTTGATGGTCAAGTGAGGGATTGGTTCTATAGACTACGTCCTCAGTCTATCTCTTCCTTTGTTGATTTATGAAGAGAGTTTTTGCTAAGATTTTCTACCTCTACAAAGAGGAAAGGCGGTCCAGAAGCCCTCTTTGATATCAAGCAGTAAGAGACCGAGACTTGGTCTCATTTTAGATCATTTTCAACATGAAATTTTGGACATCGAGATCGTAGATCAAGAATTGTATCGAGTGGCTCTTATTCACATCCTACGTGAAGGACCACTCAAGTTTGAGGCTAATGTCCTAGCACCGAGGACATATCAAGAGTTGATTATTTTAGCCAAATCATACATTCGCGATGAGAAGAGCAACCCCAGCTTCGTCTCCCAGCTTGTAGCTGAGAAAAATCCACCTTACAAGCAGCCTCCGAGGTCTCCTCGGAATGACTTTTTATCCCACTCAAGGAAAACAAAAAAATTCCAGCATCATCATTGACACCCTTTCCCATGCCAGGATCGTGCCCACGAACGATTGCTACCACTACCAGCCCCACAACTACAAACAACATCAGTGCATCAACTACAAGATGATGACTTATCATACTCTGAACTTGATGAGGCCATGATAGAAGTATGCCAAATCATGAAGGATTGGGCAAATTCAAAAAGGCCTTACTAGTCGATGAATCAGAAATCAAAAGATTCAAATCAATTCTATGAATTTCACAAAGAAAGCGGGCATTTAACTGAAAACTATATAGCGCTTCGTCAACTTGTGGAAAGATTGCTGAAGCAGGGTAAGATGTGTGATCTGTTCCCAAAGGATGGCCACTCTGATCCGTCAACTTCGAAAGGAAAAGGAATAGCAGACTTTCCTTGCAGCATAAATGGAGTGAATCAAATCAACACGTATCATGTTATAGGCGAGACCTTCGATGCCAATGACGTGGGCGCCCTTGGAGACCTATTCTAAAGAAAAAGGACATCGCAGCTCCTCAAAGCCCCTCACAACCAATTACAGTTACTTTTACTGTATCTTGCATATTTTCAAACATTCTTTTTTATACACTCCTAAGTGTTCTTTCATTTCATTCAATAAAGTTTATGAAGGATATCCCGTACTGATACTTTTCCCTTTGTGGAGTGTTTCCTCCTCGATTTTTTCTCTTTGCCAAAGAGATACCTGAACCACCGAGATATCGTCGATTCTTGCTCTGGGCCCCTCGGTGTTGTTCTCTGGCATTAGACCAGAATGACCACATATAGCGGGTAGTTTTTGCATATATGTAGTGGGGGCCGTTCAACTCTCGTGCGGAGGATGACAGGACTTTGGATCCCGGCCGGCATCTGATACAAAGCATGTATCCAGGGAAGACCCTTGTTTTAGCTCTACTACGCCTCGCCGAGGGATACGTTACAGTTACACTTATCTTTGCTTGACAAGCAATGGCGATCAAGTGTAACCTTGTCTCTTCGATCATCTCACAACTGTAACGGTCAAACAATCTATGGTACTCTCAATCTGTGCCTTCGCGGGGCCCGCAACTCTGCTGATCAATCTGCAGACAAGCAATGGGCCAAACAATCTATGATACTTGTAACCCGAGGCATGAGAGCAGTGTATCTATCGATCCTTCTTAGGATTTTTTGTTCTTGTTTTTCCTTGTGCCATTCTAAAACAAGTGCAGCTGGCCCGCTCTAAGTAGGACTACACTCTAGATGATTTCTTCTTAAGGCAAGCGATCCATAAGGCGCGCGGAGAACACTTGTTACAGTATCCAGTCATTTTCGATCATCTCTGAGGTGTAGTCCTCCTTTGTCTTATTTGCCTTTTTGCAGGTTAACAGGTTAGATCCAATCTATCAAAAGGATCCGCAACAACTTTTTAGCTCACAATCATCGTATGTGTTGTTTACATAAAGAAATATCAGATGATGATTTACGGAGTTCTTTATAGTTCTTATTGGATATTTTTGGCACTAACTCATAGCAGGATTTTGATTTACAAGCCGTTCGGCTAAAATTCATATATTGATTTCATCTAATTAATCTAGTTTTCATATGGGATATATAAAACTTAACCATGCAAAGAGATTGATGCAATTACTTGATCTTTATTCAATTCTGCTTGCTCGGTCGACAATAGGGTTTGATGGACATTCCTTCTGCAGTCTAATTATATTAACCTTATCACATTAATCCTTTGGATCAGATTTATCCATAAAAATCCTCAGGTACCCGGGTTAATCTCCTTTCATATCTACTTACTAACTCTTCTTTTGTAGAGAATAGAAGATATTAGAAAGTCCCATCAGGTACTTGCGGCTTAATCTTCTTTCATATCTGCTTGCTCACTCTACTTTTGCAGAGACTAGTAGATATTAGCAAGTCCCCTTTAGGTACTTACTGCTTAATCTTATTTCATATCAACTTACTCACCCTTCTCTTACAGAGAGTAGCAGATATTTGCAAGTCCCCTTCAAGTACTTGTAGCTTATTCTCTTTTCATATCTGCTTGCTCACTCTTCTTTTGCAGAGACTAGCAGATATTAGCAAGTACCCTTCTGGTACTTGCAGCATAATCTTCTTTCATATTTACTTACTCACCCTTCTCTTACAGAGATTAGCAGATATTTATAGGTCCACTTCAGGTACTTGCAAATTATTATCCTTCTATATTTTCTCTCATCTGTATTTTTGCAAAGCTTAATGGAAGATAGTTACCTTTCTTCCTCATTTACCAAAACAACTCGGGTACACACAAGATGTACCTCCTTTTGCCTGCATTGACTTTTTCTTCGCAGGGGAAAGATGGACATTGACAGATTTTTTTCCTCAGGAGAGACATCAGGTTCTATCTATCCTAGTCTCTGGTTTTCCTTTCCTAATTTTCGTGGGGAGGATCAAGATTTTTGTGTGTCTCATACTTTTTTAAAGTTCCCTTCGGGACTTAAAAAAGTGCGGGGATTATGTTAACCCCAAAATCGGTGATCCCTCCCACGATCTCTTCCTCGCAAGTCGCAGCCCACTCAGGGGTTCCCCCCGAAGGTCGCAATCTTTTTCTACCCTCATTTTTTGGGCCAGGCGGATAGAAACTCCTATCCGCTCAGGTCGTGGAGCTAGGACGGTCTCCTCAGTGTCACCGCCCTAGTCGCATGGCTACCGCATGCCCTGCGGGACGAAGGGCTGCTCCCATAGCTCACCCTCACAGGCCACGTGATTAAGCCTGCTAACAGTGCAACATTCTTCCTTGTAGGAGGCTACTTATAGCAGCAGTGGGGCGATCATTGCGATCTATGACTTTAATCCGCTAGGTCACCCCGCCGACATCAACACGACCAACGCAATCATCACGGGCTCAGCAAACTCATTCTCCGGCTCGCCATGTAACTTCCCGATTCGCGCTAGGCCCTTTGTGCATTCTTTTGTGTCAGGAGAGCTGATTTAGGCTTAGAGAGTGATGGCGATCAGGCACGCACTCATGGGGGAGAAGTTAGGTCTGGGTAGTACATGGGTACAGACACGGGCGTATCCCTACCCGTGTGCATCTGTTAGAACTCAATTGGCGCTGGGTGGTCTTGATAATGGCTTTGAGTGCCTACTTTGAGTATGACACGGGTAGAGACACAGGCGTGTCCCTACCTGTGTGTCGTGGCGTTGAGTGGCATGGAGTTGAGTGATAAGAAAATGGCGTCAAGTTGTCTGTCCCCAGAAGGACACGGGTAGAGATACAGGCGTGTCCCTACCCGTATGCATCGAGGCAAGATCTATGAAATGTGTCTCGAGCAGAACATGGGTATAAACATGGGCAGAACCACGGCCGTGTCACCTGGAAATGGTCACAGACACTGGCATGTCAGTACCCGTGTATGTGTACGATGTGGCAGTCAAACCGTTGATGACGTTTCGCCCGAGCAGGACACGGGTAAGGACACAGCGTGTCCCTACCCGTGTCACTTCTGAAAAAAAGGCATAATGAAACCCTAGCCATTTTAATTCTCTTCCAAACCACATCTTCATGAGAAAACTTCTAGAGGAGGGAAGAACTTGCTGGAGCTATCCAAACTCTATGAGGAATCGCTTCCGCCGCAAAGGAAAAGGGATTCCGACGAGAAAAATGACAAGATCCATGGTCGGAAACGGCGAAACTGCTGGAAATGAGGTGAGCTTCCTCCCCTCTCCATTTGTGCTAGATCTATAGTTATTCTTAGGCGAGAAATCGACTCAAATGAGTCTTGATGTGTGAGAGGAAGGTTTCTAGAAGGGCCATGCTCGAACTTGTGTTCTAAGTTTTAGTCATCTTCAACCTCCCCTTCCTTCAAAGTTATGATGGGGGTGGTTTCATGAAGAGTAATGGCCTTATGAGCGTGAATAAGGGTGGAGGAACTTCTGGTTGTGATTTGGGAGGAACGGCTTGAGGAGGAAGATGAACCAATGTCGTTCATTCCGTCTCAAGATGTGTGCAGAAATCTGAGTTCTGCACGTAGCGACCTTTTTCGCTATTTTCAGGCAAGGTATGGCCAGATCTGGGCCTTCAACTAAACACAAAAGCTGAATCCCTTGGAATTACCTTTCCAACGAGTGGTTACACTCCTTCAGGTGAAATCTGTAGCTATAGGAATGTCTGATCGAAGTAGAGGGCTGTCACACTAAGCGTGCAGAAATTTTATTATGTACGTTGCAGGCTTTGGAGCCAATTTCATGTGTAATACAGCCTGATCTTGGTTGCAGACTTAACATGAAAGTTGTAGACCTAGCAAATAAATTTCCATCGAGGGGTTACATGCACTCAACGGATTCCTGTAGCCACAGGAATCTCCGGTTGAAGTTTCTGTCATGCAGGTGTTCTGCTCCTGAAATTCCTTGGTTAGTGAATAGTTGGGTTTGGACTCGGAAGAGGTTTTGTAGCTGTCCGACGTTAAGTTGTAGGTGAATCATAATATGCCTAATTGTGATGATTAAACGTATAATGAAATTACTGGATATACCCCACGTAAACAAACGGTGAAATGGTATGTGGTTGAACGAAACTACTTGGTGTGGGTTAGTGAACGAAGGGTAATTAGTAGTTTAATAATAAGATTTACTAGAGCTTGGGTGATTGTTCGGTGATGGTTAATATGAACACGTGTGGTTGATAATTGGATGATTAAATTATGAGCACACGAATGATTGGGTTGGTAAAATATTTGTCGGTTATGTCGTAAGAAGAGTCATAAATTGAAGGTTGGGCTTGATCCTCGTGCTCGTTTCCGAGGCTCCCTCCGTACCACGATGTGGTTGTATCTCATGTGGTGTTAGTCGACACACAGTGTCGTAATCCTGGGTTAAGGATAGTGTGGAATGTCTATGGGCTCTCCAATCGTCACACCGATAGGAGTTGATTGTTAGACCTTGGGCGGTTTGGCTTGGTCCTCGGTGTTCATGTCCCGAGGCTCCTCCTGTGCCAAGTGAATGGTTGGGCTTGGTCCTCATGCTTATTTCCGAACCTCCTTCTGTATCACACCTTAGGCCAGTTCGGGGCTAGGATCTCGGTGCACATATACCCGACACACTCGCTGAGCCGTAGTATGCACGTGAGCTTCGTTATTGTGTTCTTAACGTTGAGGCATACGGAGGCCTAGGCCAGGTAGTGTGGAAACTAGCCTAGTAGTAGAGATGCCCGCTCTACTGTCACCATACGGCCATGACAGTGGGTACCTGAGAGGTTAGCTAACTGCTCGAAAAGTGGGAACTGCAAGTCTGTGTCGACATAGCGATTTCATGTGCGTAATCATGGTTGAGTCATTGCAATGCATACATGCCATTACACCTCATTACATACACAAGATCCTCATCGAATAAGTTTGTATGGGCATTCCTATATGATGAGTTACTTACTGCTGAACGATCCTCAACTTATATGCTTGTATGGGCATTCATATAACTTGAGTTACTTTATGTTTTAACATTATACTCTCATGCTGTTGTAGATGGTAGAATTGTTAGAATAGGTGGTTACTCAATTATTACACTTCTTTATATACATAGTGTTATTCAGTTTATACCACTTGCTTGTACTTAAGCTTTAATTATTTATATTGTATCGAGATCCTTTCTCTGCCCGGTGCCGAGGAGTCGCCAGGGGAGTTGATGTGAAGCCACATAGTCTTTATGACTAACGGTTGCTACATCTTCCTTTTTAGGAGGAAACCCCGCAGGTTGAGTAGCAGGTTATGCAGCCAGACAGCCAGGCAAGGACGATGTGGCCTGAGGGGACGGAACCGTTGCTACTGTCAACTACCGATGTGAGTGTGAGAGGTTTTTGTTGTACCCTTTTTGGGAAACAAACTATTTACGTACTATGATATTAGAAGCTTATTGTAGCTTCTTTACTTATGATTTGATTGACTATATGCTTTGTGTGGATTTGACTTTTGTGTTTTATATTCTGGTTAGGTCGACAATGAATGATATTGGTTGTAGCCGGCAAAATAGGAGTCTTGTGGTACAGGCTAGCCCGAGTGTTACTGTTACCGCATGACAGCTGTTCTGGGCATAAGACCCCTCTCGTCCCCTGTTTTGCATTCCGGGAGGGGGGTCTTACAAATGGTATCAGCTTGCTACGATCATGAACTAAAGAAGTCATTCAACAATGGTACCACCCCCGTTCATTTAGTTAGTTTATGGACAAACTGACTTAGCAGAAGCATTAGTGTGCCCATTTGTAATTCACACTAAGTTTGTCCATCTTTGACCTTAGATTAGCCGACCTAACCTTAAGTTTCTACCTTACGTGTAGATCCCAGTGCATGTTGAGCCAGTGAGGGGCACCCCCGCCCCGTCCGTGCGTACACAATTCCAACAATCAGAGCTGGGGCAGACGCTCACAGCTATCCTGGACCCCTTCAGGTCCCAATCCCAACAAGCCCCAGTACAACAGTAGGGTCCGGGATCGAATTGGTTAAGCACTTTCTGAGCTCTCTCCCCTCCTGCTTACCTTGGGATGGAGTCGACAGTGCGTACGGAAGAATGGCTCGATACTATAAAAGAACTGCTGGAAAGAATAAGGTGCCCAAACAACATAGCGGTGACCCTTTTAGTGACACTGTTAGAGCTGCATGCCAAAAGGTGGTGGAAGTCCCTCATGGGCTCCACTTTTCAAGGAAGGGTGTACATAGATATCAGTTGGAGCGAATTCTCTAAAGCATTTTTAGAGCATATTATCCCCTCGGCTGCTCGGGATGATCTTGAAGAGAGTTTTTTGCAACTGAAGCAAGGGTCCAAGTCGGTGACAGAATACCAACGGGAGTTTCAGCACTTGGTTAGATTTGCTGACTCTTATGAGTTGGATGATAGAGGATACGCAAAATGATTCTACAAAGTCTTGCGAGACACCCTGAGGCTAGCACTTTTGTTTATAGCGGACTCCAGTCTAGCCGAGATTATTAACATGGCGAAGAGGTTGGAAGCGGACCACTTGGGAAGTTATAAGAGGCCAGCTGAGGTCGTGGTGGAATCCTGCCCCAGCAATAGAAGGAGATTTGATAATAGAGGAGGAAAAGGATATCGAAGAGGTGGCGGGCGTTTCCCCTAGAATTTTAGATTGGAGTGCCCAGTTCCGCATCAGCTAGCATTGCCTCCACCTCAACAATTTCAGCAACCCGGTGGGTGGCAGGAGCGAGTGTGCTTTGAATGAAACCAACTGGGCCAAATTCGACGCTACTTCCCGCAACTATTTGGAAATGCGCCTCTCGCTTTCCCTCCAGTAGCTCCTCTAGGTCGGAGGCACATGCGTGGTCGAGGGCGAGGACCACGAGTTGGAAACCTCGGGCCCGCTCAAGATCAGATGTATAAGTTGGACATGACTCAAGAGCGGAACCCTCAGGAGGTGATTGCAGGTTTAATTACAGTTAGTCATTTTATTTTCATTAATACCCTCAAGTTGCTTAAGATATACTAGATTCCTAGCTTGAGAATTATTATTGACACTAAGGCACCGTGATGGTCGGCGGTAAACCGACCTATACATTTTCGACATCGCTGCCTCGCACTCTTTTGTGTTTTAAGACTTAATCAAAGATATAGATGGAGTGAAATACTTCATTGGTATTGCTCTATGGGTGCGCCTTCCAGACGGATCGGAGATGACGGCAACCGCAAAGTGCGAGTTTGAGGTTCTTATTGAAGAAAAGCTCTTCGACACCCCTGCAACAGTCTTGAGAATGCCAGAGTTCGACCTCATTCTGGGCATGGCGTGGCTGGATCGACACTATGCGAAGATTGAATTTCCCCAAAAGGATCTCGTTGAGACATGGAGACTCGGAGGTCATTTTTCAAGGTATTAACCTCGCGCCCCGTATGATGTTGTCTTCAGTCCAGGCTTTAAAAGACCACATGAAGGGGGATGAAGTTTTCATGATTAATTTCGAGCTGAAGGAGTTGGCGTTGGATATCAAGGATGTGCGGGTGGTGCGCGATTTCCCCGAAGTATTTCCGGATAAATTACCAGGATTAACCCCACACAGAGAAGTAGATTTTCAAATCAAGTTAGTACCGGGTGCCAAGCCTGTCTCAAGGACTCCTTTCCGAATGGGCCTTAAGGAACTCACCGAGTTTAGAGTTCAGCTGCAAGAGTTGGTAGAATCAGGTTTTTTTTGCCCCAGCTCATCACCTTGGGGAGCCCTTGTTCTATTCGTTAAGAAGAAAGATGGAACCCTGCGATTATGCATAGAATATCGGGAGCTCAACCTACTGACGATACAGAACACCTATCCGTTACCTCGGATCGATGAGTTGTTCGATCAACTCGTAGGAGCGCATTGGTTTTCCAAGCTAAATTTGCGCTCGGGGTATTATCAATAGAGAATATAAGAGGTTGATATTCAGAAAATGGCTTTCAGCTCAAGGTATTGCTTGTATGAGTTCACAATGATTCCGTTTGGGCTCACAAAGGCCCCATCACCTTTCATGAGCTTGATAAACAAAGTGTTCGAGCCCTACCTAGATGTATTCATCATTGTTTTCATCGACGACATCTTGGTCTACTCCAAGACGGAGGAAGAACATGTCGGGCATCTGGCCTTAGTACTGAAGAAGTTAAA
This sequence comes from Platanthera zijinensis, assembly GCA_039513925.1. Classification (NCBI taxonomy): domain Eukaryota; kingdom Viridiplantae; phylum Streptophyta; class Magnoliopsida; order Asparagales; family Orchidaceae; genus Platanthera; species Platanthera zijinensis. Next base: position 40,406,539 of record CM077089.1, on the reverse strand, counting down.
AGAACACGACCTTTTCGCCAAGTTCAGCAAGTTTGAATTATGGCTTAAGGAGGTTTCTTTCTTGGGTCATGTGATCAGTAGGGCTGGGCTAGCTGTGGATCTGGTCAAAGTTCATGCCGTGAAGGAGTGGTCGCCTTTGAAGTCAGCGGTCGACATGCGGAGTTTCCTTGGAGTTACCAGGTACTACCACATGTTCGTAAAGGGATTCGCAAAGATTGCTCTTCCTCTTACTTTCCTAACAAAGAAAGGTGTGCCATATGAGTGGACACCCCAATATGAAGCTGCGTTCCATGAACTAAAAGACATACTTACATCCGCACCCATCCTAGCCCTTCCATCCCGAAAGGAAGGATTTCAAGTTTACACGGTCGCATCATATCAAGGAATTGGAGCGGTATTGATGCAGCACGAGCATGTGATCTCATATGCTTCAAGACAACTGAAGAATTATGAAATAAATTATGCAGTACATGATTTCGAGTTGGTAGCAGTGGTGTTGTTCTTGAAGATTTGGAGGCACTACCTATATTGCGTACACTACGAAATCTTCTCGGATCATAAGAACTTAAAGTACGTCCATACGTAGAAGGAATTAAATCTAAGACAGAGGCAGAGGTTGGAGTTTTTGTGCGATTATGAATTCACCCTGAACTGCCACCCCGGAAAAGTAAATTCCGTTGCCGTTTTTTTGAGCAGGAAGGTACCGGAAACAAGCCCCGAGTCCCAGCTGATGCGTATGGAGTTATCTCGAATGCTTGAGGAGATGGAGATAACCTTGGTGTATAAGGATCAACCGGACGGGTATACAGAGTACTTCACCACATTGGCCATAGTTTGTGATATTCGAGATTGGATCCGGGCAGAGCAAGGAAGGGATGAGGCTCTGGCCCCAACAATAAAGTCAATTAAAGATGGGACAACTAGCGAGTACTCTCTAAAGGACGGCCTTGTTCATTTCCGTGGACGGCTTTACATTCCCAAGGGCGGTAAAATTCGAGAAGATATCTTGAGAGAGACACACTGCTCTCAATATTTTGTGTATCTTGGGATTGCTAAAATGTATGCCGACTTGTGGAATACCATGTGTTGGACGGGAATGAAGAAAGAGGTCAGACATTTTGTTACGCATTTTGATGCCTGTCAAAGGGTGTAGGTAAAATGCAGGAGCCCCGGTTGATTGTTGCAGTTATTGCCCCTCCCTGAGGGGAAGTTCGAGGATGTCTCCATGGAGTTCGACCACTATTTGCCTCGCTCCCGCTCAGGGAATGATTCGATATGGGTAATCGTTGATCGCTTGACGAAGGTAGCCCGGTTCATACCTATAAATAAAGAAGCACACGTGGATGATTTGGTATGCCTTTTTGTGGAACAATTCGTACGGTATCATGGCGTGCCAAAGACAATTGATTCTGACCGGGATGGTCAGTTTACCTCTAGGGAATGGAAGGTTGTGCAGGCATATTTGGGTTCGCGCCTTACCTTCAGCACAACATTTCACCCTAAGACCAACGGGCAATCTGAAAGGACTATCAGGACATTGGAAGACTTATTGAGGTTATGTGTGTTGGATAGAGGAGAGCCGTGGGAAAGGCTCCTACCCTTAGTAGAATTCTCATACAACAACAGCCATCAAGCTTGTTGATGCGCGAAAAGCGAAGGCGGAAACGAGCACCAGCATCTAACTGTTCGAGCACCTAGGGAAGAAAAGAGAAAAAACTGCGAGCAGCAGTCTACTTGGCGGACTAGAAAAGGAACAGAAAAGCAAGAGCCGTGGAACACGGCAACACCAGACTTCGCCCGTCGCGGCCTGAATGCCTCTCCTGCGACGGGCTTACTTTTGATTGCAAAGGAGGGGTTACAAGAAGGGAAAAGCAAAGCTAAGCAGAAAGCAAGCTGGAGACCGCAAAGCCAGAGATTCGAGTCCGCAGCCTTTAACAAGTGGGCTCCTGGGCTCGAGTCAGCGTGCTTTGAGTGCACCACTTCCCCCTATTTATAGGCTGGGGGCCTGCGCAAGCGGGCAGAGCTAAAATAACCGGCTGCCCGGGGTTCAAAAGAGCCGGGCAGCGATGACGGGAATCAAAAAAGAGAAGGAACAAGCAGTCCGCGCGGGACCGGCGGACTGGGCCAGCGAGCTGGAGACCTCCCTTGGTCGCATCGAGCGCGGTTCTTTTAAATTAGCTGCGACCTGAGCGACCTGGGCGGCCTGACTCGGAGCTTGCCGGCCTGAGCCTGACTCGTCGATTGGAGGTCGTCGATCTAGCAGAGCTGGGAACCGAGGGCGACCTAAGCGGACTGATAGCTGGAGTCCGCCTAGGTGACGGACCACATCAAGTGGCGAGCTGGGCGAACTGAGTACTTGAGTTCAGCGAGGGAAGGGCAAGATGCCTAGCTGGAAATGTTGCGGATTCTGGGGTTAACATAATCCCCGCACATTTTTGAGTTTTGGAAAATTCCGAAAATGTTTCCTTAACCGCAGAGTCCGCAACTATCATTAATGCCGTTCGTGCTATAAATACTGCCGGAAGCCCTGTCTTCTGTCAGAATTGTCTGCGCGACGGGTCGTTACTCACCACTTGCGGTCTCAACTTTCCAGTCCGGTATGGCAAGGCTAGGATCCTTCTTTGGCAACATGGCTGCTCCGATTGAGAAGCCGAAAGCGAGTTCCCGGCCTAAGAAATTGAGCCATCGAAAAGATGCGCCTGCCCGCCATCAGGGGGAGAGTTCAGGCCAGGTGAAGCAAGATCCAGTCCGCGATACTGCAAAGACTGCGAATGTTCCTCTAAGTCCTCTACGGGAGAAACCGAATCCGCCTTCCGTTTCTGACCAAAACCCTGCGAACTCTTCTAGCATGGAGGTGCATCGCTCTCCTTCTGGGACTATCATGCTGCGGATAGAAACGGATAAGGAAGTTTCATCGCTGAAAGTCCAGCAGCAGGGGATTGAGGAGAAGCTTCCTGCTGGCGAGCCGATAGTGGAAAGGAGAGTGGAGGTTGCCGAGGAGCGAGTTAAGGAGTCCGCCGAAAACGCGGCTAAAAGTTCCATCGAAAAGGAAGTTGTGGAGCCAGTATCTTCCTTGGCGCTGGTTGTCGCTCCAACCTCAGTTCCCGAACCAAAGCCGGTCGTCATCGACTTAGAGAAGACTCCTGAGAAGAAAAAGAGGAAGAGAGATAGTAATGCCGCCGAGCGGGTAGAGAAGAAGTTGAAAGTTAGAAAAGAGAAAAATATCTCCAAGCGGACTGGAGCTGCGAGCTTGCAGCATAAGCCGCGAGAAAAGGAAGTCCAAGATGATCTCGTCACCCCCGATCCTCTGCTCGCAGAAGGTGATCCCCCTTCCACGCTCAGCTTATCAACCACTGAGATACTCGACTCTATAGATAATGATCAGCTTGCGAGTATAAATCGCTCTCTACTAGAGGTGTTGCAGCCTGATACCGCAACTGGAGGAGAAAATCTTGACGACCCTTCTTCTTTTTTTCCAGCTGAAGAGAGGAAGAAAACCGAGGAGCAACTCGCAATGATGAAGGCGAAGGTTGAAGCGGCCTCGGAGAAGCTCGTGGTGGATAAGCGGGCTGAGGATCTTCGGATTGCTGCCGAGCTGATGCGATTTGGTAAGTTGCAGTCGGCGACCAAGCGGTTTCAGAGCTCTTGGTTGTACAAATCCCCTCCACGAAAGTCGCGGCCAGTCAAGATCCTTACAGAAACTGATGACATAGTCGCCTCGAGCAGATCGCTGGCCGAGACAAGAGCACTAGTCCGCCGTAAATGGAGGCGTCGCCTAGAGGCTTTTGATTCGGAGCGCGTGAGGCGACCTATCCTTGATAGTCGCCAGATCGCCGCGAAGATAACCAAAAGTGGATAAAAACCTTTTCCCTTTTTTGGGGGGCTATTGCGGCTTGGATACTGAGGCGACTTTACTTTCTTTGTTGCAGTTCAGAAGTCCACGCCTGATTCTGTCGAGGTCGGGGAGATCGTGCCCACGCCACCAGATGTGTCGGAGGCTGCGGCGCGGACTGCTGATGAGCTCGCACAGGAGGAGCTGCCTGCTAAAGAAGACAGCGCACTATTAGAGAAGAAATATGAGGAAGAGTTATGCGAGCTTCGAACTGAACTAAAGAAAAGCAAAGCGCGGGAAAAGATCCTAGAAAGCGAGGTCGCCGGCCTTTCATCCGCACTCGAAGGAGCGAACAAGGAGAAAAATCGACTGAGTGGAGATGTTAAACATTATAGGAATAAATATTTGGCTTTGGTGAGAGAAGGAAAAAAGCAAGTAAGCGAAGCCGCTGGGGTGAGGTCGCAAACGTCTCAGCCTGCTGTGGGGGAGGGATCGGCCCCTGCGGCAAGCGGGCAGCCCGCGGTGGTCGCAGATCCAACCCCGGGAGTACAATTAATTCCATTTCCGCGGGTAGTCAGAGACATGGCTCATATGCACCGCACCTTCAATAACATGCACCATCTGGTTTCCCAGCTCTACTGCGAGATCTTGCGAGGGAGCGACCAGGCTGCTCACGTTGGAATGGAGGAGGAGGCGCGACCTGCTCTGAGAAACCGCAGAAGGCGCTAAGGCCTAAACGTTTGTTTTTATATTTTTATATTTTTAAGCTGCTGTGTAATATTGTTGCTGAACATCCTTGTTGTATGACTGTATCTGCGCTGTGATGCTACTCTGTTTGTTGTATTCTATTATTTTTTCGGATAATCCCGTTATGGAATGTAAGTTATGCGGGCTGGCGCTTTATTGGCAAACTGCGGTTTCTGCGGACTGGCTTTGAATCCGCGAAGTCTTGAAAAATATCTGATATTGCAGGGAAAACAGGGAAGAAGCGAGCTGAGCGGACTGGCTTTGAATCCGCAAAGCCTTGAGAAATATCTGATATTGCAGGGAAAACAGGGAAGAAGCGAGCTGAGCGGACTGGCTTTGAATCCGCGAAGCCTTGAGAAATATCTGATATTGCAGGGAAAACAGGGAAGAAGCGAGCTGAGCGGACTGGCTTTGAATCCGCAAAGCCTTGAGAAATATCTGATATTGCAGGGAAAACAGGGAAGAAGCGAGCTGAGCGGACTGGCTTCCTGATCTAAGCGGATTGACGGCTGTCATGTCAGACGGTTTCTATATAAATTGGGTCGTCATTCACTTTTTGTATAGAAAATAGTGGGAGCTGAAGCCTTGCGGTATGAAAACATGGTGTCCGCACGCACCGAGGCCGCAGCCGCCTTCCATGCTGCTGATCATAAAAGGAGTAGGCTAACCGAAGCTGACCTGGAGGCTTTCTTGGAAGTTCATATGGCGGGCTCGCCCGTACTCGCGCGGCTCCCCGAACACCACGAACGACTGAATTTTTCAAGCGCCACCCAGCTCGCAGTTCCAATAGATCATTTTGACTGCGGGTTCAAATTCCCCCTGCTCTGGGAGGTCGCGGAGATCTTTGAGCATTATGGGGTGGTTCCGGGCCAGCTTGCCCCGAACAGTATGGTAGCCATCTGCAGTTTCATTGCTTACCTGCGAGCTGAGAGGGTTGAATTTTCCTTGAAGATTTTCAGGAAAATTTTCTCTGTTCGCTCCATCACTCCGACGGGAGACCGCGAGTACAAAGGCATCATCTACTTCTACTGCAGGGGAATGAAAGTTGTGGGCTTGCCGAACAAGATCCACAACTGGACCTCTAGGTATCTTATCTTTGAAGGCGACCTGGGGTTCCTTCATACCAGTCCGCAGCTGCGCGTGGATGCTGACTTCAAGAGCGTGCGGCTGAACGATGCCGAGGCCGCCATCGTCAGATTCCTTGATGGAGCGAGGCTGGATGTCGACTATTACATCCCGCTGCTGCCTGGGCTGGATACTATTAGCCTCCAAGAGAGTAAGTCTTGCGACCTTCGTTTGTATCCGCAACAACCTGGGAATTTTAGCTAACTTTCTCTCCTGCAGCGACCTTGGCGGTGCCCGCAAATCTGCCCGTTGCGCCTGCCGGACAAACTCCTACACAAGGGGAAAGGAGAAAAGAAATCGCAAAAAAGAGGAGGGAAGACGGAGACCCCGCCGCGGGTTACTCTTCCGATGGCAGCTTCGACATTGCGGGCTTCGGCGAGAAGCAGAAGGATCTGAGGGGCAACCCCATGATCCACTAGCATGAGAAGAAAAAGTATGTCCGCCTATCAACGGCTCTTCCCTCCTGGAGGAGTCCGCGCCCATCTCGCCATGCCCACGTCGCCCTGTCCGCCTTATACGGGAAGAAAAACCTTCGCGATCTGCAAGGTGTGGCACCTGATGACCTCCCCCTTCTCGCTGCACAGGCCAGTGCGAACTCCGCCATTACCAGCCACTTCTTAGGCAGGATTACGCGCGAGCTGCTTAGTGACAATGCGCGGTATAAGAAGGAAAGCCATTCGCTGAAAGAAAGGAATAATCGACTTGGTGTAAAAGTTAATCAATATAAAGAAGACAAGGCCGTAAGTGCTTAGTTAGCCGTCGTTAATCTTGCTTATCTTTCGCGGACTGATGTTTTGATTTCTTTTGCAGATCGCATATGAGGTGACCAACCCAGATTTTCAAAAGGCCATGTTTCCTTTTGTAAGGGAAAGCATCGAGGTCGCGCTCGAGCGCGTTATCAGCGATGGGTACGCGAAGGCTGGGGTAGACTCTATTCCTTTCCTGAAGCTTTTCCCGGAGCTAAAGGATAAGGTTGCTGAGTTCGAGCAAGCTGCCAAGGGGAAAGCGGTTTCCGAGGATGATGAGGAGGAGTCCGCTGACGAGGAAGCCGCTGAAGACGTGTAACGACCCCATCCGTTAAATGACGTATGATAGAAGGTCCGGCCGGGGCCCCACACTATATGCCACAAACAGACGGTGAGGTCACAGGATAATACCAAATCATACGAATCCTAACTCAGAGCATTCTAGCGGAAGCTTTAAGTCACAAATTTGAACTCTCAACAGGAATGTCCAATATATACACCACCTTTATATATATAACCATGGAATGTACAACAAAGGTTTGGCCTTAAGGCCTTACAGTTCCTCTTTACATACAACATGATTTACAAACCTCGGCACGCAGGCCGGCCATACATGAGTAAAAGAGAACAAACAAAACATTCGCTGAGCCTTCAAGGGCTAGCCGCAGCAATAGCAGCAACAGCAGTAGGGCTTCAGCCCATCACTTACCACTTGGCTCTCCAGCACCTGCATGGGAACAATCCACCCAACCGGTGGCAAACAAAGCAACGGTCAGCATTCAGCTGACCCAATTATAACAATCCTACCCCTTTCTCGGGGCATGAGCATTCTTTCCCTGCAAAGCATGGCATCATCAAATAGCAACTATGTGCGCGCAGGCACATTCAAGCCATCACAACTATCGGCCACACGGCCCGACAGTCCGTGCACTCAGGGCACATTCTTGGTGTACCGGAATACCAGGGTCAACACCACCGTCTACACGGTATTTGAGCATTCTAGTCTTTCCGGCGCGCGGGCCTAAGACTCTCATTAGGCGCTCCAACAAAACCTATAACCAGGCTTCCAAGTCGGACGGACCTAACGCAGGTACGGATCAGCCACCCCCCGTTGCTCAAGTCGCCGTGCCACCTCGAATACGGAAGTATCCATGGCTATTTATAGGCGCGGGTCAGTTTCACCTTTCCTGTTCGGCAATCTGCCTTTTCATCGAGTTGCATCCCAACGGCTCAACCGCTCATAAAGTGGCAACGCATGGCCACAAGAGTTGCATCCAACCCTCTTCATTTCCTGAACATCATCCAGTACTTCCTGCTGCACCAAGCAACAGGTAGGCACAAGACAACACAAGCCAATATCACGGAGCCTTCTCCGATATGCAAACAAGCATCACCAATCCAGACCATGTCCAGATGGGCTTCACACAGCATGCCTAGAGCCGTACTCCAATTCCGGCCTCTAACAAGGGGGACTTCACATATCTACCCCAAGGGACACCACAACCCACCGCATACTCGCGGGGAAGGGTTTTCCCTATGCAATGCAGAAAAGAAGGACTTCACATGTCCAAGGAGGGAGATCGTTACCCTTGTCGATCTCTTCGGAGCCATCGAAAACTAGCCGGTGAGAAAGAACCGCAGCAGCCTTGCCTTCACAACGCCGGCTTCGGATCACGAATCGGACCACGGGAACTCCGCCGGTGGCTTGCTCTCCTCCTCCTTCTTCCTCCTCTCTCTTTCTCTCTTCCTTAAGCAAAATGAAGAATGACTTCTTCCTTGACGAATTTAATCCAGCCAGGAATCACCTGAGCCCTTGGATTCAAAGAGAGAATCTGAACGGCCACGATTTGCCCAAAAAACCCAATTTTTGGCTGACACGGCCTGTGACACGCCCGTGTCACAGGCCGTGTACCTTGAAGCGGCACACGCGGTTTGAACCGACTGAACAACACGGGCTTCGACACGCCCGTGTCGAACCTGACGCGCCCGTGTCATTCCTGAGACATGCCCGTGTCAAACCTGCTTCATCGAGCTGCAACCAGTACACGGGTCGGAACACGGCATCTGACACGCCCGTGTCCAACCTGACACGCCCGTGTTCATGGCCGTGTTCAAGGCCGTGTACTTCTCTGACTCGAATAGGCTATTTCGAATTTTAATTGCGTGACACGCCCTGGGACACGCCTGTGTCGAAGGCCGTGTCCCAGGCTCGACGATCGTCGACTATCAATCGTCGACTAACCTGAACACGCCCTGGGACACGCCCGTGTCCCAGGCCGTGTACCCCCGACACGCCCTGGGACACGCCCGTGTCCCAGGCCGTGTCAAACAGCCTACACCTCAAACTTTATGTTGAGTCTTTTTGGGGTCTTTTTGGGGTGTTACAACCCTCCCCCTCTTAACAAAATTTCGTCCCGAAATTTGCACGGTAAGGAAACAAGAACCAGCAATGCTATAACTATGTTATAACAAAAAGTACACGGTCTACAGTTTATACAAATAACTCGGGAAATTCAGCTCGCATGGTCTGCTCTCGCTCCCATGTTAGCTCTTCACGGCCACAATTGTCCCATCGGACCTTGACCTTCCCGATCACTTTGTTCCGCAACTGTTTCTCGGCTCGATCCTCGATCCGAATGGGTCTAACCATCGTCGTTAGCCCATACTCGACCGGTACCCGATCATTTTCCACCACATGAGCTGGATCCTTCACCGCCTTCCGAAGGACTGAGATGTGAAATACATCATGTAATCCACCCAAGTCTGCTAAAAGTGCTAGTCGATAAGCAGCTTCCCCAACTCGCTCCACCACCTCAAACGGACCAAGATACCTCGGACTTAGCTTTTTCAAACGCCGAATCCTGGACACGCCTTTGAAGGGTTTGATCTTCAAATATACCCAATCACCCACCGCGAACTCCACGTTCCGATGTTTGGCATTGTAGTACTTTGCTTGATGATCTTGGGCTATCAATTGCCTCTCCCGAATAGAGCGTATGAGCGAGGTAGCTTCTTTGACTTCCTTTTTCCCACTCAGCTTAGATTCGCCTGCTTCTGCCCAAGCTAACGGTGTACGGCATTTCCGACCATATAAAGCTTCAAATGGCGCCATACCAATACTCGCTTGGTAGCTATTATTATAGGCAAATTCGACAAGAAATATATAATCTTCCCATCTCTTACCAAAGTCTAGAGCGCACATGCGGAGCATATCCTCCATCGTTCTGTTGGTTCGTTCAGTCTGGCCATCCGTTTGGGGATGAAAGGCCGTACTAAACGCTAACTTTGTACCCAACATTTGATGAACGAGCCGCCAATCATTCGATGTGAACCGCCCATCACGGTCACTAACGATGCTCCGAGGAACACCGTGCAGTCGAACAACTTGCTCCACATAAAGCTTGGCCAAGGTTTCCACTGAATCGTCTCTTCTGTTTGGAAGGAAATGCGCCACTTTTGTCAACCGGTCCACAATCACCCAGATTGAATCATGACCGCGTTGAGATCTCGGCAACCCGTGCACGAAATCCATCGAAATATCATCGAACTTCCACTCCGGAATAGGTAACGACTTCAGGAAACCGCCAGGCTTCTGGCATTCTGCTTTCACTAACGCACAGGTAGTGCATTCAGCCACATAACGTGCGACATCTTTCTTTAGTCCGGGCCACCAGAACAGCTTTTTCAGATCTCTGTACATCTTTGTGCTCCCTGGGTGAACTGAGTACTTTGCAAAGTGAGCTTCGTACATCAACTCTTCCCTCAATTTACCCACACTTGGGACGCACACTCGACCATTTCTTCGTAACAAACCATTATCCCAAGAGAATTGGTCCTCCGGCCCATCTTTTGCATAGCGCTGGATACTTTCATCAAGCTCCGTTGCTCGCCGAACTCTGTCCGTAAGGTCATATTGCACCTCCGTCCAGTTCAAGCATGCATCGGTCGACGAACCCTTGTCAACGCAAGATATCTCCAATGCTTACAATTCCTGGATCAAACGTTGATCGTGCCTCTGCAACCAGCTTGCCCGTACCGGAGTCTTCCGACTCAAAGCATCAGCGACCACATTTCCCTTCCCGGGAGTATAGTGAATCTCGAAGGTGTAGTCCCCGAGGAACTCCATCCATCTTCGTTGTCGCATATTCAGATCCTTCTGATCCAACAAATACTTTAGGCTTTTGTTATCCGTATAGATATCCACTTTAACGCCATATAGATAGTGCCGCCACAACTTGAGCGCAAAGATTACCGCCGCCAACTCCAAATCATGGACGGGGTAATTCCGCTCATGCACTTTCAACTGACGCGAGCCATAAGCAATCACTTTACCAAACTGCAGAAGAACGCAGCCTAAGCCGCTCCCTGATGCATCACTATAGATCTCATACCCATCGGTACCACATGGCGATGTTAACACAGGCGCCGTGGTCAAACGACTCTTCAAGTCTTCAAAAGCTCGCGCGCACTCCGGCGTCCAAATGAACTTTTGATCTTTTCTCGTCAGCGTGGTCAGAGGTAACGCAATCCGTGAGAAGTTTTCCACAAACCGTCTATAGTAGCCCGCAAGTCCAAGGAAGCTCCTGATCTCGGCCACTGAAGACATCACTGGCCAATCTCGGATGGCACTTATCTTCAACGGATCCACCGCGATACCCTCTCCACTTACCACATGGCCTAAAAAGGCTACTAAAGAGAGCCAGAACTCACACTTTGAGAACTTGGCATAAAGCTTATTCCTCCGCAGGGTATGCAAGACCAACCGCAAATGGTTTGCGTGATCCTCTTCCGACTGAGAGTATACTAAGATGTCATCGATAAACACAATAACAAACAAATCCAAGTACTCTCGGAACGTTCGATGCATTAGGTCCATAAATACCGAAGGCGCATTACATAGGCCAAACGGCATTACCGTGAACTCATAATGACCGTAGCGTGTTCCAAACGCCGTCTTGGGAATGTCACCTTCCCTAATCCGCAGCTGATAATATCCTGATTTCAAATCCAATTTGGAATAGACCGTTGATCCTGCCAGCTGATCAAAGAGGTCATCAATCCGCGGGATTGGATATTTATTTTTCTCCGTCAGCTTATTCAACTCGCGGTAGTCAATACACAACCGTAAGCTACCGTCTTTCTTTTTCACAAAGAGAACAGGCGCGCTCCAAGGTGACATACTTGGGCGTATATATCCCTGCTCCAACAACTCTTGCAATTGGACTTTCAACTCAGCCATCTCTTTTGGCGCGACGCGATATGGTGAGCGGGCCACAGGTTTCGCACCTGGCACCAACTCAATAGAGAAGTCAATCTCCCGCTGGGGTGGTAACCCAGGAAGATCTTTAGGAAACACGTCGGCAAACTCTGACACAACTCGTACTTCACCGACACTGGCCTTTGGCTCAACAGCCTGAATTAGCGTGAAGAATAACTCCGCGCCCTTCCGAACAGCATTGACGACTTGGAGTGCAGACAACAGAGTCCCGCCCACTCCTCGCATACCAGCGAACTTCGTCACAAGTCCGGTATTCTGGCCCAGTGTAATCTCCTTGGAGTTGCAATCAATAAAGGCACGCTGCTCCGAGAGCCAGTCCATACCAAAGATCACATCAAACTCCGATAACGGTAGCACAGCTGCACTCAAACCGAAATCCCGACTTCCTATTTGCACATCCACATCGCAAGCCCTATCCGCAAGCATCACACAGCCATTCGGCAACAGCACCCTTGTACTATCCACCGTCACATGACTTGGTACCCCAATTCGAGATACGAAATCCTCAGACAGAAAAGAATGCGAAGCACCCGTATCAAACAGGGCTCTTGCCAAATTATTCCGAATCAGGACAAAGCCTGCAGCACACACATCATGCACAAGCTATACATAACCAAAAACAATAGCACCAGCAAGTAAACTAATTCAACTCGTACCTGTGACGACGTCACTTTGCTTAATCGCTTCCTGTTGGCCAAGTTGATAGATTCGGGGCTGTGCCTGGGACGCAGAGGAATCAACCACCGCTTTGCCCTTCTCAGCATAAGACGCACCCGTCTTCTTGTCCCCTTTGGGCTGAACAACCCGACAGTCACGAGCTATATGCCCCACCCGGCCACAGTTATAGCATGTACGAGAATCCGGCCTTGATGTCGCTCTCGACACAACGGTCGTAGTCACTTGCCCGGATGGCTTGGACCTCTTGCCCCCTTTCTTCTGGTAAAACGACTTGTTCGGGCGAGGTGCTTGAAACTCTGGCTTCGACGCAACCAAGCCCTTATTCCCTTGCACCCGCCTCATGTCCTTCTCCAACGCGCACGCAGTATCAACCAACGCCTGAAACCCTTGGTTCACTGAACTCGAAAGCAGGAACCTCAACTCATCCCGCAATCCTTCATAGAACCGATTCGTTTTCCTTTGGTCATCCGCGAAGATTGTACCCGCATATCGTCCCAACCTGGTAAACTCATGCAAGTAGATATCCACGCTATCTTCCCCTTGCTTTAACCGTTGGAACTCATTTTCCATAGCAATGCGTTGCGCTGCTAGGACATGTTTTGCCAGAAATATCCGAGAGAACTCCTCAATCGATACTTGCGTTAATTGCCTGCCCGCCAAATGGTGTACCTCAACCTCGTCCCACCACAACCGCGCCTCTCCTTCAAGCATGAAGGTGGCCAAGGTGACCTTGAGAGTTTCCTCCGCCCTGATCGCTGTCATTATCCGCTTGACACGCGATAACCAATCCTCTGCCTGCGTTGGGGATCCCATGCCCGTAAACGTAGGAGGACTGAAGCTCATGAATTGCTTCAACTGTCGGTCAGCTGCTCGTGGATCTACAGTCTCAACCGGCTCGGGTCTTACATCAACACGAACTGGCACTACTTCCGGCTGCGCTTGCCCGGTCGGCTGAATCATGGCAAATAGCGCCTCAGCAACTAAGCGAACGGTTTCCGCAGATGGAGGAGGTGTTGGCACCTCAGCTGGTGCCGCACTCTCATCAGAGCGCTGGGGCTCAGACTGCCCAGCACCACTACGCGTCACCTATAGGTGGACAAGACACACATTAGCGAACGTATGCAAGCAAAACAACACAAAAAGGAACGCGCAGATTCCTCACACAAGATTTTGTACATTCCTTAATGGACATTCCAGAGTTCATTAGCGTTACAGCAGGTCGCACAAACACGTGCTCGCCACCCCACAAAAGAATTCGACCACGAATTCGAAAGAGGAAGACCGAATGAAGATGATACCAAAATGTAACGACCCCATCCGTTTAATGACGTATGATAGAAGGTCCGGCCGGGGCCCCACACTATATGCCACAAACAGACGGTGAGGTCACAGGATAATACCAAACCATACGATCCTAACTCAGAGCATTCTAGCGGAAGCTTTAAGTCACAAATTTGAACTCTCAACAGGAATGTCCAATATATACACCACCTTTATATATATAACCATGGAATATACAACAAAGGTTTGGCCTTAAGGCCTTACAGTTCCTCTTTACATACAACATGATTTACAAACCTCGGCGCGCAGGCCGGCCATACATGAGTAAAAGAGAACAAACAAAACATTCGCTGAGCCTTCAAGGGCTAGCCGCAGCAACAGCAGCAACAGCAGTAGGGCTTCAGCCCATCACTTACCACTTGGCTCTCCAGCACCTGCATGGGAACAATCCACCCAACCGGTGGCAAACAAAGCAACGGTCAGCATTCAGCTGACCCAATTATAACAATCCTACCCCTTTCTCGGGGCATGAACATTCTTTCCCTGCAAAGCATGGCATCATCAAATAGCAACTATGTGCGCGCAGGCACATTCAAGCCATCACAACTATCGGCCACACGGCCCGACAGTCCGTGCACTCAGGGCACATTCTTGGTGTACCGGAATACCAGGGTCAACACCACCGTCTACACGGTATTTGAGCATTCTAGTCTTTCCGGCGCGCGGGCCTAAGACTCTCATTAGGCGCTCCAACAAAACCTATAACCAGGCTTCCAAGTCGGACGGACCTAACGCAGGTACGGATCAGCCACCCCCCGTTGCTCAAGTCGCCGTGCCACCTCGAATACGGAAGTATCCATGGCTATTTATAGGCGCGGGTCGGTTTCACCTTTCCTGTTCGGCAATCTGCCTTTTCATCGAGTTGCAGCCCAACGGCTCAACCGCTCATAAAGTGGCAACGCACGGCCACAAGTGTTGCATCCAACCCTCTTCATTTCCTGGACATCATCCAGTACTTTCTGCTGCACCAAGCAACAGGTAGGCACAAGGCAACACAAGCCAATATCACGGAGCCTTCTCCGATATGCAAACAAGCATCACCAATCCAGAGCATGTCCAGATGGGCTTCACACAGCATGCCTAGAGCCGTAATCCAATTCCGGCCTCTAACAAGGGGGACTTCATATATCTACCCCAAGGGACACCACAACCCACCGCACACTCGCGGGGAAGGGTTTTCCCTATGCAATGCAGAAAAGAAGGACTTCACATGTCCAAGGAGGGAGATCGTTACCCTTGTCGATCTCTTCGGAGCCATCGAAAACTAGCCGGTGAGAAAGAACCGCAGCAGCCTTGCCTTCACAACGCCGGCTTCGGATCACGAATCGGACCACGGGAACTCCGCCGGTGGCTTGCTCTCCTCCTCCTTCTTCCTCCTCTCTCTTTCTCTCTTCCTTAAGCAAAATGAAGAATGACTTCTTCCTTGACGAATTTAATCCAGCCAGGAATCACCTGAGCCCTTGGATTCAAAGAGAGAATCTGAATGGCCACGATTTGCCCAAAAAACCCAATTTTGGGCTGACACGGCCTGTGACACGCCCGTGCCACAGGCCGTGTACCCTGAAGCGGCACACGCGGTTTGAACCGACTGAACAACACGGGCTTCGACACGCCCGTGTCGAACCTGACACGCCCGTGTCATTCCTGAGACACGCCCGTGTCATTCCTGAGACACGCCCGTGTCAAACCTGCTTCATCGAGCTGCAACCAGTACACGGGTCGGAACACGGCATCTGACACGCCCGTGTCCAACCTGACACGCCCGTGTTCATGGCCGTGTTCAAGGCCGTGTACTTCTCTGACTCGAATAGGCTATTTCGAATTTTAATTGCGTGACACGCCCTGGGACACGCCCGTGTCGAAGGCCGTGTCCCAGGCTTGACGATCGTCGACTATCAATCGTCGACTATCAATCGTCGACTAACCTGAACACGTCCTGGGACACGCCCGTGTCCCAGGTCGTGTACCCCCGACACGCCCTGGGACACGCCCGTGTCCCAGGCCGTGTCAAACAGCCTGCACCTCAAACTTTATGTTGAGTCTTTTTGGGGTCTTTTTGGGGTGTTACAAGACGCGGCCTCAAGTCAGCAGCAAGGAGGTCAGTCGGATCAGTCCGCTAGCTCCGGCTCTGGTGAGAGTAGCTCGCGAACAGAACCCTCAGCCGCTTCTCACTCTGATGACAGCAGCATCAGTGACTCAGGCGGCTACTCGCCTAGAGTGGATGTGGATGGGTCGAGCCCTGAGAAGCCTGCGGACAAGAAGCAGAGGACAGAATAGGAATATATATATTGTAATTTTTTGGTTTCCTTTAATGTAAGGGGGCGGACTCTGCGCGAGCCTGCCAAGACATTTAAATATATTTTTGAATGAATAGAAAAAGGATATTTTTGATCTGAGATGTTCTGCTTTTTTTTCCTTGCTTATGTTTTGAAGTCGCACTTTATATGTAAATCTTTGTCATTGCTTTGCTGTATGTTTAGAGCTTGCTGAGATTGCATAACCACAGCTTGCTGTAATATGAAAATATTCTAAGCGATGAGAACGTGTAAAGCGAACTTGGACGAGTTCGGTTGGCAGTCCGCGCTTTGCAGAACAGAACCAAGAAAACGACAATCTGCTCACTTGAATAACAAGAATAGGCGAACTAAGCGGACTAGGGTCACTGTCCGCAGATATTTTCGTTTGAATTTTTTCTGAGTAATCATTGTATGCATCGAACAAATTCTGCGAACTAGGCGAATTAGAAAGCCAAAGTCCGCACTGCATCAGTCAGCAACATCAGAAAAGACCTGTAATCCATAACTAAGCGGGTAAGAGCGGCTGGAGCGTCTTTCCTCACAAGATTATGGACTACCGAATCAACCAAGGGACGGCGGACTGAGCGGATATGACAACTGGAGTCCGCACTTTATTAATGAATAATATCAGAAATGACCTGTAATTCACAACCAAGCGGGTAGGTGCGGCCGTGGCGGCATTGCTTTCCTCACAAGGTTATGAATTATGGAATCAACCCAAGGGACGGCGGACTGAGCGGATAAGACAACTGGAGTCCGCACTTCATTAATGAATAATAACCCCTGTGAAGAAGAAAGCCGCAGTCTGGAGGCCAAGCGGGTAGGTGCGGCCGGAGCGGCATTGCTTCCCTCACTGGACCTCGAGATCTGCAGACTCAATAACTCAATTCACTGCCCTCTTGCCTGGAGTACAGTCTAAGTCGATCTCTCGGGCAGGTACGGCCGGAGCGGCATTGCTTTCCTTTGAGATCGACAAGACTGTGGGTCTCCTGCAGGCACTGCTTGAGGGTACCAAGGAGTGTTCGAGAGTCACAACCCTAAGATGATCTGGGGGTAGGTGCGGCCGGAGCGTCATTGCTTTCCCCGTGCGATCATCTGGGTTGTAACAATATCCCTTAAGTGGCGTGGTAGAGCTGACCTCCACTTTGCTCCTCCATAATGCAGAAGTGGGGTTAGGTACTAGCCGGGATCCGAAATCCAGTATCCTACCGCACTAGAGTTGGTAGGCTCCCACTACACGGTGCGAAATCTCCCCGCAACACGTGGTCGTCGTGGTGTTATGCTGACACCAACTGTTCTAGGGGAGGTTTTTGCTGAACACGGCGATATCTCCTGGTATCAAGCAACTGTCGGGAGTTGCTCGAGGAGGTAAGAAGGAAGAGGTATTCAAAGAAGTGTTAGTATGAGTATTTAGACAAATATCAATTTTGAGAGATTCGTATAACCATAAAATAGAGAGTTCAGAGAGAACCGTTTAGAGTTATCCTTGCTTCATATATTTAACTGCCAACACTTGAAACACAAAGATACTTGATAAAAGTGTTAGCAAGGAACTTTTTGTTAATAGTGAACCTCTTAAAGAGTTTACATAGGAAGAAAAGAGAAGAGGTTCAGGAAAAGAACCGCTTTAGGTCATCTCCGCTCCACGTGTGCCGTCTTCTCCTTCAAATGTTTGTAACCGGTAGGCCCCATTCTAAAGTGCTTCCTTGACAATGAATGGTCCTGCCCAGCTAGGATTAAGCTTTCCAACTGAGCTGGCTCTTGCAGCAGCATCGACCTTTTTAAGAACCAGATCTCCCACTTGAAAGTGTTTGATCCTTACGTTCTTATCGAAGTAACGGGCCATTCTTCTTTTAACTTCCTCCTGCCTGATAGCAGCCTTGTCTCTGACCTCTTCAATATGCTCCAAACTGAACCTCATCTCCTCACTGTTCAACTCAAGCCAATCCTCCGTACCTTGCCTGGCAAGCAGTACTCTAGGCGACAGAACTTCAAACTCAACAGGAATCAATGCCTCGGACTCGTGAGAAAGCTTGAACGGGGTTTCTCCTATTGCCGATGAAGGTGTTGTTCTCAGGGTCCAGAGGACTGAGGGAAGTTGATCAGCCCAACTGCCCCTGAGATTTTGAACTTTCTTCTTAAGCAGGTTGAGGATTTGCTTGTTAGCTGCTTCTACTTGACCATTGCTTCTGGGATGATGAACTGATGCGAAGCGCAGCTCTGTTCCGATCTGCCTGCAAAAGCCTATCATCTCTGCATTGTTGAACTGTGGTCCATTATCAGTGATTATCGCCATAGGGATTCCATGTCGGCAGACTATCTCTCCCCAAATAAAATTCCTCACGACCTGGGTTGTTGTCTTTGCCAGTGCTTTAGCCTCAATCCACTTACTGAAGTAGTCGATCATAACTATAATAAAGCACCGCTGCCCACTTGCCATGGGAAAAGGGCTAATGAGATCCATTCCCCAAACAGCAAAGGGCCAAGGGGTTGTAATCGATCTGAGAGATTGAGCTGCTTGATGCTGAAGAGGGGCGAATTTCTGGCATTGAACACATTTTCTTGCATAGGCCTCAGAGTCTTTCTTCATTGTAGGCCAGAAGTAGCCTTGCCGCAGGATCCTTCTTTCTAATGTTCTTGCTCCCGAATGACTTCCGCACTCGCCAGAATGCACTTCTCGGAGAATGGTGGGAACTTCACTTTCTGAAACACATCTTGCCATTGTGGATAAGAAGGTTTTCCTGTAGAGAATATCGGATATCAAGTAATAGTGTGCTGCCTTCAACCTGAATCTCTTCTTATCTTTTACTGACTGATGTAGATTCCCAGTTGACAGGTAGAGAATGAACGGATCCATCCAAGAGGAGCATTGATCAATCTGCATTATCCCTTCCCCCTCCACTGCCGGGTGGAAAAGCTCAGAAGTTGTCCCTCCTGATGAGAGCCCGTGCTTTGCAAGAACGTCGGCCTCCTCATTCTCTGTCCTTGGGATGTGCTCAATAGTAAAACTTTTGAACCTGCCAACCTCAACCTTTACCAGCACCAGGTACTTTTTCAACACTGGCTCCCTGGTCTCGAAGTTGCCAAGAACTTGTGAAGCCATTACAAGTGAATCAGTCTTGATATGGACGTGATCAATTCCAAGCTCTCGTGCAAGCCTCAAGCCGGCTAATAAAGCTTCATATTCTGCCTGATTGTTAGTTACTGGGAAATAGAACTTGATGGCTTGCTCAAGCTTGACGCCATTCGGGTTTATCAAAACTACCCCTGCACCCGAGGAGTTTCTACCAGAAGCTCCATCCACATAAATGGTCCAAGCTAAGGGAGACCTTGCTGCCTGGTCCGAGCTAGATTCTGTCGTATCAATCAGGAAATCTGCAAGCACCTGTGCCTTGATAGCTGTTCTGGGCACATAGGAAATTTCAAACTCACTTAGCTCAATTGCCCATTTAGCTAGCCTGCCCGAATGCTCTGGTTTTTCTAGCACACTCTTCAAAGGTTGATCAGTAACTACCTGAATTGAATGAGCCTGGAAATATGGTCGGAGTCTGCGGGCAGACATAACTAATGCCAAAGCTAGCTTCTCTAGGATGGGGTACCTTGCCTCTGCATCTTTCAGGATGTGACTGACATAGTAGACATGGAACTGCCTTCTGCTTTCTTCGCGAACCAGAACTGAACTAACTGCCTCGGGACCAACCCCTAGGTATAGGAACAACATCTCCCTTGCTCGGGGGCTTTGGAGTAAAGGAGTCGAGGTTAGCTGCTTTTTTAATTGCTCAAAGGCCAAGGAACACTCTTCTGTCCATTGAAACTTGGACGCTCCCCGAAGAGTCTTAAAGAATGGTGCGCTTTTATCTCCAACTCGAGAGATGAACCTCCCGAGTCCTGCCAACCTCCCTCCTAACTGCTGAAACTCTTTTGGTGAACGGGGAGGAGTCATATTAAGGATGGCTTTAACCTTATCAGGATTAGGGGCAAGACCCTCAGGAGTGAGGAGATGGCCGAGAAACTTCCCTTTACTTGCCCCAAAGATGCATTTTAACGGGTTAAGCTTTATTTTGTGCCTTCGTAGAGTAGAAAAGGTCTCTACAAGATCTACCAGGTGCTGTGGAAGAGACCTACTCTTAATCAAGAGGTCATCCACATACACCTCGAGGTTTCTACTTTTTTGCTCTTTAAACACTTGGTCCATCATGCGTTGATAGGTTGCGCCAGCATTTTTAAGCCCAAAGGGCATCACAAGATAACAATAGCAACCGTCATTAGTGATGAACGATGTGCAAGGGATATCAGGTTTGTGCATTCTTATTTGGTGATAACCAGAGAATGCATCTAAAAAACTCATAAACGGATATCCTACCGCAGAATCAACTAATAAATCTATCCGAGGCAAGGGGTAGAAATCTTTCGGGCATGCTTTATTCAAACGGGTGAAATCTACACACATACGCCATTTTCCCCCAGGTTTTTTAACCATTACAACATTCGAGACCCACTCGGGATACTGAATCTCTTGAACGAAGCATGCTTTGAGGAGTTTGGCAACCTCCTCTCTGATGGGCTCTGCTAGCTTGACAGCTACATCCCTCTTCTTTTGCTGGACGGGCTTGGCAGTCGGATCAACATTGAGATGATGGCAAGCCACGTCGGGATCCACCCCTGGCATGTCCTCCGCTGACCAAGCGAAGACATCCAGATTCTTCAATAGGCAAGATATCAACTCCGCCCTTTGATCTTCTGGCAATTCGGAGTTGATGGAGAGCTTTCTTTCTTCCCCTTCTGCAATGGGGACTTCTTGCGTCACCTGGGCAGGTTCCAGGTGAGCGCCTTCTTTATCCTCAGCAGCTTCTGATGGAGAAAAGGCTTCTGCTGCTGCTGGAAAAGCTGAGGGGGAGACTTCAGTCACATTAACCGTGCGGAGGTAACACTCTCGAGCCTGCCTCGGGTCGCTCCTAACCCTGCATTGACGGCCATCCTTGCAGAACTTGATGGCTAAATGATATGTTGAAATGATGCGCGATATTTGTTCAGCAATGGTCTCCCAAAGATAGCATGATAGCTGCTCGGGGCGTCCACCACTATGAACTGGATTTCCTTGGTCACCCCTCCGAGCATCACTGGGAGTGTGACGTTTCCTTCAACCTCCTTTCTTTCGCCCGAGAAGCCATAAAGTAGCCCCTCGGTGGGAAGCAGAGACTTTCCTGTCCTCAGGGCCTCAAAAGTTGACTTGAAGAGGAGATTTACGGAGCTGCCAGTGTCAATGAGAATTCTATCAACTATGAAATCTCCGATGGCTGCCTGGACTACGATTGCATCATCAAAAGGGTTGGCGGTTACTGGAAGGTCCGCAGAATCAAAGGTGACGACTTCAGAGGGTGGGGCGGAAGAAGTAGAAGCAACCTCAGCTCGGGAAAGCCTTGACAGAGAAGACTTCCGAGTAGACTCAGTCCCTGCTCCGCCATGGATGAAAAAGAGTCTTCCCAGGGCCCCCTCGTCGACAACATCAATACACTCATTTGGGATGGCAATGAGCCCCAGATGGCCCTCATCCCTTATCTCTATGCATTCCTGGTGGACTTCAGCCACCTCCTTGCCCTTGGAGGTGGAAGGCTTTGAAGAATCACTCTTCCTGCCCAGGTCCTCGAGTTTACCCTCGGCGAGCAACCTCTCAACTAGCTTCTGAAGAGCCTTGCAGTCTTTAGTCAGATGACCCTTCTCCTTGTGAAAATTATAGAACTGAGAGTTGTCCCTGGGCTTCCAATCTCTCTGAGGCCCTTGCCTCTTTTCTTCAACCTTCTTCTGGATTATCTGGGCAACCTCTTCAAAGTCGATGCCCAGATCTGCAAGCTCTTCCATAGGGCTGCTCCCATGAGGATTTGAAGCTGGCAGGGCGCTCTGAAGAATGGGGAGCGCTTGAAGGGGAACGGCAGGAGTGACGGCCAACGGCAGTCTCTGATCATGAAACTGTTGATGGCTAAGGAAGGGTTTCTTATGGCGGAGGTTACGTCCCCTCTGAGGTGGAGGATGGAAGTCAGGCCGGGGAGGCTTACTGTGGTACTGATTGTTGGAAGAGGAGTTGGGGACATCCCTTCCTCTAGCTTTAGCTGTCAGGGATGAGACATAGGTTGGGTTGGCATTTTCTCCCTCAATAAAGCGATTAGCTATCGCTATGAGCTCCTGATAAGTTGATGGTGCCTTTGTAGTCACTTTGAATTTCAACGGGCCCTCCCAGGAGGCCGTGAATCAGGGCAACTTTATAATAATCGGGGTTCACATTCCTTACCCCTTGGATTTCTTTTTGGAACCGATCAACGAATCTTGCCACCGATTCATTGTCTCTCTGTCTAATGTCAAAAAGGGCTGCCGGCCCATCCTTTCTCTTCTTAGAGGTTGCAAACCTCAAGAGCAGCTCACTGCGAAGCTCAGCGAAGGAGGAAATGGTGCCTGGAGGCAACTCATAGAACCATTCTCTTGCTTGACCATCAAGAGTGGTCACCAGAAGTTTACATTTCAGGGCGTCAGAGAGGCTCCTCAATGCAACTGCCCCTTCGAATGCCTGCAGGTGGGAGACCGGATCAGTCTCCCCTGAATAAAAAGGGAGACGAGGTTCTCTGAAATTGCTTGGCGCTGACTCCCATCGGATTCGATCGACGAAGGGAGAGGGAGTTTCTGAATCAGCAGAAGGGCGGACTGGAGGACGAAGCTCTGCGAGCTCTGCGGACTGCCGATCAACAAAGTCTAGTAGGCAAGCCGGGGTCCCTCGGGCTGCTTCCCTGAAGAAATCCATCAGTGGGGCGAACTGATCAGCCTGAGGTCGCAGGGGAGCTGCGGACTGAGCTTGGTGGAGAGGCGGAGGCGCGGTCGCAGGCGACTGCTGAAGAGGGATGTGACGAGCCGGGGTCCGGCGGACTGGAGTCTGGCGGACAGGTGTCTCAGCAACTTCTTCAGCAACCTGGGGGGCAAGCCGCTGAGTCAATGCTAATAGGGCTTGGCTGATCGTATCGAGCCGTTGGTCAGTCTCTCTTCGAGATACTTCAGCTTCCCAGCGGGACTGCTCCAACGCCTCCCACAGCGAATCATCGGGGGAGCTGGAGCGGTCGGAGCGGCGACCTCGGCGGTCTGACATTTCTATCCGCGGTTTCAAAAACTGCTCGAATCTGAAGGTCGCGTGTTAACTGTTGATGCGCGAAAAGCGAAGGCGGAAACGAGCACCAACAGCTAACTGTTCGAGCACCTAGGGAAGAAAAGAGAAAAAACTGCGAGCAGCAGTCTACTTGGCAGACTAGAAAAGGAACAGAAAAGCAAGAGCCGTGGAACACGGCAACACCAGACTTCGCCCGTCGCGGCCTGAATGCCTCTCCTGCGACGGGCTTACTTTTGATTGCAAAGGAGGGGTTACAAGAAGGGAAAAGCAAAGCAAAGCAGAAAGCAAGCTGGAGACCGCAAAGCCAGAGATTCGAGTCCGCAGCCTTTAACAAGTGGGCTCCTGGGCTCGAGTCAGCGTGCTTTGAGTGCACCACTTCCCCCTATTTATAGGCTGGGGGCCTTCCCAAGCGGGCAGGGCTAAAATAACCGGCTGCCCGGGGTACAAAAGAGCCGGGCAGCGGTGACGGGAATCAAAAAAGAGAAGGAACAAGCAGTCTGCGCGGGACCGGCGGACTGGGCCAGCGAGCTGGAGACCTCCCTTGGTCGCATCGAGCGTGGTTCTTTTAAATTAGCTGCGACCTGAGCGACCTGGGCGGCCTGACTCGGAGCTTGCCGGCCTGAGCCTGACTCGTCGATTGGAGGTCGTCGATCTAGCAGAGCTGGGAACCGAGGGCGACCTGAGCGGACTGATAGCTGGAGTCCGCCTAGGTGACGGACCGCGTCAACTGGCGAGCTGGGCGAACTGAGTACTTGAGTTCAGCGAGGGAAGGGCAAGATGCCTAGCTGGAAATGTTGCGGATTCTGGGGTTAACAAAGCTAGCATCGGGATGGCGCCGCATGAAGCCCTTTACTTTAGAAGGTATAGAACACCCTTGTCTTTTGTGCAGGATGAAGAACTAAAGGATTTGGGAATTGAATACATAGATAATAGTAATGTCACTGTGAGGCTAATACGGGACCGCATGCTCGAAGCTCAAAGTCGCCAAGCAAAATATTATAATGCAAAGCACCGGATAGTGGAATTTCAAGTGGGCGACAAGATATTTTTAAAGATCAGGCTGATGCATGGAGTATCTCGGGTACGTTGTGTGAAGAAGCTCATCACAAGGTACGTTGGGCCCTATATCATATTGGAAAGGATTGGCTCATTGGCATATCAGTTGGAGTTACCGCCGGAGCTAGAGAATCTTCATGACGTATTCCATGAGTCATCACTCCGAAAAGCGTTGTTGTGGCCCAAAAAATATGTCCCAGTCACTGACGGAGCAGTTGTGACTGATAGGTTGGTGTGACTAGAGCCTGTGCAGATAGTAGATAGCGAGATGAGGATTTTGCGCCGCAAAAGTGTTCCTCTAGTAAAAGTGATGTGGTCCAATCATGGGAAAGAGGAGTATACGTGGGAGCTAGTGGACTTGATGCAAAAGCGCTACCCGGAGCTATTTCATCAAGGTAACCTTTAAAAGCATATTTTATTTTATGTTTATTTTATGCTTTTCTCCCCCTATAGCCTTAACCCGATTTCGGGGACGAAATCTTTTATTTTGTTTATAGGATTTGTAACATCCCGATTCGTACTATGCCCCTTGTACGCACTTTTGAGTCAGGAGAGCTAATTAAGGCTCAGAGAGTGCAGGCGATCAGGCGCGCACTCTTGGGGAAAAGAGAAGTTGGACCTGTGTAGGACACGGGTAGAGACACGGGCGTGTCCCTACCCGTGTGCATCTGCCAGAACTCAAGTGGCGCTGGGTGGTCTTGAGAATTGCGTTGAGTACCTGTTTTGAGTATGACATAGATAGAGACACGCGCGTTTCCTTACCAATGTGTTGTGGCATTGAGTGGCATGGCGTTGAGTGATAATAAAATAGCATCGAGTGGTTTGCCCCGAGAAGGAAATGGGTAGAGACACGGGCGTGTCCCTACCCGTGTGCGTCGAGGCAAGATTGACGAAATATGTCCCGAGCAGGACACGGGTATAGACACCGGAAGAACCACAGCCCTGTCTCCTTGACACGGCTATATACACGGGCGTGTCAGTACACGTTTATGTGTATGAAGTGGCAGTCGAACCGTTGATGATGTTTTGCCCAAGCAGGACATGGGTAAGAACACGGCCGTGTCCCTACCCATATCACTTCTGAATAAAAAGGAAAAATGAAACCCTAGCTGTTTTCATTCTCTTACAAGCCACATCTTCTGGAGTAAACTTCTGGTGGAGGGAAGAACTTGTTGGAGCCAACCAAACTCCATGAAGAATCGCCACCGTAGCCAAGGAAAAGGGATGTCGATGAGAAGAATGACAAGATCCATGGTCGGAAACGACGGAATGGCTGGAAATGAGGTGAGCTTCCTCCCCTCTCCCTAGGTGCTAGATCTATAGTTATTCTTAGGCGAGACATCGACTCAAATGAGTCTTGATGTATGATATGAAGGTTTCTAGGAGGGCCATGCTAGAACTTGTATTATAAGGTTTAGTCATCTTCAACCTCCCCTTCCTTCAAAGTGATGATGGGGGTGGTTTCGTGAAGATGAATGCCCTTAAGAGGGTGAATAAGGGTGGAATAACTTCTTGTTGTGATTTGGGAGGATTAGATTGAGGAGTAAGATGAACCGATGTCGTTCATATCGCCTCAAGATGCGTGCAAAATCTGCGTTCTGCACGCAGCGACCTTCTTTGATATTTTCATGCAAGGTATGACCAGATCTGGGCCTTTGACTAAACACAAAAGCCATAGCCCTTGGAATTAACTTTCCAACGAGTGGTTACATGCCTTTACGTGAAGTCTATAGCCACAGGAATGTCTGATCGAAGTAGAGGGCTGTCAGACTCATTGTGCAGAAATTGTATTCGGTACGCAGTAGGCTTTGGAGCCAATTTCACGTGTGATACAGTCTGATCTGGGGATCAGACTGAACATGAAAGTTGTAGCCCATGGAAATACCTTTTCATCAAAGGGTTATACGTACTAATCAATTCATGTAGCCACGGGAATCTCTGGTTGAAGTTTCCGTTCAGCAGGTGTTCTGCACCTGAAATTCCTGGGTTAGTGTATCGTTGGGTTTGGACTCAGAAGAGGTTTTGTAGCAGTCCGACGTTAAGTTGTAGGTGAATCATTATATGCCTAATTGTGATGATTAAACGTATGATGAAATTATTGGATAGACCCCACGTAAACAAATGGTTAAATGGTATGTGGTTGAACGAAATGACTTGGTGTGGGTTAGTGAACAAAGGGTAATTAGTCGTTTAATAACAAGATTTACTAGAGCTTGGGTTATTGTTCGGTGTTGGTTGATATGAACACGTGTTGTTGATAATCGGATGATTAACTCATTAGCACACGTGTGATTGGGTTGGTAAAATAATTGTCGTTGATGTCATAAGAAGAGTCATAAATGGACGGTTGGGCTTGGTCCTCGTGCTCATTTCTTAGGCTCCTTCCGTACCACGATGTGGTTGTATTGCATGCGGTGTGAGTCGACACGCAGTGTCGTAATCCCAGATTAAGGATAGTGTGGCAGCTCTACTGGCTCGCCAATCGTCACACCGATGGGATTTGACTGCTAGACCTTGGGCGGTTGGGCTTGGTCCTCAATGTTCAAGTTACGAGGCTCCTCCCGTGCCAAGTGAATGGTTTAGCTTTGTCCTCATGCTCATTTCTGTGGCTCCTTACGTATCACACCTTAGGAAAGTTCGGGTCTAGGATCTTGGTGCACATCTACCCGAGACACCCGCTGAGCCGTAGTACACACGTGAGCTCCGCTGTTGCGTTCTTAGCATTGAAGCGTACGGAGGCCTAGGCCAGGTAGGGTTGAAACTAGCCAAGTAGTAGAGATTCCCTCTCTACTGTCACCGTCAGGCCACGAAGGTTGATGCCTGAGAGGTTAGCTACCTTCTCGAAAACTGGGAACTACAAGTCTGTGTCGACTTAGTGATTGCATGTGCGTAATCATGGGTGAGTCATTACATTGCATACAAGCCATTACACCTCATTACATACACAAGATTCTCATCAAATAAGTTTGTATGGGCACTGCTATACGATGAGTTACTTACTGTTGAACGATCCTAAACATATATGCTTGTATGGACATTCATATAAGTTTAGTTACTTTCTGTTACAACATTATACTGTCATGTTGCTGTAGATGGTAGAATTGTTAGAATAAGAGGTGTCTCATTTATTACACTGCTTTATTACATAGTGTTATTCAGTTTATACAACTTGCTTGTACTTAAGCTTTAATTATTTATATTATACCATGATCCTTAATCCGCCCGATGCCGAGGAGTCGCCGGGGGAGTGGATGTGCAACCACTTAGTCTTTATGAATAACGGTTGCTACGTCTTCCTTTTTAGGAGGAAACCCCACAGGTAGAGAAGCATATTATGCAGTCGGACAGCCATGCAAGGACGACAGAGCTTGAGAGAACGATACCGTCGCTTCCGTTAGTTATATATGTGAGTGTGAGAGGTTTTTTTGTACCTCTTTTGGGAAAAAAACTATTTACGTACTCTGATATTAGAAGCTTGTTGTAGCTTCTTTAATTATGATTTTATGGACTATATACTTTGTGTGGATTTGACTTCTATGTTTTATATTCTGGTTAGGTCAACAATGAATGATATTGGTTGTAGACTACAGAATATGCATCTTGTGGTACAGGCTAACCCGAGTGTTAGTGCTACCACAAGGCAACTGTTCAGGGCATAAGACCCCTCTCGTGCACTGTTTTGCGTTTCGGGAGGGGGGGGGGTCTTTTATGCCATCAGGCTTCCGCCACCCCAAGAGGGCGGCCTGCTCCTCAGGCTGCCATCAAATGGCAGCCTGCTCCTCAAGCTGTCATTAATGGGTGGCCTGCCCCTCAGGCCGCCAGTAAAAGAGGGCGGCCTGGCCTCAGGCCGCCAGACTTAGAGGAGGTCTGGCATCAGGCCGCCATCCCTAGGAGCTGCCTGCCCCTCAGGCCGCCTGTCTTTGAGGGCGGCCTGGCCTTAGGCTGCTAGCCCTAGAGGCGGCCTGACCTCAGGCCGCCAGCCCTAGGGGCAGCCTTGACTAAGGCCGCCCGCCCTAGAGGCGGCCTGGCATCAGGTCGCCAACCCTAGAAACAACCTGGCCTAAGGCCGCCAGACCTAGGGGCGGTCTGCCATCAGGCATCTAGCCCTAAAGGCGACCTTACCTCAGGCCGCAAACTAGAGGCGGCCTAGCCTAAAGCCGCCAGCCCTAAGGGCGGCCTGGCCTCAAGCCGCAATTCCTAGGGGCGGTCTGGCCTCACACCGCCAGTCCTAGAGGCGGCCTGGCCTCAGGCAGCCCCCTAGAAGCAGCCTGGCCTCAGGCCTCCAAAACTAGGGGAGGCCTGGCCTTAGGCTGCCATCTCTAGAGATGGCCTGGCCTCAGGCCACAAGCCCTAGTGGCAGCCTGGTCCCAGGCCGCCAGCCCTAGGGGCTGTTTGGCCTCAAGCCGCCCTCAATCCACATGGTGCATCCTTCCTGCCCCCAGTCCGCCGAGTTTGCCGAGTCCGCTGCAGTCGGCGACCTACTCTTTTCATCCGCCTGAGGCTCTATGATGACGATACTAGACCCCGCTTATAGAAGATCCTCCTCGGGCCTATAAATATCCCACAATGCCTCTCATTTGAGGAGTAGTGCGGGAGAACTGCCGCTGCCATTATGGTCTGCAGACTAAGTTTTACAGTCCGACGCCACTGCCAGCAAGAGCTGCAGACTAAGTTTCCCAGTCCTCCTAGTCCTCAAAAGTTGTTCCAGCAAGAGCTGCGGACTCAATTTTTTAGTCCTCCCAGTCCTCCACAGTTGATCCAGCAAGAGTTGCGGACTCAGTTTCCCAGTCCTCCAAGTCCTCCACTGTTGATCCAGAAAGAGTTGCGGACTCAGTTTCCCAGTCTTCCCAGTCCTCCATAGTTGATCCAGCAAGTAATGCGGACTCAGTTTCCAAGTCCTCCACTGTTGATCTAGCAAGAGCTGCGGACTCAGTTTCCTAGTCCTCCACAGTCTATCCAATAAGAGTTGCGAACTCAGTTTCCCAGTTCTCCCAGTCCTCCATAGTTGATCTAGCAAGAGCTGCGGACTAAGTTTCGCAGTCCTCCCAGTCCTCTACAGTTGATCCAGCAAGAGCTGCGTACTCAGTTTCCTAGTCAACCACAAATGATCCAACAAGAGCTGCGGACTCAGTTTCCCAGTCCTCCCAGTCCTCCACAGTTGATGCAGCAAAAGCTGCGGACTCAGTTTCCCAGTCCTCCCATTCCTCCACAATTACAGGCAGCCTCTTTTACTTAGTCTCTGACAACTCCTTCCCAAGCCGCCTACTTCACCCTTTGTACCCTTTATTGCTTTCCAATGTAAAGGTGCAATAGCAAACTATAAAATTGCATCTTGATTAAAGGAAAAGCCCGTCGCGAGAGTGGCATTCAAGTCATGAAGGGCGAAGTCTGCTGTTGCCGCTGCTAGCAGCCCCGTCTCTTCTTTCCCTCTCTCGGTCTAACCATCAGAGCTCAACTGCAAAAGTATTTGTCTACTCATTAGCTCCTGATCAAGCTTCAACTTTGATAAATCAAGCTTCCCTTTTGATCGATCAAGATTATCCTTTGATCGATCAAGCTTCTCATTTGATAAATCAAGCTTCCCTTTTGATCGATCAAGCTTCTCCTTTGAACGATCAAGCTTCTCCTTTGATAAATAAACTTCCCTTTTGATCGATCAAGCTTCTCCTTTGATCAATCAAGCTTCTCCTTTTATCAATCAAGCTTCTCTGCTGATCATCAACCTACCCGCCTGCTCTCAGCAAATCTCCCTGCTATCCCCACATCCCTCTTATTCACCTAGCTTATGAGACTGAACAACCCGTTAACTAGAAGGCGCATTTCATGCGTCAACAAGATGTAATAAAACATAAAGCTTTATTAAAAGATACCTGATAACCTTCATCACATAGTTCACTGATGGAGATAAGGTTATGCTTAAGATCACTCACATAAGCTACCTTCCGGAAGGTAACTACTCCAACCTTTACATTGCCATAGCCCTTTGTCTGGCCACAGTTGGAGTCTCCAAATATTTCTTTTAGTACAAGCTTTACTTTGAAGTCTCTCATGTTAGCTTTTCTTCCTGTCTTGTGTTTAGAGCACACACTATCAAAATACCACTATTCCTCTGTGGTAGGATAGTTCATTTCCTGTATAAAAACAAGTTTGGTGTTCTTGACCCAAATTACCTTGGGTACTATTTCTCTATCATAATAATTAGAAATGTAAGAACATTAAGGTAGATTTTTACAACCAAGTGGATGATATCCAATAGGAGGAATAATCCACTCAGTAAAAGGATTTTTCAATTTTTGAGTTTGATTGTTCTTTTGAAAAGAATTGAAATTTCTGTTTGAAAATTTTAAGTTCGACGAACTTTACTAAATTTGTCGAGCTTTGTTCGATGAATAGTAGTGATTTCGTCAAGCTCCATTCATAGAATAGTAATATTCATTTTCTGTATTAAATAATCGTCGATCACTGTTCGACGAATAATATTGATTTCATTGAGCACAATCTCTTGAATAGTTATACAATTTTCCATTGTTCAGAGTTCGTCAAACTCTGTTCGACGAATAATATTGATTTCATCGATATCAGTTTGACGAAATCTGTTGAACATAGTTTTTCTGAAAGTTCTTGTTTTATTTTAGTTTATTCTTTTGTAAAACTTCAGTAAATTTATCTATATCTTCTAATTTTTCTTTTCCTTTAGCAGAAATACATTTCACCGGGGTACTTAAAATATTTTCCTTAAGAAGGTGTGGTTGAATGGATGAAGCTTCCAAGCCCAGTTTACCATTTAGTCTGGCATTGACTGTGCATGTGATGTTCATTAGTTTGATACTTCTCCCATTAAGATATTCTTCAAACTTCTTTGCCTCAGACAATTTGTTTTCTAGTGAAACGACTTTTTCCTTAAGTATTTTAAAGTCTTCTTCTAGTTTAATGTTTTCTGAAGATAAACTGTTAAATTCATTTAATTATTCCCTGAGAAGTTTTATTTCCTTCTCAGATTATATCAAATCTTTACAAAGTAATTTAAAATATATTTTAAATTGTTCTGATGTAAAATCTAAAGTTGATATTACCTGGTTTTCTTCAGACTCTGATTCAGAATCAACATTGCTGTTTAATGCATTGATTGGCATAAGACAAAATTCTTTAGCTTTTGATTCTTCTTCATCTTCACTTGAACTGGAAGAAGATTCAATGTCTGATTCACTCCAAGTTTCAGCCACAAAGCCTCTTTGCTTATGTTTCTGTTTACTAGAAGAGGGTTTGTGTGAATGCTTCTTGAAGTCTTACTCCTTCTTCTTATCTTTCTTCTGATTTTTAGGACATTCATGAAGGATAGGTCCTGGTTTCCTGCAACCATAACAAATAATTTCTTAAGTTGCTATTTTGGCATACCTTGGTTTATCCTTGTTTCCGGAAAATCTTCTCTTGAAGTCTTTCCTGGCCATTTTGTAAAATCTCTTGCACAAAAGTCTCATAAGTTCTTCATTCTATAGAAGTTATTCTTCCTCCTTAGTAGCTTAGAAAGCAATGCTCTTCTCTTTCTTTACTGAGGGTAAAATATTTTGTTCAGCTTCCCTTGTTTTGATGAGCTGCTCATATGATTTGGGCCTTCCAAAAATGGTTTATTGTAATCTCATTTACAATTCTGGCTTCTCTGTTGGCCTAATTCTTGAATCTCATGTGCTAGGGAAACAAATCATAATTTTGTCATTCACTTCTGTTAAAGTAATGCATTTCTCCAAAGTTTTCAGTTCATTAAATATGAGACCAAGTCTTGCATACATTTCAGCAACAGAATCAATTTCACCCTTTTTGAAATTCTCATATTGAGAAATCAGGTGAGATCTTCTATCTTTTCTGTCATCTGTTGATCCTGCTACCATTGCTGTGAGGGAGTCCTAGATAGCTTTTGCCGAGGTGAATTCAACAACCTTCTGAAAAATTTCATCAGACATCGTTTGAGCTAGTATATTCATAGCCTTTGCATCAATAATTTTTGCTTTTCTCGGAGACTCTGTCCATTCTGTTGGAGGTACAACACTCGTGCTTGTTGTTGCCAGTGGTAGAGGTGGTCCTATCAAAATAGAATTGTAGATATCCTCATCAATAGAGTTCATATATAATCTAATCCTTGCTTTCCATTGTGAAAACTTATTAAGATTGCAAACATGAGGTCTAGTGCTTGAGTACTCCTTTTTTTCCATGATAAATAAAACAAACTAGACAAAATAAGATCTATCAGATCTATTTGTTCAGGTGTTAGCCTATAACACCAAATAAACTCCTCTGATACCAATTGAAAGTGAGGGATAGATCAAACATTACTCTAGAGGGGGGTGAATAGAGTATTTTAAAAAGTTAATTTATTTTTATACCGGATTTAAAGTAAGTTTTATAAGTATATATATATATATATAAAGAGAAATCACTGCACACAAATAGAAAAAAAAACAATCACAAATGACACAAGGATTTTTGTAGTAGTTCCCTAATAAATCTGGGTATGTCTACTATTCTACCACCCTAGTAGGTATCCACTATAGGTTTTTGCACTGGAACCCTGCCACCACAAGATCTATTTTCTAAGGGACATCTAGCAACCCTTTGAGTTTTTGACCAGGTGCCCAAAAACCAAGCTTAAGTCTTTTGATCAAGTGATTTAGAAACAAAGAATTAACTTTTGAAGGGTGTTAAAACCCTATACACAGTTTAAAAATAAACTATATGAAGTTGAAGTTGTCTTCTATGTCAAATATCTCTCAGAAGACATTAGTGGAAGATGATGCCAAAATCTCCCCCTGATTTGAATAGAGATTTGAGATCAAGAGGGGAGATTTTTCTTCAGGGTGTAGGCCTTCTTGTAATAGACTGATTGAAGAATTTTTATTGGGACAGCCTGAAGCAGAATATCTATATCTCTATATGTGTTGATCAATATCTGTAACCCCTAAGTCTGTCACCCCATTAAGCAGCAATCTTCTCAATATATAATGTTTGAGAAGAAATCAAATATTTGAATTAACACAATTCTTTGAAACTCCTGAAGAATCCTAGAGATTTGTAACTGCCCTAGAGTTAATTAGAATTAAAACACTATGATAAGTCCATATTTAATACTGCCTTAAATGGCTATATTCATTTCTAATATTTAGCATTAAATATCAGAGTTGTAACTGATTGTAATTAAGCTTTTAAAATCAATCTACCTCTTAATATAGAAACTGCCTGATTGTCAAACTAAGTATGGAATTTGTTGAACTGAGCATGGAGTTCGTCGAACTGAATTTTCTCATTCGTCGAGCTGAGTTTAGAGTTCGTAGAACTGAGCTTGGATTTCGTCGAACTAAGCTTCTGAGTTGAGATCAGAGTTTGTCGAACGGAGCTCGGCGTTCATCGAGCTAAACTAAGAGTTAGAACCCTGAGTTTGTCGAACTAAGCTCGACGTTCATCGAACTAAGCTTTACGTTCGTCGAACTGAACTTCTCTGGAATTCCTTCTATAGTAATAACACTGGAAATAATCCTATGACCCTAGTCAATACAAGTTGGGTCAAACTAAATATCCTAAACAAAAAATAGTGATCCTAGCCCAAATAAGTAATAGGGTGTTCCAACATGATCCTTGCAGGATATCCAAGAAGATATGGACTGAGTGTCCAAGCATCGAATGCGCCGAGTGTAAGTATCAAGCATCAAGTGCGCTGAGATAACATCAGACTCTGAGTGCTTTGTCTAAGTGTCCAGGTATCGAGTGCGTTGAGACAACTTCAGGTTGCGAGTACATCAAGTACGTTGAGATCACTCAACGATCTTTCTCAGACAATTCTTATTGTGGCTATCTTACGGGATTAATCCCAGCCATTAATCAACTACTATCAAACACAACAAGTACGCGCCTCTCCAGATTCTCAAAAATGGGTAAATATAAATAGAAGTGTGTGTGCTTAAAAAAAATTACACTATTCCTAGTCCTTTTCGACTTTCTGCTTCCCTAAAACGAAAGTTCATGCAAAACTCAAGAAATTCAAAGGTTCCATGGCTATGAAACGAATGGATTTCCTGTTTGAGGATTCTGAGTTAGTGTAAAATGGTTTCAAGGATGCTCTAGAGGAAGTACAACTCGTTATCCATTTACTGTAGGTCACTGACCTAGAATACGTCCTATTGGAGGCAAGCTCGATGTGGAAAAGAGAAGACGATTTCTACTCCAATGCCACTTTTGACACATCATCAAACAAAATCAAGTTATCTATTAATGCAAAAAAGATCAAGATCACTCCTAGATGATTAAGCAAAGCACTAAATCTATCGAAGTTCAGGTTGTATGCTTAAGAAGAACTTTAACAGGATGATGTGAAATACACCCTCAAGTGGTGCGGGGTTCCAAAGCACAACACTAGGTCAGTTTTAAGAAAAGAATTGAATTTCAAATAAAAATATCTAGCTGATGTGATTGACAAAGCACTTATTTGCAAAATAGGGTCGCATGAGAAGATCTCCAGAAAATTGTTTGAACTCATAACAAGGGTAATTCTTAACAAGAGGATTGACTTGGGAAAGGTGTTGTTTGACAGGGTTGTGGAATGTGTTCCAGATCCTAACCTGGGAAGAATCATGTCCCTGTACTTGCATGTTACTATTCTAGGGATCCTCGATATAAGGCTAGGAACAAAGATCCATCAGATGAGGAGGTTGGTATCAAAAATGTTTGACAGATGAGACAGGGTGTTACAAACACACCAACAAACATCTGAGAAGAAGAAAAAGAAAGCTATTCTTATCACTGAGGAAAGTAAGAGAAGAAGCTCTTTTGAGAGCAGTGAGGAAGAACCACATTATCTTCAGCTATATAACTCTCCTGATGAACCTAGAAGAGACATGAGTGCTCAGGTATCTATATCCTCTGAACTTATAGCAATGGTTAAACTTGGTGGGTCTCAGTCTGATGTGAATTCAATAGAAACAGTTGAAAGACTGACTTGAGATGTGGTAGAAAAGATCTGTATAGAAAATGAGGGGGAGACTACCAAGATGATATCTCCAACTGAGGGGGAGCAAGCTATATCAGTATAAGAGCAACTTGATACCTTCCAAGAAAATCTATAGAGAAGAATTGATCTGACTCCAAATGGTCCTAAAATGATGATCTTTATTCCTCAGGGTGAGCAGGTTCCTATAATAGAGGGATAAGTTACTCAACACACAGTTGTTAATAACTAACAACTTTTAGATGCAATGAATGAAGGTGCTCTAGTGACTGTTGATACAGAGCAGCATGTTCCTATGGGGAATGTAGAGGTTCAGAGGGAGATTACATCATTGCTCCTACTCAGGAAACTGAAGATATTATAGACATATTTGAAGATAGTGTAACTTAGACTGATGTACCCAAGACTGATGCTGCTGAACACTCATCTGAGTTCAAGATCACTGACTCAGAATCTAGAGAGGTTACAAGTGAGAAGGATAAGGATGTCTGTGACCAAGGGACATCTCATTAGATTTATCCATGTCCTCAACATTTCTGGCATAACTTAAAGGGCTGCTAGAAGACCAAATGATACAACTAGAACATTTTATTGATGATTCCATCAAAGAAGTGAGAAAGGATCTATCTATAGAGATCAAGTCCATCATATTTGAAGTAAACCTGCTAAAGACCAACACAGTTTCATTTTTCATGAGATCTTCCCATGCTGTAACCTATACTGAAAACAAGCTTGAGGAAAGCTGGAAGAAGCAGAATGATATCATAGAAAATCAGAAAATCACTGCTAGTAACATGGAAATGGTCCATAATGTGCAGAAGACACTGATGGAAGCACACAAGACAACTCTGGAGAGAAGGATTGATGTATGCGCACAATATCTGGAGGCCACAAGCTGCAAGTTAAAAATCATGTTATCGAGGGAGTCATATTTCTGGATGAAAGACTCTCTCTAGCTTAGAACTCCCTGACTATTGATGCGTGTAAATACGGCAAGCGCATCGGTCGCACAAGTAATAAAGTTTGGGAATAAATCCCCGAGTGTCGGTCTTTTGAGGAATACAGTTGGCGTGGAACGACGAATGACCCGAAATTATTGCTAATAGAGTTAGTAAAATGAAAGAAGAAACAAAAGGGGCTTTGAGGTTTGTGTTCTTACAAACAAAGAAATTAAAGCTAATAATGTGGGTCGCATTCACCGCTTCGCAAGGCGAGATGGGTGTATCGGCCGCTATGTTGTACTTCGGTAGGGCGAGTGGACGATGAGCCAGTGGGTGAGGTGTTAAGTGCGGAGTGCAAACAAGTGGAATGGTGGGAGTGAGATGGGGCGAGGCGCATCACAACACACATCCCACAAACAAGTTTAATCAACAAAAATCCAATTACAAATAACTAGAAATTCGAAGTTCATAA
Source organism: Platanthera zijinensis (assembly GCA_039513925.1). Classification (NCBI taxonomy): domain Eukaryota; kingdom Viridiplantae; phylum Streptophyta; class Magnoliopsida; order Asparagales; family Orchidaceae; genus Platanthera; species Platanthera zijinensis. The sequence continues at coordinate 40,369,889 of CM077089.1, read as the reverse complement.
CAAGCTTGAGTCATTCATACGCTACAAGGAAGGTAGAGGAAGAGTAAACCAAGAGGGTGAAGATCCACCGCGGTTGTTGGACGGAGGTGCGGGTTGTCAATCCACTTCCACGCGCAGTCCGAGGAGGCTTCCGGTACCGACGAGCTGTCACCTCGAGGGCCTTTGAGTCCGTTCTCTAGATCGTCTCCGTCATCTTCTTCTTCGGTAGAAAGCTCGGAGAAGAGGTCGTTAATGGCCGGGAGGGTCACCGGAGGATGTGGAATGCTTTAGAATCGCCGGAAATCACCTCCCGATGGTAGGGATGAAGGTGGAGATGGATGGAACGTCTAAAATGTGGAAGGGCGAAGTGGCGGCCAAGTTCGATCAAGGTCCGTTGACCTAATTCGCGGAGCAGGCCAATTTATAGAAGCAGGATTAAATAGCGCGCACGACCACAGGCGCACAACTAGTGGTCGTGTGCGAACAATGTCAGCGCCCGTGCGGCAACAACCTGTAGAACCTACACAAGGAAATTTAAGCATGTGCACGATCAGCAGTGCACGATCAGTGATCATGCGCGGCAAGGGTGGTGATCGTTCGATATGGGACAGAAAAGTGGAAAAAGATGGCATGACGGCGCACGACCGACAGCGCACGAGCAGTGATCGTGCGCGGTATGGCTGGTGATCGTGCGATATGGCGGGACAGGACAATGAAATTAGAGCTCAGGCTGCGCACGACCGATGGTCGTGCGCCAAAGAGGTCGATGGTCGTGCGTGGGTAAAAACGCACGACCATTGACTCCTTTGCCAAAAATGGTGAAAGTCCTATACCGGGCGCCCACACGATCCCCGAACCTGCAGGAAAACTGCAAGCGCTGTCGATCATGGCAGTCACAGAAATATACAAAATGCATCACACGAGGGAAATAAACACACGCACAAGAATAGGCTAAAAGAGTGCACAAGAAGTGTAATGACATAGCGAACCAAATGGAGTGCTAATGGCGCTAAATGATAGTGCAAAGACAAGAAAACGAGCCCAGATGAGTCTGGAAATAGATATGAAATGGGGACTCATCACACCCCAGACTTAATCATTTGCACATCCCGGGCAAACAATCATCTCGTGAACTCTAAAAATAGCTAGCTGACGAAGTAACTTCGATCTAGAGTAGAACGAGAAATCGAAGACTCAAGCGTATAGAAAATATAATAGAAAAAATTTCTAATTATACTAAGAAATTTATAACTTTCGACAAAAGTAAATAAATATTCTCACTACTCAAAAATTGAATGCCAAAGAATCGTTCAGTCATGCGTAGGAAGAAAATAGGCAGGTCGTTTGGCTAAACATTGCCAAAGATCGGGGCTCGTGATCACCTCCAAAGGAATCCACCAATGTCGGGGACCATATGCTTGCCCGTTCACACTCTCTCCACGGCACTAGTTTGACTCTAGCGTGAGTCCGTAGGACTTCGTGTAATGATGGGGCTTGGGTTACGGTGAGGTAAACAATGATAAAAAGAAAGGTTTAGCACCTAACCCAAATGAGCTCGCCTAAGAGAATCCCTCGGCAAACCACCAAACGCGCGAGTGCACCACACCCCTAGACTTAACTTTTGCAACATGGGTGTGGGCACCGCCTACTCCAAATCAAAATCATTTTCAACAAGATTTTCAATCAAAAATTTTTTTTTCTTTTCACATTTCATTTTCACTTTTCAATTTCTCTTCTTTTTTCTTTCTTTTCTTTTCTTTTTCATCTCTTTATTTTGAACAATTCAGCAGATTTACTTGTGCGCACTTCCACTTTTTCACAATTAATACACCACATCACAACCCAAAATGAAAATATGAAGTACGAAAGCTCTATTTGGGTGTGCGACTAGGATAGGCTAAGAGGCTTTGGTGAAATAACGGTGGAGCTGAATCAAAAGGAAGGGTAGGCACAAAGGGGCTAGCGAGGGCGACGTTAGGAAGGGTACAAAGCTCAACCAGTCCAATATGATGGCCTACATCACTCTCACGCTAGACTAACCATGCACCAATGCTTCGAAAGTAGCATGGGGCAAGTTCTTAGCCACCGAGAAAAATGATCCTTCCTCCCGACTCGAGCAATACGAAGCTAGAGACGCCTACACACATTCCTACGCTACCGACAGATTGCTCCGGATTCACAATTTTGAGTAGGGCAAACATCATTTACGAATGTAGAAAAAATATAAATTTGCAAGTATAAAGAAAAATTAAATCTATACAATTTCTATACCACGAGAGTACTCGATTAGGAGCACTGCACGAGTTTCGAACTACTCTAAATTAAAATCCTAAGTCAGCACCGCTGTTTTAAAATTGACACAAAACGATAACATTGACTCGAGCCGTGTGCGTGGTCAAGTGCGCGCTTGTGTGGGTGGTAAGGTGTGTGCAGCAGGATTCTACAATAATGAAATATAAAATAAAACTACTAGCATGCTATCAGTGTGCTCGTGGAGTGCATACGCGGCTCTCCCCCCCCCCCCAGACTTGCATGAAAACAGGCAGAAATGAAAATAGTCATCAAACATAAAAAGAGGCCTGAGGAGAAAGGGTACCTATGCTCCAAAGAAGGAGCATACCAGAAGGCGGAGGTTGCTGGATCGCACAAAAATATACTGTACCTGCGAATTAGGTTGAACAAACAAAAAAAAGGCAAATAACAGAAAAATAAAATAGGCAAGCGAAATAAAAAGAACAAAAAGAAGAAGGACCACAGAGGTCCAAGCTTAGGTTGTCTCCCGAATAGCCCTTTTGTTTACCGTCCTTAAGGTGGACCAAATACCTGTATTAGCAGTTTATAAATTGTTCTTGCAGTAAATAAAAAGAAAAGAGTTGTAGGAAAATAAGTAAGCACAAGCATAAGCGATAATCAAGAAAAGGGCGGAGCAATCAGCTAAACGTGGACTTGTGATAAATCTCTCCGGTGGGGCGCGAGGGAAAAGCAGAGTGCCTTTTTGCATCGGGAGAAAGGACTTTCCCTTTACTCCGAATATGCACCTCCTCACGCCTTAGGGCGGCATAACGTTCATCGCGCATACGCCTAGCCTTTTTCAGCTTCTCCACCGTAGGAGATTTCCAAATGTTGCGGTCCATGGGGAGTTCCAATTTTTCGGTTGGCGTCTTCATTTCCGGTACCAAAACGGCAACCGGATCAGCCCAATCTACTGATCGCTTAGCAGAGTTTGAGACAATATTACAAAATTCACTGTCCAGGGATTTCTCCCGAATAAAACTAGTTTTGCTATGTTCAAAAATCGACGCGACATGAGACGGGAAGGTGGCCCTTGCATCGGTGCATTTGGCCTCTTCCTTGAACTCCTTCTCATCATTCTTGATCACCTCCTCGGAAGGTACTTCCCTCTTCATCTCCTTCATCTGAGTATCACTCACCTAGGCAAATTCCAATCCAATCTGAATATCTGCAGCACTATGAAAATTGTCATTATGTAGAAGAGGGTCATGTGCAGGAGCGACATCCAAGGTTGAAGCAACAACCGGCCAAGTTACGCATCCTTTGGAGAAATCAAGAGATGCGCCGCTAGCCTTCAGGAATGGAACCCCCAATATAGGAATCGAATTATTTTCCTTGGGTCCCAATACCTGGAAATTAGTGGTTATGCACTTCCCGTTAACCTCGATTTCAACTTCTTGCACACCCCCCTCGGTGTCAACCAAAATACCATTAGCTAAAACTGGCGACTTCCGGATTGCAGGATCAATATGCAGGTTCATCCTCGCAACATCCTGCATGACGAGGATATTGCTAGATGCTCCGGAATCGCACAAAGCGGTTGTTTCAACATTATTAATTTTACAATCCACAACAAGCTCATGAGTCTTATCTTTATTTTCTTCCCCAAGGCTTTTTCCTTGCTCATTTGGGTTTTTTTGGTGTTGCTCGGTAGCGTGCCTTGGGTCCGCTCAGAGACCATTTGGGCCAGTTGGCCCAATTGTACCTCTAGCTTACGCATTGAGGCAGCCAGATTCGTCATGTTGGTCTAGGAGACCTCAACGAATTTTTTGAACATTTCCGCTAAAGAGTTTGTTTTTGTTACAGGGGGCCCTTGGGGGTAATTCGGTAGAGGAGGCCGGGGTTGGCTTCCAGAGGCGTACGCATCATTTTGATGCTACCCCGACTGCCATCGTTGGCCTGGCACATTTTGGTTCCAAGAGAAATTTGGGTGATTTCTCACCCCCAGATTGTACGTGTTCCCATAAGGTGCTCCCCTATTTTGGTTCGCAATATAATTAACTGATTCATCAAAGAAGGTAGTTTCAGCATGTACCTCGCCTGCTTGACATTCAAAGCTGTGGTGGTCGGAACCTCCACAACCCTGGCATGAGATTGCCATAACTGGGGCAGCAGCAGCGGCGGGCCTGGATGATTCCATAGCAAAAACTTCGCTAGTGCCTCGTGGCATATTCCTCCCTACAGTCCAATATGCGCTGTGGGTGGCAGTATCCTGCAAAATTCTTAATGCATCATCGGGCGCAAGATTCATTATAGTCCCTCCAGAGGCGGCGTCAATCATAGCCCTGTGTTGTGGTTCAATAGAAAAATAAAAGCTTTTGACGAGATTCCAAGTTTGGAATCCGTGGTTTGGACACTTCCTCAGCAACTCGTTGAAGCGTTCCCAAACCTCAGCCAGGCTTTCTTGATCATTTTGCCGAAAGTTGGCAATTGCACGTCGCATGCTCACTATCCGGTCCACTGGATGGAACTTAGCTAAAAATTTTATTGTCAACGCCTCCCAGGTGGTGGCTGCTCCAGGCGGAAGAGAGTGAAGCCACGTCTTGACTTTGTCCCTGAGGGAAAATGGGAAAAGGCGGAGCTTGACTGTATCATCGGGGATTCCAGCATAGCGGAACGTGGCACAGATTTCGGAAAATTCAGCCAAGTGAAGATGGGCGTCTTCAGTGGCCATTCCGGAGAACTGGGCGTTGTTCCGGATTATGTTCAGGATAGCAGGTTTGATCTCAAACTGCTGGTTGGTGATCTCCGGTCCGAAACCGGGGTAAATGCTCCCAACAGTCGGTGTGGTGTAGTCCCTCATGGTGCGTACCTGGGGCGGGTTTAATTCATTCTCATCACCATTCCGGTCACCATGAAGGATTCCTCCGACACGATTCCCGACATCAAATTTCATCTGGTCCCCCATTGGGACTAGATTGATGGCAGCGGCACGCCTTTGTGCACGAAGAGTTCATTCGATCTCGGGGTCGTAATATGCAAGATCTCTAGCAGCGCGTCCTTGCATTCACTACGGCAACAAAGCTGAGAAATAGCGGTCAAGAAAAACAACTAACTCTATAACAACACTTTCGTACGTCGTGGTCGTTTGACAGTTGAGCTCCACGGCAACGGCGCCAAAAACTTGATACGTGTAAATACAGCAAGCGCACCGGTCGCACAAGTAATAAAGTTTGGGAATAAATCCCCGAGTGTCGGTCTCTTGAGGAATGCAGTTGGCGTGGAACGACGAATGACCCGAAATTATTGCTAATAGAGTTAGTAAAATGAAAGAAGAAACAAAAGGGGCTTTGAGGTTTGTGTTCTTACAAACAAAGAAATTAAAGCTAACAATGCGGGTCGCATTCACCGCTTCGCAAGGCGAGATGGGTGTATCGGCCGCTATGTCGTACGTCGGTAGGGCGAGTGGACGGTGAGCCAGTGGGTGAGGTGTTAAGTGCGGAGTGCAATCAAGTGTAATGGTGGGAGTGAGATGGGGCGAGGCGCATCAAAACAAAAATCCCACAAACAAGTTTAAACAACAAAAATCCAATTACAAATAACTAGAAATTCAAAGTTCATAGCAAGCTTGAGTCATTCATACACTACAAGGAAGGTAGAGGAAGAGTAAACCAAGAGGGTGAAGATCCACCGCGGTTGTTGGCCGGAGGTGCGGGTTGTCAATCCGCTTCCACATGCAGTCCGAGGAGGCTTCCGGTACCGACGAGCTGTCACCCCGAGGGCCTTTGAGTCCGTTCTCTAGGTCGTCTCCGTCATCTTCTTCTTCGGTAGAAAGCTTGGAGAAGAGGTCGTTAATGGCCGGGAGGGTCACCGGAGGATGTGGAATGCTTTAGAATCGCCGGAAATCACCTCCCGATGGTAGGTATGAAGGTGGAGATGGATGGAGCATCTGAAATGCGGAAGGGCGAAGTGGCGGCCAAGTTCGATCAAGGTCCGTTGACCTAATTCGGGGAGCAGGCCAATTTATAGAAGCAGGATTAAATAGCGTGCACGACCACAGGCGCACGATCAGTGGTCGTGCGCGAACAATGTCAGCGCCCGTGCGGCAACAACCTGCAGAACCTGCACCAGGAAATTTAAGCATGCGCACGATCAGTGATCGTGCACGGCAAGGGTGGTGATCGTGCGATATGGGACAGAAAAGTGGAAAAAGATGGCATGACTGCGCACGACCGACAGCGCACGAGCAGTGATCGTGCGCGGTATGGCTGGTGATCGTGCGATATGGTGGGACAGGACAATGAAATGAGAGCTCAGGCTGCGCACGACCGATGGTCGTGCGCCAAAGAGGTTGATGGTCGTGCGTGGGTAAAAACGCACGACCATTGACTCCTTTGCCAAAAATGGTGAAAGTCCTATGCCGGACGCCCACACGATCCCCGAACCTGCAGGAAAACTGCACGCGCTGTCGATCATTGCAGTCACAGAAATAAACAAAATGCATCACACGAGGGAAATACACACACGCACAAGAATAGGCTAAAAGAGTGCACAAGAAGTGTAATGACATAGCGAACCAAATGGAGTGCTAATGGCGCTAAATGATAGTGCAAAGACAAGAAAACGAGCCCAGATGAGTCCGAAAATAGATATGAAATGGGGACTCATCAACTATTATTGTATTTGATGAAGACAAAAAGGGGAGAACGTAAAGATCAAAGAAAAAACTAAGAATGTTGTTTCGGTCACCAAATTAATCAGTGGTTCATTGGGGCTTAAACAATATTCTCATGATAATATTATTCCTGCTCCTATAACAGAAGGATAGACAGATAACAATAAGTATGGTGTATAATATGGTAAAAAGTAAGATGAACAGTATGGTGATGTGATCAGTATGGGGATCAATATGATGTTCAAGGGGATGAATTCTCTGTTTCTAATATTCCTACTTTTATCCCCACGACTGATCAAATATGCAAAAGGCAAGTCTGTTGCTGAACAGGGGGAGGAGGCCAGGTTAAGCAAATAGAAGTATCGAGAAGAGATAGAAACTAGGCCAGATTTTGATAAATGGAATCCTTAATCAAGGACAATCATCTAATCTACCAGGGATAAAAACAAATATAAGAAAACTGAAAGGTGATAGTTGTATAGCTCCCTAGAATGGGCTAAGCTTGAAAGGAATGAAAGGCCAGGAGAAAATTCAGAAGAAACAAGAAGACAGGTTTAGTGCTACCAGATGCTCTTGAGAAAAGCAAATACTTCCCAATGCCCTATAATTTCTTTAAAAGACAGAAGCAAAATATGACTGATGCTAATTAAAAGGATACAAAGAAACCTAGCAAGGGCATAGTTATTAAAGATCCTGAAACATGAAATGTTTACGTATTCCTTAAGGGCTTTAGGATTGCGAACATTATTATAAGCACACTGTATTTTTATAATTATCAATTTGAATGTTAAATCACATTTTTGACCATGTGTTAATTATTTGACTTATTTGCTGTGAATGTGTTTATATTTATATGGTAGTGTATTTCATTGACTAGGGTTCTGTTTTCTTCAAATAAGGGAGATTGTTGGGTCCATTGAACAGAACGTCCAATATTTTAAGATGGCCTACAAGTTTATGGTATACACATGTTTGTATCTGATATACATGTTCAAGTACATTGTATGTAGGTTGAATATTTTTACAATGATTAGATAGGTTGTCTAGGTTATAATGATAGTGGGACTCCAGATACGATGCTAGATAAGTAGATAGCACGCTAAGTCCAGAAGCATTGAGCGAACTCACTTCACTTAATGGAAGGTATCTAAAAGCGTTAACAAAAGATCCAGCAGTCAAAGCCGCAGTGTTGTTGAATTTAAAATTGATTAAGGATTGAAGCATTGAGTGATGGCAGCTCACTCAATACATACTCAAAAGGATTTCTGGTAAAGTACATAAGTGTTGAGGGATGAAGGATCACTCAATGACACACAAAGAAATTGAGCAAACTCAGAAAGCGTTGAGTGTAGAAGCTTCACTCAACGCCTTCATAAAGGAAAATTCTACCAAGTCCAAAAGCATTGAGTGATGAAGGCTAACTCAAGGCCTTATCAGTTTGGCTATAAAAGTCAAAAGAATTGATTATTGAAGGTTCATTCAACGTCTCAAGATTGAGATTTTTTGCTAAGTATTTGTACATTTATTGATAAGGCCTCACTAAATGCCTATGCATATGTACTGAAAATTGCTAATTCCCCAAGCGCTGAGTCATGCTGACGACATCCAAAATTCAAATATCGTGGGTCCTGTATTCTAGATGACAAAAGGAGTAGTATTCCTTTAGTACAATAATTAATGCTAAAGGTATCATGTAGATACCAATTTCAACGTGCCCATGCTGAGGGAAGAGGCGTTGGACGGAGTGATATAAAGTCAACTAATAGAGATATTAAAACAAGTGTTTTTTGTGATAGAGACGATCTTCTTCTTACAAACAACAGAGAAAATCCTTTTCACTGGAAAATTATAGAATGTCTAAAAATATAGACAAAGCTGACTATTTGAAGAACACAAAGAACTGTGAAATGAAAAACTCTTAAACAGCAAGTACACATAACTCATTTTTCTGTGAGAGAAGAAAAAGCAAGGCAAACTAAAGGTTATGTTCATCTTCAAGGCCACTGCACTCAACTCTTCTGCATCAAAGGCTTGAAGAAAAAGTGCTCCACAATTGTCTTTTCAACATAAGTAGAAAATTCCTGAAGATCTACTATATTGGTGGTGTGAAGTAGTTGGGACTGAGTTTACTCAGTTCAAAAAGAAGACTCAGAGAACCATTTTTCTGAAGTCAATCATAATCAACCATATACATTTTTTGTAGGATCATTATTGATTTTAGTTAAGCCTAAAATATAAAGGTTGAATTGTTGGATCCTAGTGTGGATCTGAGGTAGGGCTTGTGTTCCTAAGGTTGGATCTTGGTTCAGATCTAAGGTAGGAGCTTAATTATCCCTAAGCTATAGGGATATCCTCCTATCCTTAGTTATAGGGCTTCTTGATAAGCCTGAGGTAGGTGATTTGGAGGGTCACTGAGCTATATGAGTAAACATTACTCCTAGTGGGTACGGCTGTGACCTGAGGTAGGGCTTGGAGGAAGCTTGAGAGATCCAGAGGGATCTGTGTTGTAATCTCTTTGAGCCAAATTTGGAGAAGATTGCCTTGTCTGATACAATATTAGAAAGGTGGGAGGGAAAGTGGATGTACCTATACCTTTGGGAACCACTATAAAATCTGGTGTGCTATTCTTGTTCTTGAAAGCTAACATAATTTCCAAACACACATCTCACCAAAGTTAAATAAAACTCAAATTTGTCAAAAAGGTAAATTTGTTAAAACCTCTTTCAAGAGCAAAAATGAAGTTTCGACGTCTAGACCACTCGAACTCATTCACATGGATTTGTTTGGACCCTTTAGTACGTGTAGTCTAGGTGGAAAATGAAACACCTTTGTTATCATAAATGATTATTCATGCAATTGCTGGACGACCTTATTTGCGAATAAATCTGACACCTTTTGCGAATTCTAAAATCTTTACACGTGACTTCAAAATGAGAAGGAGCTTAGAATAAAATGTATTAGATAAGATCATGGAGGAGAGTTTGAGAATGAGGACTTATCAAACCTGTGTGATACCTTAGGAATTAAGCGCGAATTCTCTGCCCCTCGCACTCCATAACAGAACAATTTTGTAGAAAGAAAGAATCGTACTCTTCTAGAATTAGCCCGCACAATGCTCGTCAAGTTCGGCTTACAATGATCTTTCTGGGCTGAAGCGGTTAACTCGAGAAGCTTTGTGAGGAACCGAGTCATGCTTTGTCCTCTTTTAAAGCGAACTCCATACGAGCTTTATTTCGAAAAGAAACCCTCTGTATAAAACTTTAGGGTCTTTGGTTGCCCGTACTACATTCTAAACACTAAGGATCATCTAGAAAATTTGACAAAAAATCTGATCTAGGTAAATTCTTAGGATACTCGAGTAAGATTCGGGCCTATAGGATCTATAATAAGAGGACCTTAGTGGTTGAAGAATCGGCTCATGTACATTTTGATGAATGTTCCCCAACAAACGAGCCCAAACTGAATGAAGAGGAGGTTGATGAGATTGTATCGATAGGGGATAAAGGTGAGGAGAGAGTTGTGGCGAGTGAAACATCAACTCTTGCACAAGGATATAGGCCTCCCAGTAACTAAATTTTTCAAAGCAACATCCACACGAACTAGTCATAGGAGAGCCATCTCATGGAGTTAGAACTTGGTCTGCACTTCATGAATCATTTTCAAACTTGTGTTTCTTATCTGATATTAAACCTTAGAACGTCTCAGATGCCTTAAAAGATAAAACATGGTTCTTGGCTATGAATGAGGAGTTAAGCCAATTCGAGCAAAGTAAGGTATAAGTTTTAGTGGAGCATCCAGATAACCATCCAATCATAGGCTTAAAATGAGTTTTCAAAAATAAACTTGATGGTGAGTCTAGGATAACAAGAAATAAAGCTTGGTTGGTGGATCAAAGGTATTCTCAGATAGAGGGAGTGGATTTTGAGGAGTTATTTGCACCGGTTGCACGTCTTGAGTCCATCCGTATGTTTTTAGCATTTGTCAGCTATAAACAAATTCGACTATATCAAATGGATGTTAACAGTGCATTTCTGAATGGATATATCAAGGAAGAGGTGTATGTCATACAACCACCCAGATTCACGAATGCTTCCTACCCAAACCACGTATACAAGTTGGTGAAGGCCATATAAGGACTAAAGAAGACACCCCATGCTTGGTACGAACTACATGATCTTCTTAAGTAATGGCCACCCAAAAAAATATGATCACTAAATAACAGTAAGGTATCATCAAATACTAATTTTCATGATTTTACAAAAAGTATTTAACCTCTAATTGATTTATCCATTATAATCCCATTAATCCTATGTAAAGAAGGAAGTACTGAAATTACTCATCATAAAATTATAGAAAAGTTACTTAATATTAATAAGGTACAGAAAAGGTCATTGTGCAAAGATCATAATTTTACTGGCTTGCTAGACATCAAAATCGATTTAATTAAGTTTTCATGGAAAACAACACTTAATGAAGCAAACCTTAGAATTAAACTTCTAAAAATTCCATAAAAATTCACAGAGCTTTAACATCATAATACAAGTTCTCTGCCTAAAGTTCATCAATTTTCAGAAAGTATTTCCTCCATAATAAATTTCTAAGCAAGTAATACAAACTACTACATTGTTAATAAATTTTCTAAAATAATGATCCTAAAATTCATAATAAAATCTCCAGAGCTTGTACTAACCCTAAAAACCACTCTACCCAAATCTCATCACTATTCAGTGAGTTTTAGTGACATTTTAAATCTCTACAAGTTTTGTGCCCTAAAGTAGGGTTATTTGAGGGACTTATTTACCTTAAAATCCATTTAGATTTCTACCAGAGGGTTCTAGCTACCCTAGAATTCTTTCCACCAAGTTTCAAATCATAACCAGGTCATTTGACCACTTGCCCTTCACAACCCACCAAGAACCATCCTTAGGGTTTGGACTTGGGTCCTAGGGAAAATTTACACCAATCCACCTCAAACTGCTTGAGAGGGTGCTAAAGAGCATTCTTAGTCAGTGGTCAAAATCTCATCCTCTGTTGAGGTGATCTGACCATTCAAGTCTCAAAGTGCACTTTTGACCTAAGACCCCTTATTAGGGCAAAACTTAGGTTTGTTCATTTCCAATCTAAAACATCTTCAAATGAGATGAAAAATTATACAGAATCTTATGATAAACCCAGGGACCACTCACCAAAATTTGGGAGGGTTTGGAAGTTATTAAGCCATCTAATTAATTTACCCTAGGATTATTAAATTTTTCTAAAAACTATATAAAAACATTCTCCAAAAATTCCCATTTTTGAACAGGCCCTAGGTATAGCTAGGGTAGGCTCCCTGCCAAAATTTCAGATCATTTGGTCAAAGGATGAAGGGTGGGAACACCTTTTGGTCTCTGCCTAGCTCTATGTCTAGATCCCACCAAGAGTGGTGCCCTAGTCAAACAAGTTTACCAAATTGACCCAAATTATTTAAAAATATAGTAGACCCATAGGACTACAAATTACTTGTTAACCATTTCTTTATATAAAGCCTCTAGGTATTTTTCATAATTTATCTAAGGTGGCTGTTATTTTAATGCAGAAAATTCACATAAAGAAAAGGATCAATTAAATAGCACAGATCTTGAAGCAAGATCTAAGGGCCCTGGCATTGTCTTCTTCCTCCTGCCACATGACACGATTTACCCGACCTGGATCTACTTCCAAGCGTAGTCGCCGGCCGTCCAGCCTCCTCCTTGGCCGGCCACCGCCACCACCACCTCCGTTAAGGTGGTGGCTATCGCCAGGCGGCGACACGGCTGCCGGAGGGGCTTTTTTCGGTGAGCCCGAGAATGCTTATTTCATTGAAAATCCATGAAAATAAAAACTCCAATCGGGCTCAATTGAGTCCGATTCTCAACCCTATTGAATCCTAAGATCTATCCGTAGAAGAAGAGTGAGGGGAGGACCTTGTTCGCGGGTTGGAGGCGTAGAGACCGTCAAGATACCATTGGTGCGGTGGTGGCGTCGCCGAAATTCTCAATAGCACAGTGGGAGGCTCGAAAACTTCAGGTAAAGGCTGGGAAAACCTCCTCTTGGGCCTCTGAGGGTGTTTAAAAGCTTGGTTAAGGATGGGGAACAGCCAAAACTTCAATGGCCATTATTGGTCCATTAAAGCTTGGGTCGGCCATGGTGGAGGGGGCTAAAATGGCTCAATCCTGCCAAGATAATGGCTGGAAACTCCTCCTCTTCCCTAGAGGAGTTGGATCCAGCCGTAAAAGGGGGAGAGGGAAAAGCCACGACATCAAATGCCATTGATGGCTGTGACCGTCGGTTTCCGGCCATGGCCGTGGTCGCCCCTTTTTGCAAAACTATCGATCCATGTGTCATAGTTGACCGGTCAACTTAATTTAAATAAGACTTATTAGGTCTTATTAGGAGAAAACGGCCCACTCCTAGACCGGCCCGGTTCAGCTAAACCAGCACCCAGCCATAACAAATCTGCCAGAAAATACTAAGTAAAATGGCGTTGAGTGAGCTCTGCTCACTCAACGCCATCCTTGCTACGGCATTGAGTGAGCTCTGCTCACTCAACGCCTTCCAGAATGGACTCCCAGACTATGGCATTGAGTGAGCTCATCTCACTCAACCCCATCCGGATTATGGTGTTGAGTGAGCTCTGCTCACTCAACGCCATCCAGAATATGACCTTTTAAACGATGGCGTTGAGTGAGCTTAGCTCACTCAACGCCATCCAGATTATGGCGTTGAGTGAGCTCTGCTCGCTCAACGCCATCAAGATAACACCAAATAGCGTTGAGTGCGGTCAGTGCACTCAACGTCGTTCAACTTATGGAGTTGAGTGCACTCAACACACTAAACGCCATCCCGCCTGACAGATTACGACGTTTAGTGAGCTAAGCTCACTCAACGCCATCCCGCCTGACAGATTACGACGTTTAGTGAGCTAAGCTCACTCAACGCCATCAAGGCTACGAAGTTGAGTGAGCTCAGCTCACTCAACGCCAACCAGACGACACCAGATGGCGTTGAGTGTAGTCAGTGAACTCAACGCCATTCAGCTTATGACGTTAAGTGAGCTAAGCTCACTCAACTCCATCCAGACTACGGCTTTGAGTGAGCTAAGCTCACTCAACGCCATTCCAAAGTCATGGGCGTGACAGATAGGTCACGGGCGTGTCGGGCACATGTTGAAATTTCTGAGCTCGCTGATCCTCTTTCTGAGGTCGACGATCGTCGAAGGGGTCACTCCCTTGGTCACGGGCGTGACTGGTCGGTCATGGGTGTGACCACCCCTTGACTCGAAATCTTGGTCGATAAACTTCAATTCTTGGGTTTCCTAGGGTTCTGTTATGACAATACCACTTCCAGGGGTCTTCTTGGAAATGGGATGTTACACACTCTATTATTCGTCAAGTGATTTATACGATACGTCAAGTATACTCGACAAATAGACTTAGTGTTGGGAATTGTATCCACAATAACCTAGATTCGTATGATGTCACCCTTGTACTAAGATAAATTAAGTTGTATTTGATATCCTATTCAAGTTATGTGTTTGCATGACTTATTGCCAAGTGTAGACCAATGTCAGTCTATAGTGGGTCATCAAACACAGGACCATACAATGTAATCCCTCATTATGTGTTCCATAATATTGACCCATGTGTAGCCTCTCTATTTGGATACACTTAATTTTCAAGCACTAGGATTCACTAGTAGAAAATTGACTTTTACTAACGAATTTTTTCATCACTAAAAGTTGAGTTTTTGTCACTAAAGATATTTACTGATCAAATATGGTCCATCACGAAATGGTCACGAATGCCCCGCCACTAAATGTATTTAGTGATCAAAATGAGTTTCGTCACTAATTTGTACATATTTAGTGACTCAAATAACTATAGTCACGAAAAGATATTTTGGTGACCAAATGGATTCGGTCACTAAATAATTTTGTGGTGACCAACATGAGTCGGTCACTGAATGAATTTTTAGTGACCTTATTGATTCGGTCACAAAATGATTTTCTTGGTGACCAAATAGATTTGATCACGAAATGAAGTTTTTGTGATTATACTAATCCGGTCACGAAATAAAGTTTTAGTGACCAAGTTAAACCGTTTCGGTCACTAAACGATTTTTTGGTGACCAAATGAATTCTGTAACTAATATAATTTTACTGACTAAACTTATGCGGTCACTATATGTATAATTTTAGTGACAAAATATGTGGTCACTAAATATGTCATAATTGTGACAAATTGTCGCTTTATTTGCTTGATTCTTACAAAATATCAGAGTATTATTTCATTTACTTTTCATTTTAAATTAATTTTAGACAATCAAACACAATCATAAATAAAATGCTCGATGGCAAAGAGAAATTTTTTAGTAAAGATTATTTTATTAATAAAAAAGAGAGTGGGAGATGACCCAAACCTCTCAATACAGACTAAGAGTGCTTTAATCTCTAATTAAACTAAATACATCAAAAATTATCTACAAAAAAGAAAAATATATAAATGTGCATTCCTCTAGATCTTCACGGTTGATGAGTCCCTATTTTATACTATATTTTGGACTCATCTAGGCCTATTTCCATGTCTTTGCACACCGTTTAGCGCCATTTGCACTCCTTTTGGTTCGCTACGGTTTTCCACGCCCTGTGCACCTTTTTAGCCCATTTCTGTGCTTGTGTGCATTTACTTTCTTGCTGTGTTTATCACTGTTCGCTGTGGCTGCCGCGATCGATGCCCCGTGCAGTTTTCCTGCAGGTTTGGGGATCGTGAGGGCATTCGGGATAGGCGTTTCACTATTTTTGGCAAAGGAGTCAGTGGTCGTGCGTTTTTGCCCACGCACGACCATCGACCTCCTGGCGCACGATCACTGATCGTGCGCAGCCTGGTCTCATTTGTGAAACTCTGTCTTGAACCTTCCGCACGATCACTGCCATACCGCGCACGACCACTGCTCGTGCGCCGCCGATCGTGCGCAGCCATATCCATTTTGCAAAAGTCTGTCTGGCTATTTCCGCACGATCATCAGCCTTGCCTCGCACGATCACTGATCGTGCGCTGCTGATCGTGCGCGACTACTAATTTTCTGATGCAGGTCTGCAGGTTGCTCACGCACGGGCGCTGACCTTGGTCGCGCACGACCACTGGTCGTGCGCCAGTGGTCGTGCGCGCTATTTATTCTGCAAGCTATAAATACGCTGTTCCGCGAATTAGGGCGAGACAATCGTTACGGAACCTTCGCCATTCCGCCGTTTTCGCCCTCCAGCAGTCCCATTCACCTCCACCTCCATTCCTACCAACGGGAGGACCTTCTCCCGTGATTCCGAAGCATCCCTCATCCTCCGGCGATCCTCCGGCCATTAAAGCTCTTCTCCAAGTTCTTCACCGAGGAAGACGACGAAGCTTGCCTCAAGAACGGACTTAAAGGCCACCGAAGTGACAGTTCGGCGGTACCGGAAGCCCTCCACGGACTGCGCTTGGAAGCGGTTTGACAACCCGCACCTCCGGCCAACACCCGCGAAGGATCTTCACTCTTGTGGTTTAGCTTTCTCCAACCTTTCTTGTTGTATGGTTAATGTATGCAAGTATGAACGGATTAATCTCTTTTGCAATGAAATGTTTATGCTTACATCTTGCTTGTGAGATTCGTTGTTAATGCGCTTCGCTCTCTTTCGTTCACTCCACGCATTTGCTTCACTTCATTTCACTTCACATCACACACTTCACTCACTAGCTTACCGCCCACTCGCCCACCGAAGTACGGCATAGCGGCCGCTACATCCATCTCGCCTTGCGAAGCGGTGATTGCGACCCGCAAAGCTCTCGTTAGTGTAATCGGTCGTAAGACCACCAACCAAAGCCCCTTTCTTTTTCTGTTTATTTCATTTAACTCTCATAACGATAGTTTCAGAGTCTAAATCGTTCGACGCCAATTGCATTCCTCAAGAGACCGACATCCGGGGATTCATTCCCAACTTTATTACTTGAGCGACCGGTACGCTTGCCGTATTTTACGCGCATCAAGTTTTTGGCGCCGTTGCCGGGGAATGCAACTGTTGAACGATTATGATTCTGGAAGTATTGTTATAAGAGTTAGTGCTCTTTGATTTTTTTTTCTTTTGTCTTGTTGTTTCAGTGGATGCAGGGACGTGCCGCGAGAGATCTCGTTGCTTACGATCCTGAGATCGAGCGAACTCTTCGTGCGCAAAGGCGTGCCGCTGCAATTGATCCAATCACAATGGGAGACCAGTTGAACCATGACAACGGAGTCCGTGTTGGAGGGAACCCCCCTGATAACCGTAACGGGGATGAGAACGAGGTAAACCCGCCGCATGTCCGAACCATGAGAGACTACACCACTCCCACTGTGGGGAGCATATATCCTGGGTTCGGACCGGCGATCACGAACCAGCAGTTTGAGATCAAGCCGGCAATTCTAAATATCATCCGGAACAATGCGCAGTTCTCCGGAATGGCCACTGAGGATGCCCATCTTCACTTGGCAGACTTCTCAGAAATCTGTGCCACCTTCCGTTATGCTGGGATTCCTGACGACACGGTCAAGCTCCGTCTGTTTCCCTTCTCGCTACGTGACAAAGCCAAGTCATGGCTTCATTCCCTTCCTCCTGGAACCGCCACAACATGGGATGCTCTCACCACGAAGTTCTTAGCCAAATTCCATCCAGTCGACCGTATTGTGAGCATGCGACGTGCCATCGCCAATTTCAGGCAAAACGACCAAGAAAGCTTAGCGGAGGTGTGGGAGCGCTTTAATGAATTGCTGCGGAAGTGCCCAAATCACGGTTTCCAAACGTGGAATCTCGTGGAGAGCTTCTACTTCTCCATCGAGCCTCAGCACCGCGCCATGATTGATGCCGCCTCTGGTGGAACAATTATGAACCTTGCTCCTGAGGATGCTTTGAGAGTTCTGCAGGACACCGCCACACACAGCGCCTTTTGGACCGCGGGAAGGAATACCCCCCGTGGGACAAGTGGAATCTTTGCTGTGGAAGCATCAAGGCCCGCTGCTGCTGCTCCAGTGTTGGCCATCTCATGTCAAGGATGCGGAGGATCCGATCATCACAGCTTCGAGTGCCCTGGACCGGAAGTAACATATGATCCCGCCTTATCTAATGAAACAGTTAATTTTATTGCTAATCAAAACAGGGGTGCGCCGTATGGAAATGTGTATAATCCGGGTGCGAGAAATCACCCGAACTTTTCGTGGAACCAAAACGCGCCAGGCCAACGATGGCAACCGGGGCAGCATCAAAATGATGCCGCCGCCTCCGGAAGCCAACCGCGGCCGCCACACCCGAATTACACCCAAGGCCCTCCCGCTGTGAATACCAACTCTTTGGCTGAAATGTTTGAGAAATTTGTTGAAGTGTCCCATACTAATATGACTAACCAAGCCGCTTCTATGCGTAAGCTTGAGGCGCAGTTGGGCCAATTGGCTCAAATGGTCTCCGAGCGCACGCTTGGTACCCTCCCAAGCAACACAGAAAGAAATCCCCATGAACAAGGGAAAAGCTTGGGAGAGGAAAGGCTAGGGAACAACAACGAACTCGTGATTGATTGTATGATCAATGATGTGAAAACGACCGCACTTTGTGATTCCGGAGCATCGAGCAACATCCTCACTCTGCAGGATGTTGAGAAGATGCAACTACAAATTAACACCGATGACCGGAAGTCACTCATTTTAGCTAATGGAGATGTAGTTGCTACCGAAGGCGGTGTGAGGAAAGTTGAGATCGAGGTGAATGGAAAACATTTTACTACTGATTTTCAGGTTATGGGACCTAAAGAAAACGACTCCATTCCAATACTTGGGGTCCCATTCCTGACGGCCAGTGGCGCATCCTTGGATTTTTCCAAAGGATGTGTCATCTGGCCGACCGATGCGTCCGCCATCGATGATATTTCCGCACACCCCTCCAACATTCAAAAAATTGTTTTGCTAAGAAATGCAGGATCCAAAGAAAATTTGGGACTTCAAGTTTTGAACGCCGCCCGTTTGGACGAAATGATCAAGGAAGCACCTCCCGAGAAGACCGATGTAGAGCAAGTGGTAGTGACCGTGAAGGAGATCGAGTCAGTGGAAGACACGGCGATTGTTCCATGTCCCCCAAAAGCGACTGAAGACAATGACATTAGTAGTTTTATTCGGGAGAAATCCCTGAACAATCCAGTTTGTAATAATTCTAATGACTGTGTTAGGCGTAATGTTGCTTGGGCCGATCCGGTCGCCGTCGCGGTGCCGGACATGACGCCATTGATTTCAAAGTCTGCGAAAACTGTGGAAAAATCTGCGTGGAAGTCTCCCACGGTGGAGAAGATGAAGGAGGCTAAGCGCCTACGCGACAAGCGTTATTCCACCTTCCGGCGCGAGGAAGCGTATAAGCTGAGCAAGGGGAAATCCCTCCCTCATGATTCCATGAAAAATTCTGCTCCCCCCTCGCACTCCACCGGAGAGACTCGCCCCAAATCGGCGCCGAGTTGATTGCTTTTTCGTCGCTCTGCTTAGACGTTATTCTGTGTTTTATATTCTTGCACTTTTATTTTCTTTTTTTCTGCACGAACATTATTTATAAACTGCTAAAACAGGTATTTGGTCCACCTTAAGGACGGTAAACAAAAGGGCTATCCGGGAGACAACCCATGCTCGGACCATTCGGTCCCCTTTCTTTTTCCAATTTTCTATTTTTGTATTTTCTTGTCTTTGGCCCAAATCGCAGGTTCAGCTTCTCCTTGGTGCGGCGCAGCAACTCCATCAACTCATAACGCCATCTTCCGGTATGCTCCCTCTGCGGAGCATAGGTACACTCTTCCCTGTAGACTTTATTCTAGTGCTATTATGCATGTTGTTCTTGTTTTCATTCAAGTTTGGGGGGAAGAGCCGCCTATGCACTCACGAGCATATTTCATTCGCACACCGGTAGATTTATTTATGCTTCATGTTTGTAGACTCCTGCTGTGCGCACACATTTGCACCCACATGAGCGCGCACTCTTACCACGCGCGCGGCTCGGGTTGAGTACTTATGTTGTGTAAGTTTTAAGATTGTGGTGCTGACGTAGGATTTTGTTGTACATTAGTTCGAAACTCGTGCAGTGCTCCTAATCGAGTGCTCACGTTGTGTAGGAATTGTATAGAGCTAGTTTCTTCTCATGCTTGCATTTTATATTTTTTCTATATTCGTAAATACTGTCTGTCCTACTCAACTTCTGAATCCGGAGTGATCTCGCGGTAGTGTAGGCATGTGTGTAAGCGTCGCTGGCTTTGTTTTGCTCGAGTCGGGAGGACGGATCACTTTTCTCGGTGGCTAAGAACTTGCCCCAAGCGACTTTCGAAGCATTGGTGCCCGGTTAGTCGAGCGTGAGCGTGACGTAGGCCATCATGTTGGCCCGGTTGATCCTTGCACCCGTCCTAACATAGCCCTCGCTAGCCCCGTTGAGCCTACCTTCCCTTTTGATCAGCTCCACATGCAAGTCACCAAAGCCTCAAGCCACTCCTAGTCGCACACCTGCATTGAGCTCTTGTTTCGTTAATTTCTCGTTGGGTTGTTGTGATGGGCGGATTTTGTGAACGTGTGGATATGCCGCAAAGTTTTTAAATGCTGAATTATTGAGAAAAGAAAAGAGAAAAGAAAAATGTGACCAAGAAAAGAAAAGAGAAACGAAAAAGTATAAATGAAAAAATCTGAAATTAAGAAATTTGTTTTATGGTAGGCGGTGCACCCACTCATGTTGTAAAAGCTAAGTTTGGGGGTGTGGTGCACTCGCATTCATGTTGTTAGCGAGAATTCTGATGTGTGCGAGCTCCGTTGGGTTGTGCGTAGCCTTCGTCTTCATCTTGTCCATCCATACCTACATCTACACCCAAGCCCCACTCTTCACCTCGAGTCCTACGGATTTACGCTCGAGTCAAACCCGCATCGTGGAGAAAGTGCGAACGGGCAAGCATATGGCCCCCGACATTGGTGGATTCCTTTGGAGGTGATCATGAGCCCCGGTCTTTGGCAATACCTCGCCATCCGACTTGCCTACTTTCTGCCTTCCCATGACCGTGCGATTCCCCGGAATTCATTCTTTGAGTAGTGACAGTATCTATTTACGTTTTTCGAAAATTATAAATTGCATTGCATGATTAGAAACTCCTTCTATTATATTTTTTTACGCATGTGAGCTTCTCGATTTCTCGTCCTACTGTAGGTTGTAATTACTACGTCAGCTAGCCGTTTTAGAGCCCACAACGTGATTATTTGCCCGGGACGTGCAAATGGTTAAGTTTGGGGGTGTGATGAGTCCCTATTTTATACTATATTTTGGACTCATCTAGGCCTATTTCCATGTCTTTGCACACCGTTTAGCGCCATTTGCACTCCTTTTGGTTCGCTACGGTTTTCCACGCCCTGTGCACCTTTTTAGCCCATTTCTGTGCTTGTGTGCATTTACTTTCTTGCTGTGTTTATCACTGTTCGCTGTGGCTGCCGCGATCGATGCCCCGTGCAGTTTTCCTGCAGGTTTGGGGATCGTGAGGGCATTCGGGATAGGCGTTTCACTATTTTTGGCAAAGGAGTCAGTGGTCGTGCGTTTTTGCCCACGCACGACCATCGACCTCCTGGCGCACGATCACTGATCGTGCGCAGCCTGGTCTCATTTGTGAAACTCTGTCTTGAACCTTCCGCACGATCACTGCCATACCGCGCACGACCACTGCTCGTGCGCCGCCGATCGTGCGCAGCCATATCCATTTTGCAAAAGTCTGTCTGGCTATTTCCGCACGATCATCAGCCTTGCCTCGCACGATCACTGATCGTGCGCTGCTGATCGTGCGCGACTACTAATTTTCTGATGCAGGTCTGCAGGTTGCTCACGCACGGGCGCTGACCTTGGTCGCGCACGACCACTGGTCGTGCGCCAGTGGTCGTGCGCGCTATTTATTCTGCAAGCTATAAATACGCTGTTCCGCGAATTAGGGCGAGACAATCGTTACGGAACCTTCGCCATTCCGCCGTTTTCGCCCTCCAGCAGTCCCATTCACCTCCACCTCCATTCCTACCAACGGGAGGACCTTCTCCCGTGATTCCGAAGCATCCCTCATCCTCCGGCGATCCTCCGGCCATTAAAGCTCTTCTCCAAGTTCTTCACCGAGGAAGACGACGAAGCTTGCCTCAAGAACGGACTTAAAGGCCACCGAAGTGACAGTTCGGCGGTACCGGAAGCCCTCCACGGACTGCGCTTGGAAGCGGTTTGACAACCCGCACCTCCGGCCAACACCCGCGAAGGATCTTCACTCTTGTGGTTTAGCTTTCTCCAACCTTTCTTGTTGTATGGTTAATGTATGCAAGTATGAACGGATTAATCTCTTTTGCAATGAAATGTTTATGCTTACATCTTGCTTGTGAGATTCGTTGTTAATGCGCTTCGCTCTCTTTCGTTCACTCCACGCATTTGCTTCACTTCATTTCACTTCACATCACACACTTCACTCACTAGCTTACCGCCCACTCGCCCACCGAAGTACGGCATAGCGGCCGCTACATCCATCTCGCCTTGCGAGGCGGTGATTGCGACCCGCAAAGCTCTCGTTAGTGTAATCGGTCGTAAGACCACCAACCAAAGCCCCTTTCTTTTTCTGTTTATTTCATTTAACTCTCATAACGATAGTTTCAGAGTCTAAATCGTTCGACGCCAATTGCATTCCTCAAGAGACCGACATCCGGGGATTCATTCCCAACTTTATTACTTGAGCGACCGGTACGCTTGCCGTATTTTACGCGCATCAACGGTCAACTGATGAATTCTCCTCTCTTCTTTAGATAGTATCCACTAGCATGGAAAAAATACCCGCCCATTTTATCTTCTAAAGTTTTCCTTGCAAATCATAGTTTTAGTTATATTAGTGCAAAATAATCAAGATATATGAAAATAAAGTATACAACAAGATAAGAAAGATCAAGCAAAATATTTGCCAGTGAAAGAGAATTTGAAGTTTTGGTGGCTCATTTTGCTTAAAGAGACCTGCTATATGTAAAAGGGAGGTCATCGAGCAATTTCACCAGCATTCCTTCTCCAGCTATATTCATGGCCGACATGCATGCACTAAGATAGCTATATACATTCTCTAGGATAGCATTGAACAGAGCATGAGAAAAGTACAAAAAAGCTTGAAATGTACATAACATATAAACAAAGAAAAGCACTAGTACTGGATCAAACTTGTTGATGTAGAACTTATGTTATAAAGGCGCAAGTCACACCGAGACACTAAGGGGTTCTAAAATCTTAACCACATATGAGGCGCGAAAAATTAAAAAAAGACAATATAGTTTATGTAGAACACTGTGGTCTATAAAAAAACACATATTAGATACCTTCATAGTAGAAATTGAAGCAAAAATGAGATCTCTAATTCCAAGAACAGCCCAAATAAGTGAAAAACAGTAAATATTACTCTTGGATGCGAAAAACAGTGAATAGTGCCCTTGAATGTGCCAAAATCAATTAATCATGTAGAATTTTATACCACATTTAGATATATTAACTTAAGTGTGAAAAATAGTGATGGCTAGGAGTAAGAACCATCAACGAGAGCTTTTCTCGGCAAGAGATTTTCTCGGGCAAGAATAGGCAACAGGAGGAGCGACGACGAGAACTTTCGAGTGGACAGTATAAGGTGAGAACTTTCGAGCGGGCGAGAGGGAAAAATTGAGTGGGCTAGATCGGTTAAGAACATGCAATTAATAAAAAAATAGTACTCTTGGATATAAACAAATTATTGGACACATGATGTCATGATCAATAAAACTGACCTAATCGGGACCATACATTAAAGATGATGGTCATCTCATGTGAAGTTAGTTTCAGGCCCTATATCAAGGGAGCCTCGTAGCATCTTGCTTCAAGACAACAAGAGGCCTTATAAGTTCTGACCTTTTGCTGTCACATATAATAACCCCAAATAACAAAGGAAATGGTAGAAAGGAAATGAATTTGGTATATAAACAGAAGCAGGTCCTCTTATCATCATGCACCAGATTGGAAATAACAAGACAAGGGCATGAGATCCACTTTCTGTATCAATAATAAAGGAGAACACAACATATAAATATTGAACAAATGAAAATATAAATAAAATTTACTGTTAATGTTAGTTACAAATGAATTTTATTAGCTTTTATGCAGTACAGTTTTTTATCTTCCATATTTTGTCACTTTGCAATATAATATTTTACACTTGGAGCATAAGTTTTTTGTGCTAATCATTAGTTCAATCAATAATGAACTATTGAAAAAGGGAAAAAACCTACAGCTAGGAAGTCTTGAAAACCAGCTAACTTAAATTTGAAGTTCAGAAAACAAAATACATACAGTATGGCTAGGACCGTCGGTGGGCTTGGCGTTTAGAGTTCCAATGATCTAAATCAGAAAATAGCGAGGACCTGAATTTAGTGGCTGAGTTAGGAATTTGACCCAAGTGGGGAGCATCTAATAAATATTTGGCATACATAATTAAATTATATAATATATCTGACCAACGGAACATACAAGAGGGTAGCCCCAAGCATAGAGGCATCCCCACATAGCGAGGGTCCGGGGAAGGGCCCCTCTATAACGGAACATACATGAATTTTGAAAATTTATATGCATCTAGTTTGTGAAAATTTTCTAACACCTAAACATTTGAACATGCTGGTATTATGAAATTATACAAATATGGACATTTATTGAAGTTGTTTTAGATAATGTTTTCCTAAATTACATCTTGGTTTCATTTTTAAACCCTAGATATGAACCTGAATTTTTATTTAACAAAAGTTGTAGTTCTAATATGAAGAACTCATAAATATCATAGCGCAATTACTAGACATCGTCATAATTATAGGTTTTATTGCTGGATACAAAATCAAGAGAAACTGGATAAATTCTTTATTTAATCAGATCATTTTGGGTGGTTCCAAAATACAGTTTGAATAGGAGTTGTGGTATCAGTTTTATGACAATTGGATTTGAGCATTTCCCTAGTCAGCAACCTAAAATTAGAATCTTTGGATGATAAGAAATCTAACAAATACTGGGGCAATAGCTTGTGAAAATAAAATAACCCTAAAATTCCTTCTTAATAACTGGAATTTTACTAGGAATCGAACGGATCATTTAACTTTTGAATAGGAATGGTTAAACCTCTTAATAGAAATGATTAAACTTCTTAAAAAATAAGCTTAAGAAGCAATTAAGCATCATAAAATAAATTATGGTCAATTCACAACTTGACATGAGAACAACCTTGACATTACAAAAAGAACCCCTCAATGCAGAAAGTCTATTGTGACTTGAACTAAATCCATACAGACCCATACAGATGTACTGTAACTCCTTATGACCAGATGCAATCCATTTGTTCAAGAGGTCCATTTGATTTGTAGCCATGAGGTAAGATATTTCAACACGTAAAAGGAACACAGAAGAAAATCATACAAAAATTCAATACTGCAGAGAACACCAAACATACCTTGAGATGGAAGGTGCATTCACAAGCCAGCTGCCACTGATTCCAGTAGAGAGGATGCGTGAAGAATGAAATCAGAAAAAACTATTGGCGATTGATTACAAGGCAGGGAATGAAGACTAAAATGGCAGAGTACCTTACTTTGGAATAGATGAAGCGGCTTATCTTTGCAAGACCTGAAATGATCGGAAGGAGTGAGGGCAGGTAAGATTGAGTTTCTTGCAAGCGAAGGAAAATCTGAAAGAAGGTAGTTACCCCTTCGTGGAAGGAGAGCAGTGGTTGGATGAGAATTATAAACCTGTTGTGAACCCTCAGAACAAAATGGAAGAGAAGAAGAAATTAAACCTGCTTTTGCGTGAATGAGATCGTTCGCTGCGGTCGATAGTCGGAGAGCCTCGACCAAGAGATCCCTGGAAATTGGTAGAGTAAGTAGAAAAGAACGGTGTGGATGTATCGCTCATAACCCTAGGCGGAGAATAGAGGAGCGAACGCCAAAATCTCCTCGCGGCGCTGAAACATCCTCAACGATGACCACATCCGGTGTGATCGGTGGCCAAATCATCCACTTTCTGGAGGCGAGAATAAGGACGCCAACGTCGGAAACAGCGAGGGCTTCAGGAGAGCATCGAGTTATTGGCTTGAGCGAGGGAGGATGATCTGAGAAGGATGTCGAAGATTAAGGCGTTGATGCGTGAGGTTGGACGAAGCAGTAGATCGTCGGTTTCAAGTGAGGAGTTCTCCGGACTAGGGCGAGGGATTCGGTGAAGAATTTGGGGAAAGAGTCGGTCGGGGACGCGAGAGAAAATTCAAGTAACCGTGTGAAGTAATGTTGGGGAGATCAAAATAGGCGTTGGTGCCCTAGATTTTTAATGTCACGGGAAGTGTGAGGAGTGCATTGATTTCGAATATACTGAATAAATAATTTAAAAGTGCATTCTCTTTATCATTAGTGGCCGAATTAATTTTTATCACTAATAATTGATTGAGTAATTACATGTGCGGCTTATAAATTATAATAGACTATTTGCAAATTAATCAGACTAAAACCAAGCCTCTTTTTTCTCCCCCTCATACGTGTGATACGACTCATGACAATCTCATTTATTTCTCACAATGGAGAGCCTTAGCCCGCCTACTTCTTCAAAGAAAACTCTCGTGCCCAACCCTCCAACGATCGAACTCCGCAGTGTTTCTTCGATGCCCTTTTATATCTCCCCCACGGTGCTACACAACACCACGCCCCCTGCTTCGTCGAAGTCTCTAATGCCCATCCCTCCACCAAGGATGCTTTTTCTGACGGATGCTCCTGGGGCTCAATTATCCTCATCTCCTTCCTTCGAACAGAGATCAGAGGGGGATGATTTTGCGCTGTTATTTCTGCAGGAAGTCGTTCCCAACTCCATGGGCGATCAAGCCTCCCAATTCGCGCCTAGGGCTGAGGCAGCACCCAGTTTTTTACCTCCTGCTTCGATGAGGAAGGCAAACCAAGCTGGTCTAAATCATAAAAATCTAGGTCTAAATCATAAACATCCAGTAATTCTTTCCCATTTCATTGCCCAATTATCATAATATGCAATCATTAAAAAATTTCTGTGACATAAAAGATTGTGGTCTGACATTAACAATTCTGATCTACCATTAACCTTGGACTGTCATTAGCCAAAATAAATTTGCCCATAACACCAGTGAATTCATTACAATGACCGAATTTTTATTTAAAAGATATGCTTTTTGTGACTAAGCTTAAATTTTGTCACAAAATGTATGTCTTTAGTGACCGAAATTATATTTTGTCACTAAAGACATGTCTTTAGTGACTGAGTTTATACTTCGTCATTAAAAGTATGTCTTTAGTGAAAAAACATATTTTGTCACTAAAAACACTTATTTAGTGACGAAATTTATTTAGTCACTAAATTTTTGTCACTAAAAATCAGTTTTCTTGTAGTGATTGATGAAGGAAAACATGTAGCTATTTGGATTGAAGAAGTAAAATTTTCATAAAGCTGAAAATTTTCTAAGTGTTTTACTCGAGTGGAATTATAGTACTCGAGTAGAAACCTTAAGCACTCGAGTAGGTCTTGTCAGAAACTCGAGTAAAGGAAGTGGTTCTCGAGTAGCTTTAATCTAGCTCTCGAGTAGCCAAGCCCAGTAATCGAGTAGACCTTCTCTCATTCTTGAGTTTTCAGCTTTTAGTTCTCAGAAATATTCTTAGTTAAACACTCGAGTAGTCAAGTCTAGTACTCGAGTAGATGAGCAGTTATTTCGAGTGATAGAAGTATAGTTCTCGAGAAGATTCTAACCCCACTCGAGTAGCAAATCCATGTACTCGAGAAGTTCGTTTAAGACTCGAGTAGTCCAGTTTCAGTACTAGTAAGATCAACATTTATTCCTGAATTTTCACTAAGTCAAGTTCTCGAGATGTTTAGTTTCACCTCTCGAGTAGTATCTCTAGCACTCTAGTGATCTTTACTCCACCCGATTGAATTCATACTCTATCCAGAATTTTAAAAAATACTTCTTCTCGATCTATCCACTCGAGAGCTAGTCATAACAATCGAGTAGTATTATTCTCACTCGAGAAATGCTATCCTCAATTTCTGAAATTTTCTCCAAGTCTCTGTTAGATCAATTTTTGAATTCTTTGATATGACTGGTCCACGTGGCCGTCATTAATGACAATTATGACCGTTAGCAAGATCTTATAAAAGGTCATGTCATTTTGACGAACCCTAATAACAACAAGCACGCAATATTCTATCATTCTAAGATTTCTGGATCGACTGACTATTTCCATTTTCTATAGAAGTCGCCGTTCATCTTGAAGATCGCCAAGTCAATTTCCGATCCAGATCGACTTGCAGATCAAGAGAGTTTTCAATCTTCATCTTCTCCTTTATCGTGTGAGTCCATGTTTCTCAGAACAGATCTAGCCGAGAGTGTTCTTCTACCAATTCTGATAAAGCCGAAAAGGTCAAGAAAGAAGACCTGGTGAGAGATTTCCAGATCTGAGAAAAATCACTGTTTGTATTTTTAGATTTCATTTTTATTATTGCAAGACATTATTCTTTGAGTGTAGGAGCCTTATTCTCCGAGTTATAGGAAGTTTTCATCTTCCGAGTGTTGATCCCTTTTTAGATCGAGTTATAGGAACGTTGTTCCGAGTAGTAGGATTGTTTTCAATCCCAGATTTGTGGAGTAGCCGAGTCTAGTGCTTTGCTAGATCGGTGAGTGGAAAGTGGACGTACCTAAGGTTGGGGAACCACTTTAAATCTTGGTGTCTTCTGTGATTGTTTTGATATTTCTCTTTGCTAGATCGCTAAATTTTTTTTATTCTACAAATAAATGCACAACTCACCTATTCACCCCCCTCTAGGTGATTTAGGTTGACAAATAAAACATTTTTCAATTGGTATCAAAGGGAGGTTGATCATTAAAAGGTTAAAACCTAGATCAGATCTGCCCCAAGTTATCTTTTGAGTTTTCCAAGCATGGACAAGGCCAAGGATTTTACTAAGCTTCCTCTATGTAAAAAGACCAACTTTCCCATATGGAAAGAAAGGATTAAATTTTTCATGGAAGCTGTGGATCCAAGGGTCTTCATGATTGTTGAAGAAGGTCCTTATACTCCAATGACCGTCTCCATTATAGATCCTACAAAGAAAGTCCCAAGAAATTGATGGATCTTGACAAAGATGAGATTGCACTTGTCTCGTTAGACAAAAAGGCTAAAAATATCATCACAAGTACAGTCAATGACTCGATGCTGCAAAATCTGTTTCACTGTTAATTTGCAAAAGAAATGTGGCAATCCATCGTCATCTTGATGGAAGGTACAGAAGAAGTTATGGATGACAGAAGATCCCTTCTGAATCAAAAGTATGAAGCCTTCCGACAAGGACCCAAGGACACCATTGTTGACACATTTGAGAACTTCTTCAAGATATTTAACGGACTAAGAGTATATGGTCGGGTCTTCACAAATGGAGAGCCGAACGACAAATTTTTGAGGTCCCTAACAAATTTGTGGGACAACAAAGTCCGTGCCATCCGGGAATTTGTCAAGTTAGCTGAGACTGATCCTTAAAACCTCTTCGTAAAGCTAATGTCTTATGAGCTAAAAACCAACTCTAGAAAAGCTGAAGAAGAAAAGAGTTGGTTCTCTTCCAAGGAGAAGTCTGTCGCACTGAAGGCAGACAACTCATGGAAGGCCAAAGCTGCTTCACCTGCCCTTGGACAGGTAGAGAGTGATGAAGAATCATCTGAGCCAAGCACTTCAGGCTCAGAGCTATCTGAAGGAGAGTTCTCTCTGCTCTCAAGACAGTTCAAGAAATTATTGAACAAGATGAAGCAATGGAAAGGCAAGGATGCCTCATTGAAGGGTCAAGCGCATACCCAACTACACCAAAAGCCCGGACTGTTGGAGAGGGCGCTACTTAATTTTTTATATAAGTAGCAGAGCGCCACGGGTCAAGTGAAGGAACGCCGGACCTAACAATCCCCCCCCCCCCGGCGTCCAGCAAAACCCGTCGGCTTAGAGGTGGGGTTACTACATGGCCCACACGACTCAGAGGTGGGGTTACCACATGTCCACGGTTGCCTGACCCACCGGACCCACACAAGTAGAAGGGAAAAATCAGGATTTAATAGCGCCCCACAGTCTTGAATCGGTGACCTCCTCTGATACCAATTGAAGGATCAAGCGCATACCCAACTGCACCAAAAGCCCGGACTGTTGGAGAGGGCGCTACTTAATTTTTTATATAAGTAGCAGAGCGCCACGGGTCAAGTGAAGGAACACCGGACCCAACACTCACTCATTTAGAATATCACGTCACGATGGTGATCGCTACAAGAAAGGCTCAAGTAGCCAGGACTGGTATAATACTAAACCGAACAAACATATTTCTTCTGACATTATTTATTACTGTTGCAATAAGCCAGGTCATGTTATTGCTGATTGCCCTCAAAAAAAGAAGGAGGGTGGAAGAAGAGACGAAAAGAAAACTTTTTACAATAAGAAGAAGACTGAAAGAAGCCTGATGGCAAAGAAAGGCAAGTCCCTCAGTGACACAGAATTATCTCAATGTACTGACAATGAACCTGAACTCGTGACTCAATAAAAATAGTTGATTAAATCCTACGACAAGTGTCGTAGAGTCGAAAGAGCCCAAGCAAAGGAGATTAAATCTCTTAAGGCTTAAGAGAGCACTTTGAGAGACGAAGTTGCTAATATGGACTCACTCAAAGAGGAAGCCCATTTGGCAATTGACGTTTACAAAAAGGCTCTCGAGCATCTAGATCTGAGAGAACAAATCATCAAGAAGTTGGAAAAATAACTTGCCGCTGAAAAGAAACTTGTGGAAAGTTTCTCGAAGCCCAAGATAGTTCTTACACTTGTTGCTGAATTCTCTACTCAGGACAAAGGTGCTAGCTTAGGCCATGTGGGTGCTCCTAGTAAATCTTCTAGGAGGAATAAAGCACAAAGGAGAAATAAGGCGGCCAAGAAGGCTTTAGCAAAGGAGAAGGGGAAAGCTCCTCTAGAACAAACTTCATTTAGGAAGGTTATCTTTCTGACGAATAAGTTTGATCTGGATTTATCTTATGGTCACTTTGTTAGGCCTACTTATGTAGAGCTCAAGTTTCGTTACCAAGGATGGACTCATCCCCGAAATTTCAGAGAGAATGTCTTCAAGGCACCTGATGAGGAGGTCACTCTTCAGAACTACAAACATTATAATTATGGCCATAACATCAAGAAGGAACCAAAAGTAAAGCCTATTATGGAAAAGCCTATTAAGGAGAAGAAGCCATGTGAATGTCTTAACCATGAATCTTCTACCTTCAAGAATGATGCTCTTGCTAGACCACACTTTCTAAAGGTCAAGCAAGAGAAACTTAGGCAAAGATACAACAGGTTTGACTGTTTGTGCTGTGGCAGAATTGGTCACTTTGCCATTGATTGCAGGTTTAACTCTAGAAATTATGTAACTACTCAGATTAATAATGTGAGGAAGACAACTCATAATGTTAATACATGTACGAGGAGCCTGCTAACTAGAGACCATGGACCCAGGCAAGTTTGGGTTCCTAAGGCAAACTTACTTGTGATTGCAGGTATGTCCAAAGACCAAAAATACTCCTATCTAGTTCTTGGACAGTGGATGCTCTCGGCATATGACCGGGACTAGAAGCCTTCTTCAGAATTACTCACCAGTCATGAACGAGCCAAAGATCATCTTTGGAGGTTCTGATAGAGGAATAACGAAAGGCTATGGTATGATTACTAATGGTAGTGTATCCTTTTCGGATGTGGCTTATGTTGAAGGATTGGAACACAATCTCATATGCATAAGCCAACTTTGCGATAAAGGATACATCATAGAATTTCATGCTAATAAGTGTTTGATAAAATCGGTTGATAATTTAGAAACTATATTATCAAGCACTCGTACTAGATACATCTTTTGTTTGAACTTTATTTGCATAGACTCTTCTACACCAGTGTGTCTTTTGGCAAAAGATAGTGCGTCTCTTGATGACCAATGACACAAGATATTAACACATATTAATTTCAAAACTATTAATAAATTATTTTCTCTTAATTTACTACGTGATGCCCCAAATGTCATGTGTGTTAAAGATAGACCTTGTCACGCATGTGTAAAAGGCAAGGAAATAAGGGCTACCATTAAAAGCATTATTGGCAAAGACTCTAATAGGTGTTTACACCTACTTCATATGGACTTGTTCGGTCCACTGTAAGTTAGAAGTTTGGGATGTAAGGATTATACATTAGTTATTGTTGATGATTACTCGCGCTTTGTGTGGGTGTTTTTTATGAAACACAAGTCAGATACCTTTGACATCTTTACAAATTTTGTCAGGAAGATCCAGAATGAATATAACTGTTCCATCGTCAAAATCAGAAGTGACAATGGAACTGAATTCAAGTCTGGGGTCATGATAGAATTTTGTGAAAGCCTTGGTATCTTTATTGAGTTTTCCTCTCCTCGTACTCCCCAGCAAAATGGAGTAGTTGAGAGAAGGAACAAAACACTTATAGAGGCCTGCAGGACCATGTTGAGTGATGCTTCACTACCAAAATACTTCTGGGCTGAAGACATCAACACTGCATGCCACTTGAAAAATCGAGCACTCATAAACAAGAACCATAATAAGACACCTTACGAACTTCTAAAGGGCAAAAAGCAGACTGTCTCATATTTTAGAATCTTTGGCTGTAAATGCTTCGTCCATAACAATGGTAAGTATCATACTACTAAATTTAGTGAAAAGAGCTTTGAAGGTATTTTCGTAGGGTATAGTAGCCATAGTAAGACATATAGGGTATTTAATAAGAAAACTCTTATTTTAGAAGAATCCATTCATGTTGTATTTGATGAGATGAGCTTGCTGCAAGAAAACTCTTCTAGTATGTTCATTGAAGATGCAGGTTCAAAGTTGAAAGAACTTAACTTGGATGAGCCGACTGAAGAAAAAGGAGAAAAGTTCATCAAAATCACCACTCCAACCCCGATTGGAGAGGTTGATGATCAAGATGAAGAAGTCATCCTAGTTGATGAAGTCACTCATGTGTTTGAAGACACTCCAGATGCAAGGACTCTAGAGTTCAAACATTTGAAGGATCACCCAATGGAGCAAATGATAGGAGATCCAAGGGATGGTGTCAAAACACATAGAGGCACTACTAATGAGAATTTATATTTGAGTTTTCTCTCACAGGTTGAACCTAAGAAGTTCGAGGAAAAAAACTCGGACGCATCAAGGGTTATGGCCATGGAAGAAGAGGTTAATCAATTCAAGCACTGTCAAGTCTGGAAACTTGTTCCAAGACCCAAAGGTAAGAATGTCATCGGGACAAAGTGGGTCTATAGGAATAAGATGGACGAGAATGGAACTATTATAAAAAAATAAGGCCAGACTCGTCTCTAAAAGATACCAATAAGAAGGAGTCGACTTTGACCATACATATGCTCTGGTGGCAAGACTGGAGGAAATCAGGCTGTTCCTAGCGTATACTGCACTTAAGGGCTTCACCGTCTATAAGATGGACGTGAAGTCTGCCTTCCTTAATGGTGATATAAAGGAGGAGGTGTATGTGGAACAACCTCCAGGTTTCGTTGAATCTAACTTTCCTGATTATGTTTATCTGCTATCTAAAGCTTTATATGGTTTGAAACAAGTTCCTCGAGCTTGGTATGAGATGCAGTCTAGCTTTCTTCTTGAGAACAAGTTCACAAGGGGAAAGATAGTTAAGACATTATTTCTTAGGGAAATAAAATGCAAGATTTTTCTAGTGCAAATCAATGTCGACGATATTATTTTAGGCTCTACTGACGACAACCTCTGCCAGAAGTTTTCAAAACTTATGCAAGAGAAGTTTGAAATTAGTAGTATGGGAGAGTTGATGTATTTCTTAGGACTCAAGGTGAAACAATCTGAAGATGGAATTTTCATCTCGCAGAATAAGTTCACCAAGGGGTTAATTAAGAAATTCGGAAGAGAGAGTGCAACCTCTATGAGGACTCCAATGGGTTCAACTGTGTCTCTGTACAAGGATGAGAAAAGGAAACCTTTTGATGAAATGAAATACAAAAGCATAGTTGAATCCTTTCTCTACCTTACTGCAAGTAGACCAGACATAATATTGTCAACATATGTATGCGCTAGATTCCAACTGAACTGTAAGGAATCTCATTATGCTGCTGCAAAGCGAATTTTGAGAGACCTTAAAGGTACACCAAGTCATCGCTTATTGTACCCAAGAAGTAATGACAGCGAACTAATAGGTTTCTCAAATGCAAATTTTGCAGGTAGTAAAGACTATAGAAAGATCACTTTCGGGACTTGCCAATTCCTTAAGAAGGAGACTCATTTCTTGGAGGAGCAAAAAGCAAAATTGTGTCGTAATCTCAACGGCTGAGTCAGAATATATTTCTGTCAGCAGTTGTTGTGCACAATTGCTTAGGCTAAAGAACCAACTGGAAGAATACAATATGCAAGTCAAAGACTTCCCTTTATTTTGCGACTCCTCCAGTGCGATTGCAATAGCTAATGACCGAGTCTCTCCCAGTCGGACAAAGAACATAGAGCTGTAATACCACTTCATCCGAGAGCATATGGTCAATGTGGGCATAGATCTACAATATGTCTCTACTGATAGACAGATTGCAGACATATTCACGAAGTTGCTGGAAGAGACCAAGTTCTCGTTCTTCAAAACAGAACTTGGAATGCTCAACAAAGAAGGATAGAGAAGAAGGACCCCAACTCAACTCAGGGATCAAGGGATAAGATGAAAAGTTGGATTTTCTCTAAAGTAGAACTTCATTTCTCGAGAAAGGTTTTGACTACTCGAGTACTTGGCGAAGACCACTCAAGTACTATCTTGAATTCTCAAGAATTAAGTAAGCCACTCTCGTGCAGAACTTCCTCTCGAGAAGCATAAAGTTGCCACTTGAGTACTGTCATATCGCCACCTGAGTATTGTCATCCCGTCACTCGAGTAATGAAGATCCACTCGAGAAATGAGCCGACTATTTCTTGATTTCTTTCAAATCTTCATTTTCGCAACCCAAAGCCCAAACCGCCATTCTATAAGGTATTTTAAGCTTAATTACTTTCTTAATCATCATTACTAGGGTTATATAAATAGGAAAAATCGGATTTCAAGGTTCTACACGAATTCAAATCATCTATCTCTCGAAAGAATCTTCGTATTTCGCCGCTGTGATAGAGCACGCCGCCATCACCGTCGTCTCTAATTCTATCTCTCGTAGTTCTCTGATGGATATGGCGCCATTATCGAAGGTCGTGATAGGCAGTGAGTAGTTCATCGCCGGGATAGCAGAAATTCAAGATGACTGTAGGAATTTGCTCATTCTACTCGACGCAGCAGGTCTAACCAATATTCTACACCAGCCTTGCAAGATTTTATTTCCAAAGGTAGAAGAATTTTTCAAGAATGTTAAAGTGAAGAGGAATGGGAAGATCCTTAAGTCCAAAGTTAAAGGGATCAAAATCAAGCTTACAAAGAACTTTGTCTCTCAAATCCTTCGGATGCCTTTTGTTGATGAAGAAGATGAACTCACCCATGAAGACTCTGACCGAGCTTACAATTTCTATGGGCTTCCAACAGATATTAATTTCATTTGAAGACAAGATCTTAATCCTGATATCAAACTTCTTGTGGACATCATTTGGAAAATTCTCCTATGTAAGACTAGTTCCATCAGAGACATTTCAAATGACCTGTTTGATATGATGACAAAAATTATCTACAAAAAGAAATTTCAGTTTGGTATGTAGATTCTAGATAAGATCATGGAGAGCATTAAGGCTCCAAATTATGCAAGGATTATATCTTTGATGCTGCATGAGATCAATCCTAAGGTGTTTGATTTCTCCAAAGGAACAGCCCTCCACCATATGAAAAAGTTATTAATATCTTTCACTCAGAGGTGGGAATTGAAAATTCAGAATCCTACTCAGGTTGCCCAAGCCCGTGAGCAACCAGCTGCAGAAGACAGGACTAGATCTCTCTCTACCAAATGTTGATGGCACATCTGGTACAGCAGCTAAGGGGGAGCCTACCTCTTCTGTTCAGCAGGTAAGAATGCCTACTCCTCCTCCTAAAACATCTCCCCTTCCAACCACTTATGAAGAACTCCAGTCAGATACTCATGTACTAGAGACCATCCACTCTACTATAGAAGATATTTATAAGATGATTGAAGAGACCAGCTCAGAAGAGCCTCTTCCCCCCCCCCCCCCTCCAAAAGTACCATGCTGAAGAACCATCGAAGGAACCTACTCTAGCTCCTTCTCCATCTCTATCTCCTATTCCATCTATAGAGCCCCCTGCTAACCACTCTCATGCTATAGGGAAAGAATAAGAAGAGACTACACTGATTTAAGATAAGAAAGAATAGAGTCCAAAACCAGTTGAAGCCCCCTTGAGGAGGTTGGATTTCACTCTTCCCACCATACTTTGTGAGGAAGGAGTTGTTCTGATTCACACTACCAGAGCTTAGAGCTCGGTAGTTGTTAAAGAAATTTCACCTTGGACTACACCTCCTCCTCCAGTTACTCCTGTTACTGCTTTTGCTACACCTGCTGCTTCTGATTTATTTGGTAGGGAAGAACAAATTTTGATGGATCAAAGGAAATATTTTGATTATTCATTGAAAGGTTTTCAAGAGAAAGTCACTGCTCTAAAAATGGAAATGAGTAGAGGATTTGTAGAGATATAATATAACACTGATCAACTGAAGCACCTCTTCCAGATAGGTGGAAAAGCATTGGATCACACAATTACCAGTGTTAGTGAAGTGATGGACCAAATAATTACTCTAGCTAATAATCGAATTCAACTTGAAAAGAAGGCCAAAGAGCACCTCATGAAGATATATGAAGAGGTGGGCACTTTCAAAGATGATGCTATAGAGAAGCGTAGTGTAGAAGTCTGAAAGGGGGAGGGACTTGTGAAAGAACATGTTGAAAAGTTTGATACTAATATACATACTATGGATTGCGAAAATGTATGAATTTAGTAAAGATGTACTAGCCCAGATTCAATTTGTAAATTCCATACTTATGATACTGCTGTATGGGTACATAAACAGATATTCCCGACTTCCAGGCTGATCCCAATATTATTCCACATTATCTAAACACTCTTGCAGAAGTTCAGCCAAATACGATGCCTCCTCAACCTACCTTTTCTCAAAGGCTTGAAGGGCAAGATCCTCCTCCAGAATCATATGCTCAGGTATGGGAATCAGTTATACTATAAGATCTACCTAAGGTACAGATCCCTAAGATAAGAAAAAATGGAGATGGATCTTCTGCCAGCAGATCATTTCCAAATCCAGAGGTTGAGAAAAGGAAAGCACAAGAATTTGCAGAAATATGGAGTCCTACTTCAAAGTCACTAATTGTTCATACTCTAAAGCTTATTTTGGACTTTAATGAAAATAGACATGACCATTACCGCTCCCATAAGTGGGACTTGTATGACAAGTCCATGACCCAAAGAAGGATATATGATAGAGAATATGGCAGGAATAATCCAAATACACCACCAAGACCCCTTAAGTATTATCCCAAGCCATTCAGCTATCAGAGAAGGCATCAGGAAAAGAGGTACAGACAGCATCAGTAACAACAACAGCAATATCAAGGCTAAGAATGATCATAGTTATATGATTGAGGAATGAATCTATATAAAGCTGAAATCTTGAAACATTTCTAGTTATATAAATCCTTAGTTTTGATGATTCTCTCCATATCTTTAATTTTCATGCATATAATTCTGTGTTTAATTTCTATATCTAGTTCTTTTTATTTTTGATATAATTCACCTTAATGTAGAGTGTTCTGACTTCTACAAATAGGGGGAGATTGTTGGGAATTGTATCCAGATTAACCTTGATTTGTATGAAGTCACTCATGAACTAAGATGAATTAAGTTGTATTTGATATCATGTTCTAGATATGTGTTTGAAGGACTTATTGCCATGTGTAGACCAATATCAGTCTACAGTGGGTCATCAAACACAGGACTATACAATATAATACCTCATTGTGTGTTCCATGGTGTTTACCAATGTGAAGCCTCTCTATTCGGATACACTTAATTTTCAAGCGCTATGTTTGATGAAGGAAGACATGTAGCTGTTTGGAATGAAAAAGTAAAATGTTCATAAAGCTGAAAATTTTCTGAGTGTTTTACTCGAATGGAATTATAGTACTCGAGTAGAAACCTTAGAAGCCTTCGAGTAGGTCTTATATGAAACTCGAGTAAAGGAAGGGGTTCTCGTGTAGCTTTAATCTAGCTCGCGAGTAGCCAAGCCCAGTACTCGAGCAGACTATCTCTCATTCTCGAGTGTTCAACTTTTAGTTGTTAGAAATTATCCAAGTTAAACACTCGAGTAGTCAAGTTTAGTACTCGAGTAGATGAGCAGTTATTTCGAGTAACAAAAGTGTAGTTCTCGAGAAGATTCTAACCCCACTCGATTGTCAAATCCATATACTCAAGTAGTTCGTTAAGTACTCAAGTAGTCCAGTTTCAGTACTCGAGTGATCAACACTTATTCCAGAATTTTCTCTAAGTCAAGTTCTCGAGAAGTTCAGTTTCACCTCTCGAGTAGTATCTCTAGCATACGAGTGATCTTTACTCCACCCGATTGAATTAAGACTCTATCCAGAATTACAAAAAATACTTCTTCTCGAGTAGTCATTGTTATCCACTCGAGAGCTAGTCATAGCACTCGAGTAGTATTTTTCTCACTCGAGAAATGCTGTCATCATTTTCTGAAATTTTCTCTAAGTCTTTGTTAGATCGATTTTTGAATTCTCTGATATGACTAGTCAACGTGGCCGTCATTAATGACAATTATGACCATTCGGGAGATCTTATAAAAGGTCGTGTCATTTTTACTAACCCTATTCACAACAAGAGCATAATATTCTGTCATTCTAAGATTTCTGGATCGGCCGACTATTTCCATTTTCTATAGAAGCCGCCAATCATCTTGAAGATCGCCAAGGCCATTTCCGATCCAGATCGACTTGCAGACTAAGAGAGTTTTCAATCTTCATCTTCTCCTTGATCGTGTGAGTCCAAGTTTCTCAGAATAGATCTAGCCGAGAGACTTCTTCTACAAATTCTGTTAAAGCCGAAAAGATCAAGAAAGAAGACCTAGGGAGAGATTTTTAGATCTGAGAACGAATCATTGTATGTATTTTCAGATTTCATTTTTATTATTGTAAGAGATTATTCTCCGAGTGTAGGATCCTCGTTCTCCGAGCTATAGGAAGTTTTCATCTTCCGAGTGTAGATCCCTTTTTGATCGAGTTGTAGGAACATTGTTCTGAGTAGTAGGATTATTTTAAATCCGAGATTAGTGGAGTAGCCAAGTCTAGTGGTTTGCTAGATCGGTGAGCTGAAAGTGGACGTACCCAAGGTTGGGGAACCACTATAATTCTTGTTGTCTTTTGTGATTGTAAGGATATTTCTCTATGTTAGATCGGTAAAAATTTTTTATTTCATAAATAGACGCACAACTCACATATTCACCCCCCTCTAGGTGATTTAGGTTGACAACTTAAATATTTTTCACTTAGAGTTTTTCTGTGTGAGACCTAGGAGAGTTTACGTTATATCTAGACTTGTACAAGATAATGATTTAGCATCTTGTCTTTTTTAGAAAACTTATTTTTGTTATAGTAAGTGGAGTCCAATAAGAGAGTGACACGTGTTAAGATAACCTTCAACTATAAATCACCAACCACTCCTTTATAAATACAAACCCTAAAATATTTTGGATCGGTTGAACTTCTCCCTCTTCCTGAAGAACAACGAACCAATCACAATACCGTCGGAAACCTGAGCACGACATGTCGCCAAGAAGGAGACAATCCATGGTTAAAAAAACATAGGTGAGCTTCCTACCCTCTCCCTTAGTG
The DNA here is from genome assembly GCA_039513925.1 of Platanthera zijinensis. NCBI lineage: Eukaryota > Viridiplantae > Streptophyta > Magnoliopsida > Asparagales > Orchidaceae > Platanthera > Platanthera zijinensis. The sequence goes on along the minus strand of CM077089.1, from coordinate 40,329,980 downwards.
CTAGATCTTTAGATCCAAAGTGTAGGAGAGACATCGGCTCTAGAAAGCTTGATTTTGGAGTTTAATGGAGATTTCCTAGGAAGGAACCAAACTAAAACTTTCGTTCTAAGGCGTTGATTGCGGCATGGATATTTTCAATCATCTCCTCTCTTCATTTCGAAGACGGCAGACTTGATTTCATGAAGAACTGTGGTCTAATAAGGGAGAATGGGGAGAGAGAGGTTGGATGTGCTTTGTGCGATGGCTGGAGGAAGGAGATGAACTGATACCATTGGTCCATCTTAATGATGCATGCAAAAGTGCAATACAAAAATCTATTTTTCTGTGCATAACTAACTTTAAGGCCAATTTTAGATATGATACGTCAGATTCAGTACTTGGCTCAACATGAAAGTTGTTTCCCTCATAAATACCTTTCAAACAGATGGTTATACGTTTTTTGAGGGATTTTGTAGCTCACTAAAAGTGTATTTGAAGTTGCTGCGTTGAATTGATGTTGTGTAGATTTTATAATTCTCTCATAATAATAACTATCTGATGCATATGAAATTTGGGTGGCATGCACTTGATGATGTTTTGCTAACACCGTCGAGTTTCATAAGATTTGGAAAAAAATTTGTTGAGGTATTGCTAATAACTTCATATAATAACCATGCATGAAAAAGGTTATTAGAACCACAATGGGTTTAAAGATTTGTGGACATGATCGAAATGATAAATCTGAGCTACGATGGAATGCATGACGATTGAGATAATGTGTAATATCCCAATTCGCGCTAAGCCCCCTCGCACAAGTTATGAGTCAAGAGACTTGACTCGGGCTCGGAGCGCACTGGCAAAAGGTGTCATGTGTGTTGAATGGAGTGATGGGTTGAGTGATATCCAACGAATTCGTCGTGAATGCCCGTATATACACACCGATCGTCGAGTATCGTTGACTGATACTCAACGCACTCAACGCCATGATTTCAGATAAATGGTTAAGGGAAAATCGTCGGGAATCATTGTTGATACCCGACGAATTCGTCGAGAATACCCGGCTATACTCACTGATCGTCGAGTATCGTTGACTGATACTCCACTCTCTCAATGCCAGGATTTCTGATAAAATGGTTAAGGGAAAATCGTCGGGAATCATTTTTGATACCCGACGAATTCGTCGAGAATGCCCGGCTATACTCACCGATCGTCGAGAATGATGACGGATCGTCGAGTATCGTTGACTGATACTCAACGCACTCAATGAGAGGATTTCTTATGAAATGGTTAAGGGAAAATCGTCGGGAATCATTGTTGATATCCGACGAATTCGTCGAGAATACCCGGCTATACTCACCGATCGTCGAGTATTGTTTACTGATACTCAACGCTCCCAACTCCGGGATTTCTTATAAAATGGTTAAGGGAAAATCGTCGGGAATCATTGTTGATACCCGACGAATTCGTCGAGAATACCCAGCTATACTCACCGATCGTCGAGTATCGTTGACTGATACTCAATGATCTCAACGCCAGGATTTCTGATAAAATGGATAAGGGAAAGTCGTCGGGAATCATTGTTGATACCCGACGAATTCGTCGAGAATACACGTCTATACTCGCCGATCGTCGAGAACGGAAGCTGATTCCTGCAGAATTTGACTTGTGCGTTTTTCCGCCCAGGCAGATTCACTGGCTTGTACAGGCGGACTGAACCGGACTTCGGGATTCATGCTGGATGATCCCTTGGACCGGTCACTTCAATATGACCCATTAGGGGCGGTCCAATGGGGCGTTGACACGTGGTAGAAGGGATTAAACCTAATACATCGGTTTATAAGGGAAGATAAAGCCGAACCCTAGCCATTTTTCCGATCGACCTTGTCGTCATCACGGATATTGTGAAACCGACAGAGCTAAGGGAAACCGTCGGAGCTCCTGGAGGCGGCCTTCTCTCTCTCTCTCCTTCCTTTGCCGTGAAGAACAACTGCACCAAGCAAGAGATGCCGCAAAGAAGGATGACTAGATACATGGCCGGGAATGATGGTATTGGTGGAAATGAGGTGAGCTTCCTCCCCTCTCCCTTGGTGCTAGATCTGTAGTTAATATTCTAGGAGAGATATCGACTCCATAGAGTCTTGATGTTGAGGAGGTGATTTCTTAGGGAAAAGGCATGCCTAGGTTGTTTTCTAGGCTTAGTCTCCTCCAACCTCTTCATTCTTCAAAGTGAAGATGAGAGAGTGATTCATGGAGAAGAATGGCTTTGTGAGGGTGAATAAGGGTGGACGAATTTTTGGAGGAGTTTTTGGGAGATTTGTGCAAGGAGGAAGATGAACGGATGTTGTTCATCTCGCCTTAAGATGCGTGCAGAAATCTGATTTCTGCCTACAGCGATCTTCGTGGCCAATTTAGTTGGTGTTCTGGCCAGATCTGGGCTTTTGCCTAAACATGAAAGTTGTAGCACTTGAAATTATCTTTCCAACGAGTGGTTACACGCACTCGTCGGATTTCTGTAGCCACGGAAATCCTTGGTCGAAGTTGCTGCCCGGATTAATGCTGCACCTAAATTTTGGGCTGTGTAATGTGGAATTCGGTTTGGTGGAATGTAATGTTGCGATCCGACTCGAGGTTTGGATGAATTCTTTTTACATGATTATCATTGTGATATGATAAGTTGATGTTATAAATCTGAATCCGTATAACGAGTTGTGGACATGCTTAATTTAAGGAAAAAGCCTGAGGTAAATTGGTAGATGTATATTGATGTCCATTATCTATATCATGTTGAATCCATTTGGAAGGGCATATAAATGATTTAACTATTGCCACGATGTATGCTGAATGGATAGAAGGGAATTAGTAATCTAATGCTTAGAGTGTTGTCTCCCTACGGGTAGCATCGTGGAAGTTAACAAGTGCGGTGTTGACCGACACTAGTCGGAATGAGGTTGAGATGAGTAAAGTGGGACGGTTGGGCTTGGTCCTAGGTGTTCACGTCCCGAGTCTCCTTTCGTATTTGATGGATGGTTGGGCTTGGTCCTCATTGTTCACATCCCGAGGCTCCTTCCATGCCACGATAAGGTGGAATTGCATGTGGTGTGAGTCGACATGCGGTGTCGTAATCCCGGGTTTGGGATAGTGTGGCAAGTCTACGGGCTCGCCAATCGTCACACCGATGGGAGTTGACAGTTATACCTTGGGCGATTGGGCTTGGTCCTCGGTGTTCACATCCCGAGGCTCCTTCCATGCCAATTGAACGGTTGGGCTTGGTCCTCGTGCTCATTTCCGGGGCTCCTTCCGTGTCATACCTTAGGCCAGTTCGGGACTAGGATCTTTGTGCACATTTACCCAGGAGAACCCGCAGAGCCGTAGTACGCATGTGAGCTCCGCTGTTGTGTTCTTAGCGTTGAGGCGTACGGAGGCGTAGGCCAGGTAGTAGTGGAGATGCCCGCTCTACTGTCACCGTTTGGCCACGACGGATGACGCCTGAGAGGTTAGCTACCTGCTCGAATAGAGGGAACTATTAGTCTGTGTCGACATAGCGATTGCATGTGCTTGATCATGGGTGTGTCATTGCATTGCATACATAGCATTGCACTTCATTATATACACAAGACCCTCATCGTATAAGTTTGTATGGGCACTCCTATACGATGGGTTACTTACACCTGAACGACCCTCAACTTATATGCTTGTATGGGCATCCATATAAGTTGAGTTACTTACTATTATAACATTATACTCTCTTGCTGTTGTAGATGGTAGAATTGTAGATTAAGTGGTTGTTCATTTATACACTACTTATATTGCTACTTATGTCATGTATACTTTCTTCACTTGCTTGTACTCCTTTTTTATATACATTGTACCTGTTCCTTTCTCCTCCCGGTGCCGAGGAGTCTCCGGGGGAGCGGATGCGAAGCCACTTAGTATTTAAGACTAATGGTTGCTACGTCTTCCTTTTTAGGAGGAAACCCCGTAGGTGGAGCGGTAGGTCTTGTAGCTGGACAGCCACGCCAGGACGACAAGGCCTGAGGGGACGGTATCATCGCTACTGTCGGTTACTGATGTGAGTGAGAGATATTTTGTTGTAGCCCTTCGGGGCAATTCTATTTACGTACTCTTATTATGTAGAAGCTTGTTTAGCTTCTCTTTTGCTGTACTTATGGACTTATGCTTAGTGTGGATTGACTTCTTTATATTATTTTGGTTGGGTTTGCATTTATATGTTGATATTGGTTGTAGCCGGCAAGATAGGAGTCTTGTGGTATAGGCTGGCCCGAGTGCTAGTATTACTGCAAGGCGGCTGTTATGGGCATAAGACCCCTCTCGTACCGTGTTTTGTGTTCCGGGAGGATGGTCTTACAAATGGTATCAGCTTGCTACGATCCTCCAAGGAGAAAGTCACTTAACAATGGTGCCACCCCCATTTGATTAGTCAGTTTGGAGACAAACTGACTTAGCGGAAGCAGTGGTGTGCCCATATGTAATTCACACTAAGTTTTTCCATCTTTGACCTTAGATTAGCCAACCTAACCTTAGTTTTGTACCCTATGTGTAGATCCCAGTACATGTTGAGCCAGTTAGGGGCACCCCCACCCCGTCAGTACCTACACAATTTCAACAATCAGAGCTAAGGTAGACGCTCACAGCTATTTTGGATGCCTTTAGGTCCCAATCTCAGCAGGCACCTGTACAACAACAGGGTCCGGGATCTAGTTGGTTAAGCATTTTTCCAAGCTCTCTCCCCTCCCGCTTATATTGGGACAGAGTCGGCTGTGTGTACTGAAGAGTGGCTCGACACTGTACAAGAGTTGTTGGCAGGAATAAGATGCCCAAAAAACATAGCGGTTACCCTTGTGGTGACACTCTTAGAGCTGCACGCCAAAAGTTGGTGGAAGTCCCTCATGGGCTCAACTTTCCATGGAAGAGTGTACACGGACATTAGTTGGAGCGAATTCTCTGAAGTGTTTTAGAGCATTTCATCCCCTCGGCCGCTCGGGATGATCTTGAAGAGAGATTTTTGCAACTAAAGCAAGAGTCCAAGTCGGTGACAGAGTACCAACGGGAGTTTCAGCACTTGGCTAGATTCGCTGACTCCTATGAGTTGGATGATAGAGGGTATGCCAAACGATTCTACAAAGGCTTGAGAGATCCCCTAAAGCAAGCCCTTTTGTTTATAGCGGACTTTAGTCTGGTAGAGATTATCGCTATGGCAAAGAGATTGGAAGCGGACCACTTGGGAAGTGGTAAGAGGCCAGCGGAGGGCTTGATGGAAGCCGACCCCAGCAATAGAAGGAGATTTGACAATAGAAGAGGAAGAGGATATCGGAGAGATGGCGGGCGTTTCCCCCAGAATTTTAGAGAGGAGCGCCCGGTTCCGCAACTGCCAGCATTACCTTCACCTCAACAATTTCAGCAACACGGCGGAAGGCAGGAACGGGTGTGCTTTGAATGCAACCAACCGGGCAACATTCAACGCTACTGTCCGCAACTGTTAGGAGGTGCGCCTTTTGCTTTCCCTCCAGCAGCCCCTTGGGAGCGAGGGTATGTGCATGGTCGAGGACGTGGACCACGAGGAAGAAACCCCGGACCCGCTCAGGATCAGATGCATGCCTTGGATATGACTCAAGAGCGGAATCCTCAGGAGATGATTGCAGGTACGACTTGAATTAGCCATTTTGCTTCCATTAATATCCTCTAGTGGCTTAAGATATACTAGACGCCTAGCTTGAGTATTATTAATGACACTTAGGCACCGTGATGTTTGGCAGGAAACCGAATTATACGTTATTTGACACCGGTGTCTCACATTCTTTCGTGTCTGAAGACTTCATCAAGGATATATACGGAGTGCAATATTTCACTGGTATTGCTTGAAGAGTATGCCTCCCAGACAGATCTGAGATGACAGCAACCGCGAAGTGTGAGTTGGAGATAACCATTGGGGGAAAGACCTTTGATACCCCCGCCACAATTTTGAGAATATCAGAATTCGACCTCATTCTGGGCATGTCATGGCTGGATTGGCACCATGCAAGAATCGACTGTGCGGAGAAGCAAATCTATTTTAGACATGGAGACACTGATGTAATCTTCCGAGGTATAAATTTCGCACCCCGATTATTGTTATCCTCAATCCAGATCTTGAAAGCTCATATGAGAGGGGATGAAGGCTTACATGATATGTTTCGAACTAAAGGAGGTGAGGGTAGATGTGAAGGATGTGCTGGTAGCATGGGATTTCCCTGAGGTATTTCCTGAGAAATTACCAGGGTTACCCCCGCATAGAGAAGTGGATTTTCAGATTAAGCTTGTATCAGGAGCTAAGCCTGTTTCTAGGACCCCTTATCGAATGGCCCCAAAAGAACTCGCAGAGTTTAGAGTTCAACTTCAGGAGTGGGTAGAATCAAGGTTTGTTCGCCCCAGTTCATCACCTTGGGGAGCCCCTATTCTATTTGTTAAGAAGAAAGATGGAACCCTGCGTTTGTGTATAGACTATCGGGAGCTCAACCGACTAACGGTACGGAAAACCTATCAGTTACCTTGGATCGATGAGTTGTTTGATCAACTGGTGGGAGCGCATTGGTTCTCCAAGCTGGATTTGCGCTTGGGGTATTATCAATTGAGAATACAAGAGGATGATATCCAGAAAACGGCTTTCAGCTCAAGGTACGGCTTATATGAGTTTACGGTGATGCCGTTTGGGCTCAAAAATGCCCCATCAGCTTTAATGAGCTTGATGAATAAAGTGTTTGAGGCCTATCTAGATGTATTCGTCATTGTGTTTATTGACAAAATCTTAGTCTACTCGAAGACGGAGGAAGAACATGCCGAGCATCTGGCCTTTGTTCTGGAAAAGTTAAAATAACACGCCCTATTCGCCAAGTTTAGTAAGTGTGAATTCTGGCTTAGGGAAGTGGCTTTCTTGGGTCATGTAATCAGTGGGGTTGGTCTAGCTGTGGATCCGGCCAAGGTGCGTGCCGTGAAGGAGTGGTCGCCCTTGAAGTTGGCGGCCGATGTGAGGAGTTTTCTTGGACTTGTCGGATACTACCGCAAGTTCGTAATAGGATTCTCCAAGATTGCCCTCCCGCTTACTTATTTGACAAAGAAAGGTGTGCCATTTGAGTGGACACCCCAATGTGAAGCGGTATTCCAGGAATTGAAGGATAGACTCACCTACGCCCCCATTCTTGTCCTACCGTCTGGAAAGGAAGGATTTCAAGTGTACACGGACGCGTCTTATCAGGGGGTGGGAGCGGTGTTGATGCAGCACAGGCTCGTGATTGCTTATGCTTTAAGACAATTGAAGAAGCATGAAATCAATTACCCGGTGCATGATTTGGAGCTAGGAGTAGTGGTGTTTGCCTTGAAGGTGTGGAGGCATTATCTATACGGCGTCCACTACGAAATCTTCTCTGATCATAAAAACTTGAAGTATGTTTATACCTAGAAGGAGTTGAACCTAATACAACGGCGGTGGTTAGAGTTTCTATGCGATTATCAGTTCACCTTGAACTACCACCCCGGAAAAGCAAACCTTGTAGCCGATGCGTTGAGCAGGAAAGTACCCGGCTCGTGCCCAGAGTCTCAGTTAATGAGCATGGAGTTGGCACGGATGATTGAGGAGATGGATATTAAATTGATATTTAAGGCTCCTTCGGCAGAATATTCGGAGTACTTGTCCAGCATGAGCATGGTTTGTGATATCCGGGACGAAATCCGAGTGGAGCTAGGATTAGATGCGGCTCTGGCCGCGGCACTCAAGTTGATCGAGGACGGGGCTACCGACGAGTACACACTAAAGGACGACCTCGTTTACTTTCGCGGCCTGCTCTACATTCCCAAGGGCGGTAAAATATGGGAGGATATCTTGAGAGAGGCACATTGCTCTCAATATTCAGTGCACCCGGGAATTTCCAAGATGTACGCCGGCTTACGGAAGATGATGTTTTGGCCATGAATGAACAAGGATGTCTGATACTTTGTCACACATTGGAAGCCTGCCAAAGAGTGAAGGCGGAGTGCAGGAGTCCCGATGCCCTGTTGCAGTCGTTGTCAATCCCCGAGTGGAAGTTCGAGGATATTTCCATGGACTTCATAAATGGGCTACCTCGCTGCCGCTCAGGAAATGATTCAGTATGGGTGATCGTTGATCGCCTGGCGAAAGTTGCCCGGTTCATTCCTATGTAGAAGGAGGCTCATGTGGATGTCTTAGTATGCCTTTTCGTGGAGCAGTTTGCACGGTATCACGACGTACCTAAGACGATAGTTTCAGACCGTGATGGTCGCTTTACCTCTAAGGAGTGAAAGGCGGTATAGGTGTATTTGGGCGCGCGCATTACCTTCAGCATTGCATTTCATCCTCAGATGGACGGGCAGTCTGAGCGAACCATCCAAACACTAGAGGATCTGTTATGGTTGTGTGTGATAGATAGGGGAGAGCCGTGGGAAAGACTCTTGCCCTTAGTGGAATTCTCCTACAACAACAGTCATCAAGCTAGCATTGGCATGGCACCCTATGAAGCCCTATATGGAAGGAGGTGTAGAACCCCCTTGTCTTGGGTGCAAGACGAAGACCCGAAGGCATTGGGAATTAAGTATATCGACGATACTGATGCGGTAGTCAGATTGATACGGGATCGCATGCTTGACGCTCAGAGTCGGCAAGCAAAGTATTATAACACGAAACACCGGATGGTGGAGTTTCAAGTGGGTGATAAAGTGTTCCTGAAAATCCGGCCGATGCATGGAGTCTCACGGGTGCGGGGAGTGAAGAAGCTCAGCCCACGGTATGTTGGGCCCTATGTCATATTGGAAAGGATTGGCCCTTTGGCCTATCCGCTGGAGGTACCGCCCTAGTTAAAGAATCTCCACGATGTATTCCATGTATCGTCGCTTCGGAAGGCGCTGTTGCGGCCCGAAAAATACATCACCACAACTGATGGTACTGTGGCGTCTGACAGATCTGTGCAACTAGAGCCGGTGCGGATCATTGATAATATGATAAGAGCTCTACGCCGTAAAAGTGTGCCTCTGGTAAAAGTGCATTGGTCTAATCATGGGAAGGAAGAATTTACTTGGGAGCCGATGGATTTGATGCAAGGACGCTACCCGGAGTTGTTTGCTTCAGGTAGTTTTATTTAAAAGCATATGTTATTTTTGTATGCTTTACTCCCCATAGCCTCAGCCTGATTTCGGGGACGAAATCTTTTATTTTGTTTATAGGATTTATAACGTCCCAATTCGCGCTAAGCCCCCTCGCACGAGTTCTGAGTCAAGAGACTTGACTCGGGCTCGGGGCGCACTAGCAAAAGGTGTCAAGTGTGTTGAACAGAGTGATGGGTTGAGTGATATCCGATGAATTCATCGAGAATGCCCGGAAATAACAACCGATCGTCGAGTATTGTTGACTTATACTCAACGCACTCAACGCCAGGTTTTCGGATAAATTGTTAAGGGAAAATCGTCTGGAATCATTGTTGATACCCGACGAATTCGTCGAGAATACCCGGCTATACTCACCGATCGTCGAGTATCGTTCATTGATTCTCAACGCTCTCAACGCCAGGATTTCTGATAAAATGGTTAATGGAAAATCGTAGGGAATCATTATTGATACCCGACGAATTCGTCGAGAATTCCCGGCTATACTCACCGATCATCGAGAATGATGACCGATCGTCGAGTATCGTTGACTGATACTCAACGCACTAAACGCCAGGATTTCTGATAAAATGGTTAAGGGAAAATCGTCGGGAATCATTGTTGATACCCGACAAATTCGTCGAGAATACCCGGCTATACTCACCGATCGTCGAGTATTGTTGACTGATACTCACGCTCTCAACACCAGGATTTCTGATAAAATGGTTAAGGGAAAATCGTCGGGAATCATTGTTGATACCCGACGAATTCGTCGACAATACCCGGCTATACTCACCGATCGTCGAATATCGTTGACTGATACTCAACGCTTTCAATGCCAGGATTTCTGATAAAATGGTTAAGGGAAAGTCGTCGGGAATCATTATTGATACCCGACGAATTCGTTGAAAATACCCGTCTATACTTGCCGATCGTCGAGAATGGAAGCTTATTCCCGCCGAATTTGACTTGTGCGTTTTTCTGCCCAGGCAGATTCGCTAGCTTGTACAGGCAGAGTGAACCGGACTTCGGGATTTGTGCTGGATGATCCCTTGGACCGGTCACTTCAATATGACCCATTAGGGGCGGTCCAATAGGGCGTTGACACGTGGCAGAAGGGATTTAACATAATACATCGGTTTATTAGGGAAGATAAAGCCGAACCCTAGCCATTTTGCCGATAGACCTTGTCGTCATCGTGGACCTTGGGAAACCGACAGAGCCGAGGGAAACCGTCGGAGCTCCTGGAGGCGGCCTTCTCTCTCTCTCTCTCCTCCTTTGTCGTGAAGAACAACTGCACCAAGCAAGAGATGCCGCAAAGAAGGATGACTAGATACATGGCCGGGAATGATGGTATCGCTGGAAATGAGGTGAGCTTCCTCCCCTCTCCCTTGGTGCTAGATCTGTAGTTAATATTCCAGGAGATATATCAACTCCATAGAGTCTTGATGGTGAGGAGGAGATTTCTTAGGGAAAAGCCATGCCTAGGTTGTTTTCTAGGCTTAGTCTCCTCCAACCTCTTCATTCTTCAAAGTGAAGATGAGAGTGTGATTCATGGAGAAGTATGGCTTTGTGAGGGTGAATAAGGGTGGACGAATTTCTGGAGGAGTTTTTGGGAGATCGGTGAAAGGAGGAAGATGAACGGATGCAATTCATCTCGCCTTAAGATGCATGCAGAAATTTGATTTCTGCACGCAGCGATCTTTGTGGCAAATTTTGGGGGTGTTTTGGCCAGATCTGGGCTTTCGACTAAACACGAAAGTTGTAGCCCTTGAAATTATCTTTCCAACGAGTGGTTACATGCACTCGCCGGATTTCTGTAGCCACAGGAATCCTTGGTCGAAGTTGCTTCCCGGATTAATGCTGCACCTAAATTCTGGGCTGTGTAATGTGGAATTCGTTTTTGTGGAATGTGATGTGATCCGACTAGAGGTTTGGGTGAACTCTTTTTACATGATTATCATTGTGATATGATAAGTTGATGTTATAAATCTGAATTCGTATATCGAGTTGTGGACAAGCTTAATTTAAGGAAAAATCCTGATGTAAATTGGTAGATGTATATTTATGTCCATTATCTATATCATGTTGAATCCATTTGGAAGGGCATATAAATGATTTAACTATGGCCACGATGTATGCTGAATGGATTGAAGGGAATTAGTAATCCAATGCTTAGAGTGTCGTCTCCCTACGGGTAGCATTGTGGAAGTTAACAAGTGCGGTGTTGACCGACATTAGTCGGAATGAGGTTGAGATGAGTAAAGTGGGACGGTTGGGCTTGGTCCTCGGTGTTCACATCCCAAAGCTCCTTCCGTGTTTGATGGATGGTTGGGCATGGTCCTCGGTGTTCACGTCCCGAGGCTCCTTCCATGCCACAATAAGGTGGAATTGCATGTGGTGTGAGTCGACATGCGGTGTCGTAATCCCGGGTATGGGATAGTGTGGCAGGTCTACGGGCTCTCCAATCATCACACTGATGAGAGGTGACAGTTAGACCTTGGGCGGTTGGGCTTGGTCCTCGGTGTTCACATCCCGAGGCTCCTTCCATGCCAAGTGAACGGCTGGGCTTGGTCCTCGTGCTCATTTTCGGGGCTCCTTTCGTGTCATACCTTAGGCCAGTTCGGGGCTAGGATCTTGGTGCACATTTACCCAGGAGAACCCGTTGAGCCGTAGTACGCATGTGAGCTCCGCTGTTGTGTTCTTAGCGTTTAGGTGTATGGAGGCCTAGGCCAGGTAGTGTGGAGACCAACCTAGTAGTGGAGATGCCCGCTCTACTGTCACCGTTTGGCCATGACGGATGACGCCTGAGAGGTTAGCTACCTGCTAGAATAATGGGAACTATGAGTCTGTGTCGACATAGCGATTGCATGTGCTTGATCATGGGTGTGTCATTACATTGCATACATAGCATTGCACTTCATTACATACACAAGACCCTAATCGTATAAGTTTGTATGGGCACTCCTATACGATGGGTTACTTACTGTTGAACGACCCTCAACTTATATGCTTGTATGGGCATCCATATAAGTTTAGTTACTTACTGTTATAACATTATACTCTCTTGCTGCTATAGATGGTAGAATTGTAGATTAAGAGGTTGTTAATTTATACACTACTTATATTGCTACTTATGTCATGTATACTTACTTCACCTACTTGTACTACTGTTTTATATACATTGTACCTGTTTCTTTCTCCGCCCGGTGCCGAGGAGTCTCCAGGGGAGTGGATGTGAAGCCACTTAGTCTTTATGACTAACGGTTGCTACGTCTTCCTTTTTAGGAGGAAATGTAACACCTCTACCCGTCAAGAAGAATATAATAGAGGGTCTGGCCGGGGCCCCACACCATATTCCACAAACAGGCAGAGACGCTACTAAATAATATCATAACCAACGCATCCTAACACAGAGCATTCTAGCGGAAGTTTCACGGTTGAATTATTGAACTCAAGATAAACAATATTGTCCACTAACATAGGAATGTATATATATACAACAAAAGAGTCTGGCCTTAAGGCCTTACAACAGTTTCTCTAACAAGAGTGTGGTTTACAGACATCGGCACGCAGGCCGGCCACACATGAACAAAAGAAACAAAACAATGCCTTCGAGGGCAGCAACGCAGCTTTGGGCTTCAGCCCGCTAAGTCCCGCTCGGACCAGCTCCTCCAGCACCTGTAAGAACCAATCCACCAAATGGTGGCAAAACAGGGCAACGGTCAGCATTCAGCTGACCAATTATAACGACCCTGCCCCTGGCACGGGGCAGCGGAATTCCATCCCTGCATAACATTCATCCACATGATATAGCCATTCAAGCAAGACGTGCACGCCCGCACCGTCACATATCACAAATGTCGGCTCGACGGCCCGACGCTCCGTGCACTCAGGGCACATTCACACCGTTCAGAGGTCCCAGACATAACGGCGCACTATGAGCATTCTAGTCTGATCGGCTCACCGGCCGTCGACTCTCGCTATGTGATCATAACAGGGCCTTAAGCACCCAAGGTTAGACAACCATAACGCGGGTACAGATCCACCTTTCCCGTTGCTCACATCGTCAGACTCACGCCTGGACTGACGCGGGTACAGTTTCACCTTGCCCGTTCCACCATTTCCTAGTTGCAGCCTCACGGCTCAACTTTCCACCAGTAGCACTCACGGCCACAAGAAAGTCCAACTCTCATAATTTCCTTGACTTCCTCCAGTACTTTTATCCATCATGCATACAAGCAATCATCACGGAGCCTTCTCTGATATGCAACCAAGCATCACCAATCCAGACCATGTCCAGATGGGCTTCACACAGCATGCCTAGATCCGTACTCCAATTCCGGACTCTAACAAGGGGGACTTCACATATCTACCCTAAGGGACGCCACAACCCACCGCACACTCGCGGGGAAGGGTTTTCCCTATACAATGCAGGAATTAAGGACTTCACATGTCCAAGCAGGAAATCGTTACCCTAGGAGTTCGCTTCGGAGCCATGGAGAGAAATTTGAGACGGATGAAAGCCTTCGCAGCAGCGTTGCCTTCGCAAATCCGAACTCGGCTCGCGATTTGGACCACCGTAGCACCACCGGCAGCCGGACTCCACTTCTTCTTCCTCCTTGCTCTCACCTCTCTCTTAAACTTTAGAAAGAGAGTATGATTTTAGAAATGAGCCCTCTTTTCCTCCTTTCCCGGCCTTATCAGCCCAGGAATGAACTCCAGCCACAGGATTCTACTTAAAGAAAATGATGGGCCAAGATTCATCTGAAAATTCCTTCTATTTTGGCCGACATGGCCTGTGACACGCCCGTGTCACAGGCCGTGTACCCTTAAGCGGCACACGCGGCAGTCGCACCGACTGAAATATTCGAGAACACGGGCATCGACACGCCCGTGTCGAACCTGACACGCCCGTGTCAGTCATGAGACACGCCCGTGTCTCCTGTTACACGGTACTCACTGATCTCCAAAACCAGTACACGGGTCGGAACACGGCAACTGACACGCCCATGTCCAGCCTCACACGCCCGTGTTCCCGGCCGTGTTCAAGGCCGTGTCCTGCTCTGACTTGAATAGGCCAATTTCGAAAATTAATTCGAACACGCCCTGGGACACGCCCGTGTCGAAGGCCGTGTCCCAGGCTCGACGATCGTCGACTCTCAAACGTCGACTAGCCTGAACACGCCCTGGGACACGCCCGTGTCCCAGGCCGTGTACACCCGACACGCCCTGGGACACGCCCGTGTCCCAGGCCGTGTACACCCGACACGCCCTGGGACACGCCCGTGTCCCAGGCCGTGTCTAACAGCCTCCAACCCAAAATTTTGTACAAACATATTTTGAGATTTTTGGGGTGTTACAATCCTCCCCCCCTTAATAAAATTTCGTCCCGAAATTTGAAGACAATAGGGAGAAAATAACAAAACATTTATATGTTTCTATTACATATACAACGAGTGAACAAGCTACGAAAATAACTCGGGAAACTCGGCTCGCATGGTCTGCTCGCGCTCCCATGTTAGCTCTTCTCGGCCATAATTGTCCCACCGGACTTTGACCATCCCGATCACCTTGTTCCGCAACTGTTTCTCAGCTCGATCCTCTATCCGTATAGGCTTCACCTTTGTCGTTAGCCCATACTCAACTGGCACTCGATCATTTTCAACTATATGAGCTGGATCCTTGACTGCTTTGCGTAACACCGAGATGTGAAACACGTCATGCAATCCACTCAATTCCAATGAAAGAGCTAACCGATAGGCAGCTTCCCCAACTCGCTCCACCACTTCAAACGGACCAAGGTATCGCGGACTTAGCTTTTTCAACCGCCGGATCCGAGATACGCCTTTGAAGGGCTTAATTTTTAAATAGACCCAGTCACCCACCGCGAACTCCACGTTCCGGTGCTTAGCATTGTAATACTTGGCCTGCCGATCTTGGGCTATTAGGAGCCTCTCTCGAATAGAGCGTATTGTTGAGGTAGCATCCTCGACTTCCTTTTTGCCTAAAAGTTTAGTCTCGCCAG
Source organism: Platanthera zijinensis (assembly GCA_039513925.1). Lineage (NCBI taxonomy): Eukaryota > Viridiplantae > Streptophyta > Magnoliopsida > Asparagales > Orchidaceae > Platanthera > Platanthera zijinensis. The sequence continues at coordinate 40,314,826 of CM077089.1, read as the reverse complement.
TTTCTGCCCAAGCTAGCGGTGTACGACACTTGCGACCATACAGCGCTTCAAATGGGGCCATGCCTATACTCGCTTGATAGCTATTATTATAGGCAAACTCCACCATAACAAGATGTTCTTCCCACTTCTTACCGAAGTCCAGGGCGCACATACGGAGCATATCCTCCATCGTTCTGTTGGTTCGTTCAGTTTGGCCATCCGTTTGCGGGTGAAAGGCCGTACTGAATGCTAACTTCGTGCCCAACATTTGATGAACTAATCTCCAATCCTTTGAAGTAAAACGCCCATCTCGGTCACTTACGATGCTCCGGGGAACACCGTGCAATCGAACTATCTGCTCCACATAGAGCTTTGCCAACGTTTCCACTGAATCGTCCCGCTTGTTTGGTATAAAGTGAGCCACCTTTGTCAACCGGTCTACAATCACCCAGATTGAGTCATGGCCACGCTGAGATCTCGGCAATCCGTGCACGAAATCCATAGAAATATCCTCAAATTTCCATTGCGGAACCGGCAACGACTTCAGGAAACCACTCGGTCGTTGACATTCTGCCTTTACCAAAGCACAAGTACGACATTTAGCCACATACGCGGCTATGTCCTTCTTTAAACCAGGCCACCAGAACAGTTTCTTCATGTCTTTGTACATTTTTGTGCTCCCAGGGTGAACTGAATACTTTGTAAAGTGTGCTTCATATAGCAATTCTTCCCGCAATTTACCCGCACTAGGGACGCACAATCGGCCATCTTTTCGTAACAAGCCATCATCCCAGGAGAACTGATCACCAGACCCCTCCTTTGCATAGCGTTGGAGACTTTCATCCAACTCCGTTGCCCGCCGAACCCTGTCAGCAAGGTCATATTGAACTTCCAACCAGTTCATGCTTGCTTCAGTTGAAGAATCTCTTTCCACACAAGATATCTCCAAGGCTTCCAACTCCTGGATTAACCGCTCATCATGTATCCGCAACCAATTTGCCCGTACTGGAGTCCGACGACTCAAGGCATCAGCGACCACATTTCCCTTTCCGGGAACATAATGAATGTCGAATGTAAAATCACCAAGGAATTCCATCCACCTCCTTTGTCGCATATTCAACTCCTTTTGATCGAGCAGATACTTTAAGCTTTTATGATCAGTATAAATATCTACTTTCACGCCATATAGATAATGCCGCCACAACTTTAGCGAAAAGATCACTGCCGCCAACTCCAAATCATGGACGGGGTAATTACGCTCATGCACTTTCAATTGACGTGAACCATAAGCGATCACCTTGCCAAACTGCAGGAGAACGCAGCCTAAGCCGCTTCCTGACGCATCGCTGTATATTTCAAATCCATCTGTACCACATGGCGACGTCAAAACAGGCGCCGTGGTCAAACGACTTTTCAGCTCCTCAAAAGCTCGTGCGCACTCCGGCGTCCAAACGAACTTCTGATCCTTTCTCGTCAACGTAGTCAGAGGCAAAGCAATCCGGGAGAAGTTCCCCACGAACCTTCTATAGTAGCCCGCCAGTCCAAGGAAACTCCTGACTTCGGCCACTGAAGACAACACTGGCCAATCCCGAATGGCACTTATCTTAGCCGGATCCACCGCTATGCCCTCTCCACTTACCACATGGCCTAGAAAAGCCACCGACGAGAGCCAGAACTCACACTTTGAGAACTTGGCATACAGCTTATTCCTTCGCAAGGTATGCAATACTAATCGCAAATAGTTTGCATGATCTTCCTCCGATTGTGAATATACAAGGATATCATCAATAAACACAATCACAAACAAATCCAGGTATTCGCGGAACGTTCGATGCATGAGATCCATGAAAACCGAAGGCGCATTACATAAGCCGAACGACATCACTGTGAACTCATAATGACCATAGCGTGTGCCAAACGCTGTCTTGGGAATGTCACCTTCCCTAATCCGCAACTGGTAATACTCGGACTTCAAATCCAACTTCGAATAGACGGTTGAGCCCGCTAGCTGATCGAACAAGTCATCGATCCGAGGAATTGGATACTTGTTTTTCTCTGTCAGTTTGTTTAGTTCACGATAATCAATACATAGTCGCAAACCACCGTCTTTCTTTTTCACAAAAAGAACAGGCGTGCTCCAAGGTGACATACTTGGGCGTATGTATCCCTGCTCCAACAACTCTTGCAACTGAACTTTCAGTTCGGCCATTTCTTTTGGCGCTACCCGATACGGAGAACGGGCCACGGGTTTTGCACCCGGCACCAGCTCGATAGCGAAGTCAATTTCCCTTTGGGGAGGTAACCCCGAAAGGTCCTTTGGAAACACATCAGCATATTCCGACACAATCGGCACTTCACTCACACTGGCCTTCGGCGCCACCGCCTCTATGAGTGTGAAGAACAACTCCGCACCCTTCCGAACTGCCTTAAAAACTTGGAGAGCGGATAACAACATCCCACTCATCCCTTGCATACCAATGAACTTGGTCTCTCGTTCGGTATTTTGCCCAAGTGTGACCTCTTTTGAAGTGCAATCAATACAGGCACGCTGCTCTGAAAGCCAGTCCATACCAAAGATTATATCAAACTCTTTGATCGGCAATACTAGTGTTTCCACCTTGAACTCCCGACTTCCTATCTTGACCTCAAGACCGCAAGATCGATCCGCGCACATCAAACATCCGTTAGGCAACAACACCTTTACACTGTCTGTCTTGGTTCGGATAGGCACCCCGACACGCAAGACAAAATCCTCAGACAGAAACGAATGTGAAGCACCTGTGTCAAACAGTGCTCGCGCCGGATACTCTCGTATAAGGACAAACCCTATAACATGACAATTAAAACAAGCACAGCACACCAAAAGTAAAAACATTAAAACTTAAGCGCACCTGTGACGACATCAGCCTGCTTAATGGCCTCCTGTTGTCCAAGGTTGAAGACCCTGGGCTGCGCGTACGAGGCAGAAGACTCCACCACAGCCTTCCCCTTCTCCGCATAAGACGCTCCCGTCTTCTTATCACCCTTTGGAGGACCAAATCGGCATTCACGTGCGAAGTGTCCAACCTTCCCGCACGTAAAACAAGCACGAGCTCCATTCCCAGATGTGTCCGTCACAGTCGCAGAAGGAGTTTGTCCAGAAGACTTAGACTTCTTATTCCATTTCCTTCGGTAGCCAAACTTGTCCGGACGCGGCGGCTTAAACTCCGGCTTCATAACCGCCAAGTTTCCCTTTGCTTGCCCCCGTTTCATGTCCGTCTCCAAAGAACGAGCCGTACAGACTAAGGCTTGGAATCCCTGACTCACAGAACTCGAGAGCAAATACCTTAGCTCATCTCGCAGTCCCGCATAAAACCGACTAGTCTTACGCTCTTCTTCGGCGAAGATCGAGCCCGCATATCTTCCCAAACGGGTGAACTCATGCAGGTAGTCATCCACACTTCGATCTCCCTGTGCTAACCGTTGGAACTCCATTTCCATCGATATCCTTTGTTGCATCGGCAGATGTTGTGCTAAGAACAACCGAGAGAATTCTTCCATTGTAATCTCTGCCAATTGCCTGCCGGCCAAGTGATGCAGTTCAATCTCATCCCACCACAATCGCGCCTCTCCTTCCAGTAGGAAAGTGGCTAACATGACTTTCTGTTCCTCCTCAACCCTGATAGCTCTCATAATCCTCTTAATTCTTGCAATCCAATCCTCTGCTTGGGCCGGTGTACCCGCCCCATGAAACTGCGGAGGGTTAAAGCTCAAGAATTGCTTCCATTGTTGATCTGCTACCCGCGGATCAACTTCGGCTTCTACCGGTTCTTGCCGTACCCCAGCTTGCGCTGGCACCACTGCAGGACGTGCTTGCCCAGTCTGCTGAGCATTCATCACAGCAAGTACCGTTTCCGTGATAAGACGGACTGTTTCAGCGGATGGAGGAGTTGTGGGCACCTCGGCTGGTGCCGCACTCTCAACAGAACGTTGTGGTTTGGACTGACCCGCAACACTTCTGGTCACCTATATGTGTAAAACACACAGGTTAACGACCAATAAAACGGCAATCATACAAAAAGAATACACAAGTTCAACAACCAAGTGTATTTGCATTCCTAAGTGGACAATCTTGAGTTCAAAATTAAGTGTTATAACGACGGCACTGACACGTGCTCGCCCCCTCGCAAAAGAATTCGTCCGCGAATTCGGAAGAGATCGACCAACAAGCTGATACCAAATTGTAACACCTCTACCCGTTAAGAAGAATATAATAGAGGGTCCGGCCGGGGCCCCACACCATATTCCACAAACAGGCGGAGACGCTACTAAATAATATCATAACCAACGCATCCTAACACAGAGCATTCTAGCGGAAGTTTCACGGTTGAATTATTGAACTCAAGATAAACAACATTGTCCACTAACATAGGAATGTATATATATACAACAAAAGAGTCTGGCCTTAAGGACTTACAACAGTTTCTCTTAACAAGAGTGTGGTTTACAGACATCGGCACGCAGGCCGGCCACACATGAACAAAAGAAACAAAACAATGCCTTCGAGGGCAGCAACGCAGCTTTGGGCTTCAGCCCACTAAGTCCCGCTCGGACCAGCTCCTCCAGCACCTGTAAGAACCAATCCACCAAATGGTGGCAAAACAGGGCAACGGTCAGCATTCAGCTGACCAATTATAACGACCCTGCCCCTGGCACGGGGCAGCGGAATTCCATCCCTGCATAACATTCATCCACATGATATAGCCATTCAAGCAAGACGTGCACGCCCGCACCGTCACATATCACAAACGTCGGCTCGACGGCCCGACGCTCCGTGCACTCAGGGCACATTCACACCATTCAGAGGTCCCAGACATAACGGCGCACTATGAGCATTCTAGTCTGATCGGCTCACCGGCCGTCGACTCTCGCTATGTGATCCTAACAGGGCCTTAAGCACCCAAGGTTAGACAACCATAACGCGGGTACAGATCCACCTTTCCCGTTGCTCACATCGTCAGACTCACGCCTGGACTGACGCGGGTACAGTTTCACCTTGCCCGTTCCACCATTTCCTAGTTGCAGCCTCACGGCTCAACTTTCCACCAGTAGCACTCACGGCCACAAGAGAGTCCAACTCTCATAATTTCCTGGACTTCCTCCAGTACTTTTATCCATCATGCATACAAGCAATCATCACGGAGCATTCTCCGATATGCAACCAAGCATCACCAATCCAGACCATGTCCAGATGGGCTTCACACAGCATGCCTAGATCCGTACTCCAATTCTAGACTCTAACAAGGGGGACTTCACATATCTACCCCAAGGGACGCCACAACCCACCGCACACTCGCGGGGAAGGGTTTTCCCTATGCAATGCAGGAATTAAGGACTTCACATGTCCAAGCAGGAAATCGTTACCCTAGGAGTTCGCTTCGGAGCCATGGAGAGAAATTTGAGACGGATGAAAGCCTTCGCAGCAGCGTTGCCTTCGCAAATCCGAACTCGGCTCGCGATTTGGACCACCGTAGCACCACCGGCAGCCGGACTCAACTTCTTCTTCCTCCTTGCTCTCACCTCTCTCTTAAACTTTAGAAAGAGAGTATGATTTTAGAAATGAGCCCTCTTTTCCTCCTTTCCCGGCCTTATCAGCCCAGGAATGAACTCCAGCCACAGGATTCTACTTAAAGAAAATGAAGGGCCAAGATTCATCTGAAAATTCCTTCTATTTTGGCCGACACGGCCTGTGACACGCCCGTGTCACAGGCCGTGTACCCTTAAGCGGCACGCGCGGCAGTCGCACCGACTGAAATATTCGAGAACACGGGCATCGACACGCCCGTGTCGAACCTGACACGCCCGTGTCAGTCATGAGACACGCCCGTGTCTCCTGTTACACGGTACTCACCGATCTCCAAAACCAGTACACGGGTCGGAACACGGCAACTGACACGCCCGTGTCCAGCCTCACACGCCCGTGTTCCCGGCCGTGTTCAAGGCCGTGTCCTGCTCTGACTTGAATAGGCCAATTTCGAAAATTAATTCGAACACGCCCTGGGACACGCCCGTGTCGAAGGCCGTGTCCCAGGCTCGACGATCGTCGACTCTCAAACGTCGACTAGCCTGAACACGCCCTGGGACACGCCCGTGTCCCAGGCCGTGTACACCCGACACGCCCTAGGACACGCCCGTGTCCCAGGCCGTGTCTAACAGCCTCCAACCCAAAATTGTGTACAAACATATTTTGAGATTTTTGGGGTGTTACAGGAAACCCCGCAGGTGGAGCAGTAGGTCTTGCAGCTGGACAGCCACGCCAGGATGACAGAACCTAAGGGGACGGTACCGTCGCTACCGTCGGTTACAGATGTGAGTGAGAGAGATTTTGTTGTAGCCCTTCGGGGCAATTCTATTTACGTACTCTGATTATGTAGAAGCTTGTTTAGCTTCTCTTTTGCTGTACTTATGGACTTATGCTTAGGGTGGATTGACTTCTTTATATTATTATGGTTGGGTTTTCATTTATTTGTTGATATTAGTTGTAGCCGGTAGGATAGGCGTCTTGTGGTACAGGTTGGCCCGAGTGCTAGTGTTACTGAAAGGCGGCTGTTCATGGCATAAGACCCCTCTCGTGCCGTGTTTTGTGTTCCGGGAGGGGGGGTCTTACATAATGAATGTTGATATAAATAGCATTCTTAGATTTTACTGTTTGTCAATATTGTTTTGTTAAGTTGAATCTAAAGCTGATAATGGAAGTTACAAATGTTAAGGCATCCAATGTTGAGGTAAAAAGGGACTTGGGGTGGTTCCCTTGTGTACTTAAGATCACTAGTAAGATGTATTATGATGGGACTCGGTTGGAGCTCTTTGATGATTGGGAGCATGTGAATGTGAGAGGTTTGTATATGTATGTTTGTTAGCAATACAGTGTTTGACATTATGTTTAGAACTATTGTGGCAGGTCAACGGGCTCGCGAGTCATCACACCGATGAAAGCTAGTAGTTTAACCATGGTCGGTTGGGTGGGGCTCTTTGGTGCACATTTCCCAAAGACCCCTTCCGTGCCTATTGATCCAGTTCGGCTGGGCTCTTTGGTCCTTACTTCCTGAAGCCCCCATTGGTGGTGTTAGGCCAATTGGTTTGGGCTCTTGATGCATATCTACCAAAGATCGCTTTTGTGATATGTACGTAGGATCTCCACTAGTTGGTGGATGATAGTGTTGAGATGTACCGAGGCTTATTCATAGTAGTGTGGATACTCATCTAGTAGTGGATATGCCCGATCCACTATCCCCATTGGTCCATGATGTGTGATGCCGGATTGGATCGCTACTACTCAAAAAGTTGAAACTAAGTCCTATGTCGACATAACAAGTGTGTGTGTGTGTGTGTGTGTGTGTGTGTTTGCATAGGTGAGTGATCATTTTGCATTCATTTCATCTCATTTCATTGTAATGCATAAGATCCTCATCATATAAATTTGTATTGGCACTTTATATGATGAGTAACTTTGATGTGCGCGATCCTTAACTTATAAATTTGTATGAGCATCTTTATAAGTTATGTTTGATTTTGTACGTACGATTTATATATTGATTGAATAGAAGTACGTTTTCATATTCACTTACTGCTGTTACCTGCTTGCTAATGATGTACTATACACACACACACACACACACACACACATATATATATATATATATATATATACATATATATATATTGTTGGACATACTAATCCTCTTCTATCACCTATTTGTTATTTATATTACTGATATATTGAGCTTCCCCTTCTTTTTCTTGGTCTGGTACCTAAGAGCCTCCATGGTGAGCGGATGTGAAGCAACTTAGTCTTTATGACTAACGGATGCTTCGTCTACCATATTAGGAGGATACACTGCATGATGGGCAGCAAAAACACCTCGTGTAGTAGGATATCTAGGCTAGGGGGCAGGGCCTGATGCGACGATACCCTCGCTTCTTATGATGTAGCCTTAAGGCAGTTTTGTGTACTCAGATATTAAAGGAGCTGATGTAGCTTCTTATGATGATGTATTGTTTTGGGCATTTTACTTTATATGAATCATGACTTCCGTATTCTTCTATTTGTTGGCATGGCTTTTGTGATATTGGAAATTAGCCTACTGAATAAGAGACTTGTACTATATATTTGCCCGTGTGTTGATGCTACCACAAGGCGGTTATTTTGGGCATAAAACATCTCTCGATCGTGTATTGTGTCCTGGGAGGGGGGATTTACAATTGTTATCATATTGCAACAATCCTATTGATAGTACGTTTTGTATTCGAAACTATTCGGGTATTTTCATGTTTTTAAAACATGAATTATGTCTTGTAAGCATATATATTGACCTCCTTTTGTATATATTGTTGCCACTAATGTTTTTTATTCTTTTTGTAGGTTTTCTAAGCTTTCAACCAAAATGACCTAAGACGCCCCCCTGACACGCCCTCCTTGGGCGTGTCACCGGGCGTGTAACCCGATCCCGAGGAAGCTTGCTGCCAGAACCCAAATCTCGAGAAAAACACCTGACACGCTCCCCTGACACGCCCTCCCTGGGCATGTCTCTGGGCGCATAACACTTATCCCGAAGCCTGCTGCCACATTTAAATATTTTTCATACTGCACGTCAACATTACTGACACGCCCCCTACACGGGTGTATCGTCAAGCATGTACCACCTTTTTCGACTATTGAACGATTTCCGACCAATGATTGAAATGTGACGTGACTTACACGCCCCCTACACAGGCGTGTCCACCGGCGTATAGAAGCAATCAACATTTCCATCAAAATTCAACTCCCGAGGTCAACCCCATACCTTACATACCCCCTGACACACCCTCCCTAGGCGTGACCAGGGGGCGTGATCGACCCGAAAAAAGTCTATAAATTAAGGCCTGCCCTTGTGTCCAGCAATTAGTTTAGGGTGAGAGGGGAGGTGCTGCCCTTTTGTTTCTTGAATTTTTTCATGGGTTCTTTCTCTCGCTCTTTTTCTCATTTTAAGCTTTTCTTAACCCTAGCTTAGTTTACTCCTTTTGTAATAGTTTTTGTAACTTCTTTAGTAGCTTAATGTTAATGCTAGCCTAGGTTTTTGTTTCATTGCACTTGTAATCTCTTATTTCAAGTTGTAGCTCTCTTTTAACATTAATAAAAGTTCTCCTTTTCTTTGTTTTCTGAATATTCTTCTACCCAAATCTCTTCCTCCATTTCTCCATGATTAACTAATCCTCCTTGTACTCGATCTTGATGATCCGAGGTTTGAGTTGATTAAGTTATGATGCTTTAAGTTTACTTTTTCTTTTTAGTGTTTAGGCCTTCGATTTACTCTTGAAAAATCTTGTTTGGTGTTATATCATCGATATATAATTTCCATATTTTTTAACTCTTAGCTAGCAGAGAGGCTTGTAGTTTGAGGTGAACACTCAAGAGTAAAGAGAGTTGCACGCACCACTCAAGACAGGCAGACGTTAAATCTCCCGGATTGGATTGAAATCCAAAAGTGGGGTTCACCACATAAAGCGAGCTTTAGGTCTCCGATTTAGACGAGAGTTCGGTCGGACCTTCCTAAACTCAGTTGGGCATGACTTCGTGAGAAGCGTGTTCAAGCTTTAGGAACCTCCACGGTCAAGGGTCTTTACCTTATTAAGTTAAGGTTTATTATCTCATTTTTTTAATCAACTTTGGTCGAGGTGATTCTCGATCGAGTGCTTTTCTATTTCATCATTTCAACCCCTCATTGTAATCGCTTTTAGTAGCTATCTATTTAACTACAAGTAGTTCTCTTTTTAGCGCAATATTTCTTATCTTAATCGTAATTAGCTTTCTCCTAAACCCTAAAACAATCCTTCGATAAGATAATAGTCTTCGTGTGAGTAAGATTACTCAACAGTTCCCGGATCTTAATACGATACTTGTGTCCCCTTGCTACAATTGTATAGGAATACTTGCCTAGTTGGATTTTTAGTTCTGTTTTTATTCTCTTCACGATTAGTAGACACTATGTTTTTGGCGTTGTTGTCGGGGACTAACTTTTGTTAATTATTTGAAATCACGATACTATTACTTTTATCATTTCTCTTTCTCACCCTCTTTCTCAAAAAAAATTATTTTTTCAAAAACATATTACGGCTCTTAATAGAAAACCACATCACAATTTTTCTACACCACTTAACTCTCTCAAAAAGGGCAATGTGGCTTAAATGCCACTATCTTGTTTAGTACCTTGCGAAACCTTTATCGGGTAGCCCTTGGGAAGTTTGGGAGTTAAAACATTTATAAAAAATAAATTTAATTTTTTTTTTTAACTCTTTATTCTACTTTTTTGCTATCTCTTCCTTCTTCTCTTCTTCTAGTGAATGACTCGCAGAAATCCGTCGGTTATTTTGGACTTGGACAACAAAATGGAGCGTACTCTTCGGAGAAGATTGCGATTTCATGGCCCTACTATCCAAATACCCGTTGAGGATTCTGATTCATTTTATACCCTAAGAATGGAAGAACCCCCTGCAGTAAGAATGGAAGAACCTCACGTAGAGGAAGCCCTACAAAGCCTATGTCCTATTATGCAATGCCGAATCTACAGGGTACCAAATCAAGCATAGTGCCCCCTGCTGTAGATAATAATAACTTCGAACTAAAGTCTAGCATAGTTCAAATGGTGCAGTAGTATGTGCAGTATGACGGACATCAAGATGATGACCCGAATGCCCACATCGCTAACTTTCTTGAGATTTGTGACACCTTTAAAATTAATGGTGTTACAAATGATGCTATTATGCTAAGACTCTTCCCCTTCTCCCTTAAAACTAAAGCTAAACAATGGTTGATGATTCTGCCAAGATGGTGCATCACCACTTGGGATCAACTAACTGAAAAATTTGTAACGAAGTATTTTTCGCCAGCTAAAACTGCAAAACTTAGGAACGATATTTCTTCCTTTTGTCAAATAGATTCTGAATCTCTTTATAAAACCTGGGAAAGATTTAAAGAACTCTTAAGAAGATTCCCCCATAACGCCCTGCCTGTATGGTTACATGTACAGACGTTTTATAACGGGTTAAATAAAAATACAAAGCAAATGAAAGACGTAGCTTCCGGTGGTACTATAAACCACAAAACTGTGGAAGCAACTCTTAAGCTTTTCCAGGACATGACCATAAACACATATCAGTAGAATGTGCCTAGGCCTTGCCTAAACCAACCTGCAGGTATATTTGAAGTAGATAATATCTCCAAGCTGGCCCTACAAGTGGAAATACTAAGCAAAAAGATAACGGAGATGTCTGCTACCTCCGCCCCTCAGGTATCGAAATCTGCTACTGCTTCCCCAGAACTAATAGATTATGTTAACAATATGCCTAAGGATGCTTTTAATAATTTTTCTGCTGCAAATTTTCCTGCGTCGTGCTTTGCTTTTTCGAATAGTTATAATCCCGCTTTACAAAACCAGCCAAATTTATTGTGGAGTAACACTTCAAACGCAATGCACCCGCCACCACAAAATGATTTTTAGCACCACCTCCACCTCTTCAAAATTATCAAAAAACCTCCAAGCTTGGAGGAAATGTTTTAAAAATATATGAATGTTAATGATGCGACTATAAGAAGCCTAGCTGGGTCCATTAAAAATCTAGAAAATCAAGTAGGACAACTAGCTAAAATTATATCTGAACGACCCGCCAGGTCTCTTCCTACCAATACCTAGCCCAACCCGAGAGAGCAAGCGAAAGCTATAACTCTTTGGAGTGGAAAAAAATTTCTGTTATGGTTAGCGAAGAGCCCGAGGCAATCTCCACCCCCGTTTTGAATATTCCACTACATGCTGAAAATGAAGTTATCACTCCGCTCTCTACTTTAGAAAAAGTTCTCGCTCCAACAAAAATTTTTAAAAATGATCCAACTCCACCATACCCTTCCCAACTTAACAAACAATGTCTCGATGATCAGTATACCCGCTTCTTAGAAATGTTTAAGCAAATCCACATAAATCTACACTTTTATGAAGCAATTACACAGATACTGAAGTACGCTAAGTACCTTAAGGACCTCCTGACTAACAAGAATAAGTTAGAGAACTTATTGCACATCACGTTAAACGCAGAGTGCTCTGCTATATTGACAAACGGTTTACCAAAGAAGATCAGTGAACCGAGTAGTTTTTCTATACCGTGTGTCTTTGGAGATCTCTTTGTCAAGCATGCATTGGCCGATTTTGGTTCAAGTATCAACCAAATGCCCTTCTCGTTATTTAAGAAGTTAGGAATTTGTAGCCTCAACCACACGGGTATGTTTATCCAGCTTGCTGATAGATCTGTTTAGTACCCATTAGGAATAGTGGAGGATGTTCTAGTCAAAGTCGACAAATTCATCTTCCTAGTGGATTTCGTAATATTGGACATCGAAGAAGACGTCGAGGTTCCCCTGATCCTTGGCCAACCCTTCCTTGCCACCTCCCGAGCTATCATTGACATAATCAATGACAAGATCTTCCTGTGAGTAGGTGACGATGAAGTTACCTTCTCTATCACCCCTTCAATGAAAAATACCCTGGAGAATGACGACTCCTGTTTATTCTTAGATACCTTAAGTGATGAATCTTCCTACAACATTTCTGAAAATGAATTTTCTTATTTTTGTTCTTCCTCAACTTTTCCTACTGAAAGTCTACAAGAAACTGCCATGGCCATTAATTCAACTCCTTCAAATTGTTCGTATAAGTTAAAAGTCTACGAAGATATTATTTTTGAAAAATAAAGAACTTCAAAAACATCTTATAAAGAACCCCCTTCCCTAAAATTAAAAGAACTACCTGAACATCTCAAGTATACCTTCTTGGGAAAAAATTCCAAACTTCTAGTGATAGTTTCGGCCCACCTAACTTAATTACGAAATGCCAAACTCCTTCTAGTTTTAAGAAAACATCGTTGATCCATCGCCTAGCAGATATCTGATAACAAGGGTATAAGCCCATCTTTTTGCACCCACAAAATTTTAATGGAAGATAATTCACGTAACTCCATCCAACCTCAGCGTCGTATAAATTCGAACATGAAAGAAGTCATAAAAGGCGAGGTTATGAAACTCTTAGACGCAAGAATTATCTATCCTATTTCAGATAGTAAGTGGGTTAGCCCTGTTCAAGTAATGCCGAAAAAGGTATGGATAACTATAGTTGTAAATGAAAATAAAGATTTAATCCTAACACGGACGGTGATGGGGCGGCTAATGTGTATTGACTATCATAAGTTACATGAAAATACCCGCAAGGACAAATTTACCTTGTCGTTCATCGATCAAATATTAAAGCGATTATCCGGCCATGGCTTTTACTATTTTCTCGATGGCCTCTCGAGGTATTTTAGAATCCCCATCTCACCCGAGGACTATGATAAAACTGCATTTACTTGCCCTTTCGGCACCTTCACTTACCAAAGAATTCCGTTTGGGTAGTGCAATGCACCAGATACATTCCAAAGATGCATGCTAGCTCTATTTGACAAGTTTGTAGAGAGTATTATGGAGGTATTTATGGATGATTTCTCTGTGTTCGGTGATGCCTTTGATAGTTGTTTAAAAAACTTAGAAAAAGTTTTAGAATGATGCTAAGAAACTAACCTCGCCCTAAATTGGGAAAAATGTCATTTTATAGTGAAGGAGGGGTTAGTCTTAGGACATAAGAATTCTGCCCAAGGGATTGAAGTAGATATCGCTACGATAGAAGTAATTGAAAATCTGCCGCCACCTACGAATGTTAAAGCTATAAGAAGTTTCCTAGGTCATGTTGGCTTTTACCGCCGTTTTATAAAAGACTTCTCCAAAATCACCAATCCCCTTACTCAACTCTTAGAAAAAGACGCCCCATTTATTTTTGGTGACCTTTGTCTATCTGCTTTTGGAACAATTAAAGATAAATTAATTAGTGCACCAATTATGATAGCTCTAATGTGGGACCTTCCCTTTGAGATAATGTGCGATGCAAGTAGTTTTGCAGTGGGAGCTATATTAGGTCAACGACTATCTAGAGACTTCTACCCCATTTATTACTCGAGTAAAACACTCATGTCTGCACAAGAAAACTACACCATGACGGAGAAGGAGCTCCTAGCTATTATCTTTTCCTTCGATAACTTTCGGCCATATATTACGCTTTCAAAAATTAAAGTTTTCACGGAACACTCGGCCCTCAAGTACTTACTTGCTAATATGGATACCAAGCCATGCCAGATACGTTGGGTCTTACTCATCCAAGAGTTTTACTTAGAATTCCACGATTAAAGGGGGGCTGAGAATTTGTCCGCCGATCATCTCTCTCGCCTAGATAATACGTATATAGAAAATTTAGATGAAAAAACATTTAATGATTTCTTCCCTTATGAAAAGCTATTTTCTATTAACACTTCTTCTTCCCCCTAGTTTCCAAACATTGCCAACTATTTAGTGGCTCGTGTACTCCTGAAGGGGTTTTCCTCTCAACAAAAGAAGAAATTCTTTTCTGAGTTGAAAAACTATTTTTGGGAGGACCCGCAGCTTTTCCGAGTTTGTGAGAACCAGGTGATAAGGAGATGTGTTTCGTTTGAAGAAGGACAAGATATTCTAAAAAACTTACTTGAAGGATCGACTGGTGGTCACTATAGCGTTGTTCGCACTGCTCACAAAGTGCTTTGTGCAGGCTTTTACTGGCCTAGCCTCTTTAAATACGCGCAAATTTTTGTGACTATGTGTGATAATTGCCAACGATCGTGCAATATTTCCAATAAAAATGAAATGCCGCAAAATTATTTCCTCGAGTGCGAAGTTTTCGACCTCCGGGGAATTGATTTTGTTGGCCCCCTTCCTTCTAGTTTTGGGAACAAATACATTTTAATTGCTGTAGATTATGTTTCACGATGGGTTGAGGCCCAAGTTCTTCCTACTAACGACTCCCGAGTCGTAATTACTTTCTTAAAAAAAAATTATTTTATCGATTCGATACTCCACGATCCATCGTTATTGATAGGGATTCACATTTCTATAACACGCAGCTTTCTAAAACTGTTATAAAATATGGCGTTACGCATAAGCTTTCAACTACCTACCACTCCCAAACTAACAGTCAAGTTTAAGTAGTGAACATAGAGATAAAACGTATTTTAAAAAGACTGTTTCCATTTCTAGAAAAGACCGGTCCACCAAATTAGACGATGCTCTATGGGCCTACCAAATAGCGTAAAAAATTTCCATCGGATGTACGTCGTATCGGTTGGTTTATGGAAAATCGTGTCATTTACACGTAGAATTAGAACACGGTGCTTTTTGGGCCTTAAGGTTTTTAAATTTTTATCCCCACTCTGTCGGCGAATTTTGAAAATTTCAACTTAACTAACTCAACGAGTGGCGCTCTTACGTATACGAAATTAATAAATTTTATTAAGAGCGGACGACTCGTTTTCATGACAAACACGTAAGGCACCCAAAAACCTTCAAACCGGGCGACCAAGTTCTTTTATATAATTCACATTTACGTTTATTTCCTATCAAACTAAAGTCATGATGGTCTGGGCCATTTTCTTGTAAAAAAGATTTTCCGAATGGCACAGTGTTAATTTCACACACTAATAAGGGCTATTTCAATTTAAATGGGCAACGTCTTAAACTCTATTTTTCTTGTGATGATGATGTCAATCCAAACAGTGTTAAGTTTCTTCTGCATGAATTTTAACTAACTTAAGACTTTTTATTTTTGTTAAAAACTTCAATTATTATTTATGAAAATAATGTTTTGGACAATATTATTTTGTTGCGTCGAGCCAAATGCCTTTTTAAATAAAGAACATTCTTGGGAGGCATCCCAAGTTTTTTTTCCGTTTTCTTTATTTTACACTTTTTGCCACGGATGACTCCGACAAACTGAAGCCTTTGTGATCGATTTCTCCAATGCTAGTGAATCTATCACGAAGTACAATGAAGACATTTTAAGAAGTTTCAAAGAGCAATCATGGGGGAGCGGCATCAATCAACATTCGCGACGCATATATCCGGCGAAGTACCTGTTTTTCAATTCTGTACTTTCATTTCTATTTTAATTTCTCTCTCTCCTTCCCCTCCTTTCTCCATTGAGGACAATCTCCATTTTAAGCTTAGGGGAGGATTTCCTCCTTCTCTTGTCATTATTTTTTTATATATCTTAAAAATAAAGAAAAAGTATATTTTAAAAATCCAAAAAAAGAGAAAATCTTGAAAATCCAAAAAAAAAAAGTAAATATTTCAAAATTATAAAATATATATATTTATACGATTTGTTTTTTACTTTAATAGTTTAAACGAATTTTTGTATTTCAAAAGTACCCCTTGCCTTTTGTTTTATTTTTCTCAATATTCCTTATCATAACTTAGCTAATTATGAGCTTTCTAATCATTCTTTTTAATTATGTTTCACAAGTAAAATGTTGGTCATGATGAGTTTCTAATTAACGGTAGCAAGTTAAGGTGAAATTTTTTTCTAAAACTCGCTTTTTTATTATGGTTTTCATCTTTATTTTCTTTACTTTCTCAAAAATCTTTCATCCACTCTTTTCCATTTTGTTTTTGGATAAATTTTGTAATGTCAACTTTTGATTAACGTAGTAGATGTGAACAATCCAAGTCGCTTATTATTTCCATTTTAAGAAAATTTCATTAGTCTTCATTTATTATATAGGATTTTCTTTTTGAAATTTTTCAAAGCCTATGCTTTAAATAAATTTAGACACATGAAAATGATTTAGGCTATTTTTATTTTCGTTTGAGCCTTCTTGCCAACCTAAAAATTTTTATCCCTAGTTTGCCGCTTTTGAGCCTTTTTCCGATTTCAATTGATAGCTCCACTAATCATTTCATTTTCACCAAAGCTTAAATTTTCCAAACTATCTAATCACACTAACCTTTTGAGTTTCATTAAAAAAATTTCATGATTATGATATGGTTATTTTGTGATATATTTGGAGTACTTTTTGAAAAACTATGCTCAAAAGAAGTGTTTACTTTTGTTTGACTAATTTCAAAACGAAAAGAAAAATTGTTTATGGCCTTTGTTTTGATAAGAAAAAAAAGGAAAGAAAATAAAATGGAAAAAAAAAGAAAAATATTTTATTTATGATGAAACTTTTAACTTTTTATTTTGGTTTAGTGTGATTTTCGAGTCTTCATGTTTATCTTTGAATTCCACTACTAATCCTAATCCTAAACTGAACATTTCGGTCCTAATAAGCCTTTTTGATTCATGTTTTTGAATTTTATTATTTAGCTAAGTAAAGAAGAAAAGTAAAATAGTAAAATTTTGGATTTAAATTTTGATTTTTGTTATTTGATTTATATAGTTATAATGTGTCTCTTGGATCTAGTAACAACTCAATGCATTTTTTCATTTTGTTGCTTTGCTAAAATTTATTTAAAGAATTTTGTTAAAATTTAGGATGATTTATTTTCGTTAGTAAAGTTTATAAATTGTTAAACCATGTTTAAGTAATTATTTTAGGTTTACCTTTCACCTTCTCCCTACTTGGAATTTTGCATAGTACTTGTACATGCATAATTAGAACATTTTGATTAGACACTTTTTATGATTAACTAGTTTTTATATCTTTTCTTGGGGACAAGCAAAGCTTAAACTTGGGGAAATTTGATAGTACGTTTAGTATTCTAAACTATTAGGGTATTTTCAGGTTTTTAATACACGAATCATGTCTTGTAAGCTTATATATTGACCTCCTTTTGTGTATATTGTCGCAACTAATGTTTTCTCTTCTTTTTGTAGGTTTTCTCAGCTTTCGACCAAAATGACTTGATACGCCCTCTGTGGGCGTGTCACCGGGCATGTAACTCGATCCCGAGGAAGCTTGAGAGTGAAGGGATAGATCACACTAACTCTAAAGGTGGGGGCGGGGGTGAATAGAGTTTTCAAAAAAGTTTGATTAATTTTTATAGCAGATTAAAATAAGTGATATCTATATGTAAATATGCAGAAATAAAACACAGAAAATCACAGCACATAAAATAACAAATAGAGCAACCAGAAGACACAAAGATTTTATAGTGGTTCCCCTAAAACTTGGGTATATCCACTCTTCTACCACCCTGTTAGGAATCCACTAAAGGTTTTTGATTAGGTGCCCTGCTACTAGAGGGTTTTTCTCAGGTGCCCTGTCACCATAAGATCTATTTTCAAGGGAGATCTAACAACCCTTTGAGCTTTTGACTAGGTACTAAAAAACCAAACTAATTCTTTTGATCGGGAACTTAACAATCAAAGGGCTAACTTTTGAAGGGAGTTAAATACCCTTTTACAGTAAGGAAAAAAGAAATTTGATATTGTCTTCTCTTTCTCAATGTTCTGAGAAGACTAGTTGATTGATGTTGTTTTCAAAACTCCCCCAGAGATGTCAAATAGTTCAGGAGTAAGGAAGCTTTGCTCAGGGTGTAGTCCTTCAGATTACTTGTTGATCTTCAGAAAGCTTTTAGACAGATGTTGATGGATTGTCTCTTGAAAGCCCTTAAGCGAAAACTGATGAAGAACTTGAGTTGTATATGAGCTATTCTTCTTTCAGTTTTCTATAAATTATTATTTTTATCACAGCTGACTAACTTCTGCTATCTTTAAAGATAATCCTTATATATTTGTTGCAAATTTCAGCCTTTGAATTTTGAATTCCTTTCCTTGACTGACTGTAGAAATTCTGGGAGTTTGAACGGCTAGAATTTGTCTGTAATGCATTTCCCTAACAGTCTCATTGAATATGGAAGAGATATAACTTAGTGAGGACCATAATTAATGCTGCCTAGAATGGCCATATTCTTGAGAATATGAGCATTAATTATTAGAGTATTACTGACTTAATAGAATTTGAAATCAAATTGATAGTCGATCTGAGAAACTGTAGAGGGGAAAAAGTCGAACATAACCTCGAAGAAAATAGTCGAACTCAGGAATTATTTCATCGACCTGAACTCCAAGTTTGCCGAGCTAAGAATTCTCCCCGGGCGTGACAAGGGGCGTGACCGACCCAAAAAAGCCTATAAATTGAGGCCTCCCCTTGTGTCCAACAAGTACTTTAGGGTGATAGGGGAGTTGCTGCCCTTTTATTTCTTGATGTTTCTCATGTGTTATTTCTCTCTCTCTTTTTCTCATTTTAAGCTTTTCTAAATCCTACCTTAGTGTACTCCTTTTGTAATAGTTTTTATAACTTCTTTAGTAGCATAATGTTAATGCTAGCCGAGGTTTTTATTTCATTGCTCTTGTAATTTTTCATTTTCAAGTTGTAGCTCTCTTTTAACATTAATAAAAAGTGTATCTTTTCTTTGTTTTCTTAATGTTCTTCTACCAAACTATCTTGCTCCATTTCTCCATGATTAACTAATCCTCCTTATACTAAAACTTGATGATCCGAGGTTCGAGTTAATTAAGTTATGATGCTTTAAGTTTACTTTTTATTTTTAGGGTATAGGCCTTCGATTTACTCTTGAAAAATCTTGTTTGGAGTTATATCATCGATATATAATTTCCATATTTGTTTTCACTCTTAGCTACCCAAGAGGCTCATAGTTTGAAGTCAACACTAAAGAGTAAAGAGAGTTGCATGCACCCCTCGAGAGAGACAGATTTTAAATCTGCCGGATTGGAGTGAAATCCAATAGTTGGGTTCACCGCGTAAAGTGAGCTTGAGGTCTCCGTTTTGGACGAGAGTTCGGTCGGACCATCCTAAGCTCAGTTGGGCATGAATTCGAGAGAAGCGTGATCAATCTTTAGGAACATCCACGGTCAAGGACCTTTACCTTATTAAGTTAGGTTTTATTATCGCCTTTTTAATCAACTTTTATCGAGGTGATTCTCGATCGAGTGCTTTTCTATTTCATTACCTCAACCCCTTATTGTAATCGCTTTTAGTAGCTCTCTATTTAACTGCAAGTAATTCTCTTTTTTGGCGCAATATTTCTTTTCTTATTCACAATTAGCTTTCTATTAAACCATAAAAAAATTCTTCGATAAGATAATAGTGTTCGTGTGAGTAAGATTACTCAATAGTTCCCGGATCTTAATTCGACATTTGTGTCCCCTAAATACAATTTGATAGGTATACTTGCCTAGTTAGATTGCTATTTCAGTTTTTATTCTCTTCACAATTAGGAGACACTACCTATGTTGAAGAAGTTAATTAATATGGCATTATCCTCGCTCGATTATTTAGTTTTGTGGACAAACTAAATTGGCAGAAGTAGTGGTGTGCCCATTTGTGATTCACCCTAAGTATGTCCACCTGTTACCCTATGTTTAGCCAACATAACCCTTAATTTGTACTCTATATCTAAATTTTGGTACAAACATAGCCAATGATAGGAATTCCCATTTCTCAGATACATACTCCCTTACAACAGTCAGAGCTGGGGCAGATCTTAATTGAATTCTTAGATGCCTTTAGGTCTCCGCAAGACCCGGTGCAACAACAGGCTACATACTCCAATTAGTTAAGTACCTTCCGAGCTCTTTCTCCACCAATTTACCGTTGGACTGAGTCGGTCGTTCTCATAGTGGAATGGTTGGATTCGGTGCAAGTGTTGATGGCTGGAATCCGATGTCCAACCAATATGGTTGTCATATTTGTTGTATCCGTCTTAGAATCACACACAAAGAGGCGGTGGAAGTCCTTTATGGGCTCCATTTTCAAGGACATGTATATACTAATATCAGGTGGAATGTGTTCTATGATGCTTTATTTGTGCATTTCGTTCCCTCTACTACTCGATAAGAACTCAAAGAAATGTTCTTATAGTTGAAATAGGGATCTAAATTAGTTGTGGAGTATCAACGGGAGTTTCAACACCTTACCAGGTTTACTGACTGTTGGAACCCTAGTTCTGATTTGGGCAAGAATCACTTTGAGGATAATTAGATTGACCCAAAATGTATAGTCATCAGTCTTAGGATTATTTCCAGGTTTACTCCTTCAGAAAAATTCCAAAAAAGTTCAGATTTGAAGTTCATAAATTCAGCTCAAAGAAAATCTCTGAGCTCAGTTAAACGAACCCTAAGGTCAGCTCAAAGAAAGCTTTAAAACTCAGTTCAACGATTATGCAATTCACAATCTCTGAGCTCTGCTCGACGAACTCCGAGCTGAGCTCAACGAACTCCGAGCTGAGCTCAACGATCTTCGAGCTCAGTTTGAAGAAAGCTTTAAAATTCAGTTTGATGATTTCTTTGCAGTATGCAGGCAGAATTATTTACAGCTGGCCGAATTAATTAAGGCTTAATTAAAGGCGATTATAGATCTCAGATTTAATGCTATATATTCTTATGAATATAGCTAATTGGAGGCTGCATTAATTATAGATTAAATCAGGATTTAATGCTAATTGATTCCCCAAGCAATTACCATTCTCGGGAATGATTCAGCCATTGCAATAAATGAAAATTAAAATGTTTGAATTTAGTTCAGGAAATATATAGATTTTATTCTATAGAGACTGAACTACAGAAGGGAAGAACAAAAAGTAGAGAGTTAGAAAAACAAAAATATACAGAGTTCTTCTTCTTCATCTGCTTCAGGCTTTCATGAGACAACAAATATATATAATGCTAAAAGTTTACAGGAAAGCAACATCACTTTGAAGGCCTACACCATGAAGCAAAGCTTCCATTCTCCTGAACTAATCTACATCATAGGGGGAGCTTTGACATCATCAAATCCACTAGTCTTCTCTCAGAGGCTTGAGACAGAGAAGACAACATCTTTCTTTAATCCCACTATATACTGGGTTATAACTCCCTTCAAAATATAAACTCTTAGTGGTAGGGCACCTGAACAAAAACCTGTGTGTTGGTTTTTGGGCACTTGATCAAAGCTCAAAAGTGTTGCTAGATCTCCCTTGAAAAAATTGATCTTGTGGTAGTAGGGCACCTGATAAAAAAGCTGTAGTGGATTCCTATTAGGGTGGTAGAAGAGTGGATGTACCTAGTTTTGGGGAACCATTATAATCCTTGTGTCATCTGGATCTCTCCTCTCTTTCAATTGGTATCAGAGTGTCGTTTCTTAGTTGTACAGGCTAACACCTGAACCAAACGATCTGATAGATTTTAGCTTACCTAGTTTTCTATCATGGAACATAATAATGAGTTTTGAAGCATTAGAACTCCTATGTGCAATCTAAACAAATTTGCACTATGGAAGACAAGGATTAGGCTTTACATGAAGTCTATTGATGAAGATATTTTCAACTCCATTTTGACAGGACCATCTTAATCATTAGAAACACCAAGCACCAGTGTTGTACCATCACTTCAATGGACAAAAGCCCAGAAAAGGCTAAAGATTGCTGATGCACAAGAAATGAACATCATAGCACAATCAATGTCTGATGACATCTTTCAGGAAGTTGTTAAATGCTCTTCCGCAAAGGATATTTGGGACTTCCTCAAAGTAGCGGTTATTGGATCAGCTAAAAAGAGAAGATTCGATGCTGAAATTTGGAGTGAATCTGACTCTAAAGCTTCATCCTGTACAACTGAAGATTAAGAAGAGACAAGAGCAAGAGAATTTTGCATATTGGAAATAAATGCCTCATGCAGTTATTCTGATCTCGAATCAGATGATGAAGAAGATCAGGTAATCTCTACCCTTGAGTTTTCATCAGAAGAATTTAAAATACATTTTATACTATTATGTAAAGACTTGATTCAATCTAAGAAGGAAATAAAACTTCTAAGAAATAAATAAAAGGATGTATCTTCTGAAAGTATAAAACTTAAAGAAGATTTAATAAATGCTTTTAAACTGATATGTTCTTT
Source organism: Platanthera zijinensis (assembly GCA_039513925.1). Lineage (NCBI taxonomy): Eukaryota > Viridiplantae > Streptophyta > Magnoliopsida > Asparagales > Orchidaceae > Platanthera > Platanthera zijinensis. Next base: position 40,292,051 of record CM077089.1, on the reverse strand, counting down.
CAAAATTGATAAAGGAAAAGAAAAGATAAAGGATATAGATAAAATTAATGAAGATTTAGAAAAGAATAAACCAAATCAAACCAAAATTTTTAAGGAAATTTTTGTTCAATATAATTCATCGAACCAAGCTCAACGAAAATAACACTTTTCATCGGACAAAGCTCGACGAACTATGAACAGAGATTTTGATTATAACTGGCCAGGAATTTATGCTCGACGAAATAAATTTGATTCGTCGAACAAAGGTCGACGAAAGTGGACAAGAGAAAACAAATTTTATTATTCTCTAAGTAGAGATCGATGAAATCACTATCAATTGTCGAACTCAGTTCAACGAAATCATGTTAATTCGTCGAACTCAAAATTTCAGTACATAAATTTTAACTCTTTTTAAAATTATAAACAAACACAAAATCTTACAAATCCTTTTACCCAGTGGTACATCCCTTCTAGGAAATTTCACCCACTAGGTTATAAAAATCAACCTGAGTGTTCTTTTATTTCTAATTATTTTAAAAGAGAACCAGGACCCAAGGTAATTTGGGTCCAGAACACCTAACCTCGCTTTTCAGGAAAAGACCTATCTTATCATAAAGGAACATTGGTATGTGACAGTAACGAAAACCATTATTCTCAGTAAGTACAGAGGTTATAGCAGTCAGCAGTTTCAATTATTCAGAAAATAAGAAATTGATTCAGATATGCTGAAATAGGTTTAATTGAAGATAAGTAAAAGTGCAGCTAACAACCTTAACAGATTCTATTGTAGCTGCTCCTTAGTTTTTAATTATGCTCTAAAATCTGTATTATCTTCTTTATTTCTCAAAGCACATTTGTTCATCTACTGAAAAATATATAATTTAGGCAGATTATTTTGCTTTGTGTTTTATTATTTTTTTCTGTAATTAGTGTCCTCACCCAAATTGGTGGAGATTGTTGGAACCCTAGTTCTGATTTGGGCAAGGATCACTATTAGGATGATTAGATTGACCCAAAATGTATACTAATGGGTCATAGGATTATTTCGAGGTTTTCTCCTTCAGAAAAATTCTAGAGAAGTTCAGATTTTAATTTCAGAAATTTAGCTCAAATAAAATCTTTGAGCTCAGTTCAACGAACTCTAAGCTCAGTTAAACGAACTCTGAGCTCAGTTCAACAAACTCTGAGCTCAGCTCAAAGAAAGCTTTACAACTCAGTTTAACGATTATGTAGTTCACAATCTCTTAGATCTGCTCGACGAACTCTTAGCTGAGCTCAACGAACTCCGAGCTGAGCTCAACAACCTCCGAGCTCAGTTTGAAGAAAGCTTTAAAATTCAGATTGAAGATTTCTTTGCAGTATGCAGGCAGAATTATTTACAGCTGGCCGAATTAATTAAGGCATAATTAAAGGCGATTATTGCTATCAGATTTAATGTTATATATTCTTATGAATTTAGCCATTTGGTGGCTGCATTAATTATGGATTAAATCAGGATTTAATGCTAATTGATTCACAAAGCAATTACCATTCTCGGGAATGACTCAGCCATTGCAGTAAAAGAAAATTAAAATATATGATTTTGGATCAGGAAATATATAGATATTATTCTATAGAGACAGAACTACAGTAGGGATGAACAAGAAGCAGAGTGTGAGAAAAACAAAAATATACTGAGTTCTTCTTCTTTATCTACTTCAGGCCTTCAAGTGACAACAAATATATATCAGTCTAAAATCTTGCAGGAAAGCAACATCCCTTGGAAGGCCTATACCCTGAAGCAAAGCTTCCATTCTACTGAACTATTCTACTTCTCAAGGGGAGCTTTGACATCATCAAATACACTAGTTTTCTCTTAGAGCCTTGAGATAGAGAAGACAACATCTTTCTTTCATCCTATTATATATTGGGTTATAACTCCTTGAAAAGTTAAACTCTTGGTGGCAGGGCACCTGATCAAAAACCTGTGTGTTAGTTTTTGGGAACCTGATCAAAAGCTCAAAAGGGTTGCTAGATCTCCCTTTAAAAAATAGATCTTGTAGTGGCAGTGCACCTAATTAAAAACCTATAGTGGATTTCTACCAGGGTGGTATAAGAATGGATGTACCCAATTTTGGGGAACCACTATAATCCTTATGTCATTTGGATTGCTTGCTTTGCTTTCTTTACTTTTGTGCTATGCTTACTCCTTTATATAACATATATATATCTAGTGTAAAATTAAGATATCTTCTATTCCTTCACTGCCTCCTATAATTTAGATTACTGCGAGTATGCGAAGGGATTTTACAAAGTTTTGTGAGACCCCCAGATGTAAGCTATTTTGTTTATAGCTGACTCGTGCCTTGCTCAAATAATAGACATGGAAATAAGATTGGAGGAGGACCTTTGTCGGGTTCAGGCTAGTAGTAAAAGGCCAACAAAAGCAGTTATGGAGGTAGGGACTAATAGGAGGAGGCAGCATGCTAGTTGTAGTGGTGCAAACCGAGGAGGATGCGACAGACGTTTCCACCAGAATTTTAGGATGGAGTGTCTGGTCCAACAGTTAGCACTAACCTCAATACAACAAAATAATTTATATCGACATCCTAAGGAGCACTTCAAGGAAGGTTTCTTCTACTGTCACCAGCTGGGCCTCAATCGGCATTTAAGCCTGTAACAAATTTTTAGTGCTCATAATCTTCCGGTGTTTCCTATAGCAACTCAGTGAGGACAAGGACATGATCGAGGACGAGGACCCCATGGAAGGAACCCTAGACATGCTCGAGAGTAAGTTTTTTCTTTGGATCTGACTCAAGAGCGGGACCTACAAGGCGTTATTTTAGGTATCTTGTACTCAAATTGATATTTTTATTGGCAATCGTCCTTAGCTTGCCTAAGATTATTATCAAAAAATTATCTTTGAAATTATTAAAAAATAACATTTAGGCATCTTGACTGTTAGTTGGAGACTTGCCCACACTATCTTTGATATTGGTACCACCTATTCATTCGTATTAGCGGACTTCGAAAAGGATCTAAACGGTGTATAACATTTCACCGGAGTCACTCGAAGAGTATGCCTCTCATATGGCTACGATTTGACCTCATCCGCCAAGTATAAATTAGATGTGTATATTTGAGGGAAGCTTTTCGAGACCCCTACAATAGCGTTGGTGATATCATAATTCATTCTTATTCTGGGTATGACATGGCTGGATTGGCATAATGCCATGATTAACAGTGTGGTAAAGAAAATTGCTTTGATATATGGAGATTCAGAGATCAAATTTTATGGTATTAGATTCGCAACGCGAGTGATGTTAACTTCTATACAGGCTATTAAGGCCCATACGTAAGGGGATGAGGTGTATATGATATTCTTTGAGCTAAAAGAGAAGGTGACTAATATGAAGGACGTACTAGTTGTGCGGGATTTTCGTGAGATTTTTCCCAAAAAGCAAGCTAGATTTCCCCATATAGGGATGTAGAATTCCACATAAGGCAGATTTCGGGTGCCAAACCCATCTCTCGAACCCCTTACAGGATGGCTCCAAAAGAACTTGAAATGTTTAGAGTTCAGTTGCAAGATCTATTAGAAATAGAGTTTGTTCATCCCAGTTAATCACCCTAGGGTGTCATTGTATTGTTTGTTAAGAAAAAGGATGATGCAGGCAGGTTACCCGATGAACTGAGATGGACAAAACACACCAAACTACTCTCTCACGCTCCAATTCTACAATTGCACAAGTAAAATACAGCACACTCGATTTGCAATATTTTTAATCCAATGCTAATGTACGGGTTTGCCACACCCTTAGAGATCAAATAAGAGCTATGAGCAAATATTCTCTCAAGCTAAAAGGATCTACCCGATCCGATCGAGCGTGTATTGTACCCAAAGAGATTCACCAAATAATAATGATTTAGAAATGGTAGATCTCTCCGAGCAAAAGAAAATGAGGTCAGCCAATCCTTACAAATTTAAATTAATCAAGAGAAAACAACAATAATCGATTGGATCAAAACCCCGATGAAATCAAGATTTTCAAACAACGCAAGAGTTACCCACCATAAGATTTATCTAGGAGGGAACACACAAGATTGGAGATTTTAATTACCCCACTCGGAAGATTATTCCTTGGAAGAGGATCGCACTTCAGTGGTTCCACCAGAGTCATGCCGAACTGAGAGAAACATGTTCACCTTCCTCGCTTCACACTAGAGAGGATTATTCGATACAATAGATCTTGAACTTGGCCGAAAATCCACAAAAAGGGAGAGAACAAGGTTGGCCAAAAACTCCATGTCAGTGATCCTTGGTATAGCCGATATCCTCTTGGGGGAAGCCATCATTTTGTAAGAAGTTGGAGAGGAGAGGTGAGGTGTTAAAGTGGAGAAGAGGGGAGGGGAGAGGGGAGAGTTGCAGCTGAAACTCTAGGGGAAAAGAAAGAGGGAAAATCTGATTTTTGAGTTAGGGTTTCCTTTTCATTCATCTATAAATAATTAATTAACACATTGTCTTATATAAGGCTAACAAAAATCCAAGCTATGTGAAGCCCAACTTAAAATAAAAGACGGTCTAGATTTTAAAGAAATAAAACAAGGAAAATAAATATAACATAAGCAAGATAATCATCAAAAGAAAGTCTTGCGCCAAGGCCAAGGGTTGTAACGTCGCTCAATAATGTTTCCGTGGCACTGCAAGTCTTTGGTTGGAGAGGGCAAGAGATCTTCCGTAAACATGTCGGCACCATAATCAACATGCAAGGGGCCATCTTCTCCATCAATCCTCCCCCACTCAAGATTACTCATCATCAATGAGTTGGCTTGAATGTACCGGCGCTGAAGAGCGCCATCCAAAAGAGCCACCTCTGAATCAAGTAGCCAAGAGTAATCAGAAGTAGTGCAATCACGCCACTAGATCAAGAAGAAGTGAATGTCACCACTTGGAGATTTGAGCACCCCATCATTGAGGAACCTGTCATGCAAAAAGGTGGTCTTAGGGAACCTTGGAAAAGCATTAGTCAAAGAAGTAGAAAAAGTTTCTACATCAACATTCAACGTACCTCTAGTTGAAACTGCAGGAAAGAGCGATCCAAGGACAAGCTCACCCCCTAACCCATTAGAGGACATAGTGGAAGGAATAAATTGAGAGGCAGAAATTTTAAGTGGTGGAGAAACATATGGCGTTAAATCCAAAACATTGAAAATATGGGTATACCCCAATCAGTGGGTAACTCCAAAAGATATGAGTTTTCTCCAAATTTCTTGAAAATTCGAAAACGACCGGCTCGCCGATTTGCCATCTTATATGTGGAGCCCAAACACATACGTTAAAGGATGATATGCACCAAGAGAAAATCATCAACATTAAAGTGAGATGTTCTCCTATGTACGTTAGCAAGAGATTGATAAGACGCATGTTGGGTGGTTAATGTTTCATGAATGTGCTTATGTAAATTGTGGACATGAAGAGCGATTTCTTGTGCAAAATTAATGATTTATAATATGGAGGAAACATAATTAAATCAAGTTGCACTGGTAACTTATACCCTTGCACGATTTCATTGGAGGATAAACCTGTGGATCTATTTTTAGAATTATTGTTCGAAATCTGAGCATGGCAAAGAATCAAGTCCCAGGTACCCTTGTGGTCACCCACAAGACAACATAGTAAACAACCCAAACATCTGTGTACTACTTTCGTTTGCCCATCCGTTTGTGGATGGTAGGCCGAAGAAAATAAGAGTTTGGTACGCATAAGCTTCCAAAGGGTCTTCCGAAAATAACTAGTAGATTTCACATCCCTATCAGTAACTATTGTCTTGGGAATGCCCGATGACTTCCTTAAAATATAATTTCGCAATATGCGATGTATCGTTGGTCTTATTACAAGTAATTAAATAAGACCCAAAATGAAATCCATACTAATGTCCACCCAAGGAATGGGGAATCAAAAGAGGTGTATAAATACCGGAATTCGTCTTATTACCCTTAGCTAATTGACACACATGACAACTCCCCACAATTTTATATACCGTTGATTTGAGAAGGGGCCAATGAAACTTGTCCTCCACTAACGTAATGGTCTTCTCATGACCAAAATGTCCACCTAAACTACCGCTATGCAATTCACAAATGATAAAATGATGTTGGGATGAACGAGGGATACATAGCTTTGGGTGCTTAAATAGATAACCATCTTGAATATAATAGGCTGAAATGGTAGTGGGAGAGTCGCTTTGAGAAGATAAATAAATTTCCTTCAAATACGGACAATGGACATACTCATCCTTAATCCTATCAAACCCAATTACTTTCACTTCTAGTGTAGACAATAATAATGAAACACGACTACGGGCGTCAGCCACATGATTTAGAGTCCCCTTAAGATGTTATATTATAAATGTGTATTCCAAAAGATAGGAGACCCACATGGCTTACAGGGGGCTGACCTTGCTTTGAGAATTGACAAATCTCAAAGCATCGTGATCAAATTGGATAAAAAACTCCTTTAGGAGTAGATAGTGCCGCCAATGTTGGAGGCAGCGAATAACAGCGTAAAACTCCTTATCATAATTAGAAAAATTCAACTTCGGACCCGCAAGTTTCTCTCTTAAATACCCAATCGGATGACCCTACAGACTTAATACACCGCCAATGCCGACCCTAGATGCATCACAAGACAACTCAAAAACCTTATTAAAATCCTACAACCACAAAATTGGAGTGATAGTACGTTTTGTATTCTTAACTATTAGAGTATTTTCAGGTTTGTAATACATGAATCATGTCTTGTAAGCTTATATATTGAACTCCTTTTATATATATTGATGCCACTAATGCTTTCTCTTCTTTTTGCAGGTTTTCACAGCTTTTGACAAAAATTACCTGACACGCCCTCCTTGGGCGTGTCACCGGGCGTGTAACCCGATCCCGAGAAAGTTTGCTTCCAGAACCCAATTCCCTAGAAAAACACTTGACACGCTCCCCCTGACACACCCTCCCTGGGCATGTCTCTAGGCATGTCACCCTCATCCCGAAGCCTGCTGCCGCATTTAAAGATTTTCTGCTGTTGCACGTCAACAGTACAGTCATGGCCCCCATATACGGGCGGGTCACCGTGCGTGTACCACCTTTTTCGATGATTGATGGATTTCTGACCAATGATAGAGACGTGATATGCCTTACACGCCATCCCTATACGGGTGTGTCCTAGGGCGTGTCCACCAACGTATAGAAGAAATCATCATTTCCGTCAGAATTCAGCTCCCGAGGTCAACCCAGTACCTGACACGCCCCCCTGACATGCCCTCCCCGGGTGTGCCAGGGGGGCGTGACCGACCCGGAAAAAGTCTATAAATTCAGGCATCCCCCTTGTGTTCAGCCAGAAGTTTTTGGTTAGAGGGGAGGTGCTGCCCTTTTGTTTCTTGGAGTTTTTCATGCTTCTCCTCTCCCTCTTTCTCATTTTAGGTTTTTAATTCTAGCTTAGTGTAATCCTTTTGTAAAAGTTTTTAAAATTTCTTTTGTAGCTTAATGTTAATGCCAGCTTAGGGTTTAATTTCATTGCACTTGTAATCTTTTATTTCAAGTTGAAGCTCTCTTTTAACACTAATATAAAGTGCTCCTTTTTCCTTCTTTTGATAATGTTCTTCTACCCATCTATCTTCCTCCACTTCTCCATGATTAACTAATCCTCCTTGTACTAGATCTTGATTATCCAAGGTTCGAGTTAATTAAGTTATGATGATTTAAGTTTACTTATTTTTTTAGGGTTTAGGCCTTCGATTTACTCTTGAAAATTTATGTTTGGAGTTATATCATCGATATATAATTTCCATATTTATTTTCACTCTTAGCTAGCCAAGAGGCTCGTAATTTAAAGTAAACACTCAAGAGTAAAGAGATTTGCGTGCACCCTTCGAGAGAGGCAGACGTTAAATCTCCCGGATGTGAGTGAAATTCGATAGTAGGGTTCACAGCCTAAAGCGAGCTTTAGGCCTCGGATTTGGATGAGTGCTCGGTCGAACCTTCCGAAACTCAGTTGGGCGCCACTTCGAGAGAAGCATGTTAAAGCTTTAGGAACCGCCACAGTTAAGGTCCTTTGTCTTATAAAGTTAGAGTTTATTATCGCATTTTTTGATCAACTTTGGCCAAGGTGATTCTCGATCGAGTGCTTTTATTTTTCATTGTTTAACCCCTCATTTTAATGGCTAGTTGTGGTCTCTCTTATTAAGTGCAAGTGTTTTTCTTTATGTAAGTAGTCTCTTCTTTAAATTTAGTTAATAAACCTAAAAGTTTCTTTTATTAGATAATAGTTTTCGTGTGAAGGGATTTTACAAAGTTTTGTGAGACCCCCAGATGTAAGCCATTTTATTTATAGCTGACTCGTGCCTTGCTCAAATAATAGACATGGAAAAAAGATTGGAGGAGGACCTTTGTCGGGTTCAGGCGAGTAGTAAAAGACCAACAAAAGCAGTTATGGAGGTAGGGACTAATAGGAGGAGGCAACATGCTAGTTGTAGTGGTGCAAACCAAGGAGGATGCGACATACGTTTCCACAAGAATTTTATGATGGAGTGTCTGGTCCAATAGTTAGCACTAACCTCAATACAGCAAAATAAAATATATCGACATCCTAAGGAGCACTTCAAGGAAGGTTTCTTCTACTGTCACCAGCTGGGCCTCATTCAGCATTTAAGCCTGCAACAAATTTTTAGTTCTCATAATCTTCCGGTGTTTCCTATAGCAGCTCAGTGAGGACAAGGACATGATCGAGGACGAGGACCCCAAGGAAGAAACACTAGACATGCTCGAGAGTAGGTGTTTGCTTTGGATATGACTGAAGAGCGGGACCTACAAGGCGTTATTTTTGGTATCTTCTACTCAAATTGATAATTTTATAGGCAATCTTCCTTAGCTTGCCTAAGATTGTTATCAAAATATTAGCTTTGAAATTATTAAAAAATAACATTTAGTCATCTTGACTGTTAGTTGGAGACCTGCCCACACTATCTATGATATTGGTACCACCTATTCATTCGTATTAGCGGACTTCGTAAAGGATCTAAACGGTGTGTAACATTTCACCGGAGTCACTCGAAGAGTATGCCTCCCATTTTGCTACGAGTTTCCCTTATCCGCCAAGTATAAATTAGATGTGTATATTGGAGGGAAGCTTTTCGCGACCCCTACAACAGCGTTGGTGATACCATAATTCATTCTCATTCTGGCTATGACATGGCTGGATTGGCGTAATGCCAGGATTAATAGTGTGGCAAAGAAAATTGCTTTGATACATGGAGATTCAGAGATCACATTTTATGGTATTAGATTCGCAATGCGAGTGATGTTAACTTCTATACAGGCTATTAAGGCCCATACGTAAGGGGATGAGGTGTATATGATATTCTTTGAGCTAAAAGAGAGGTGACTAATATGAAGGACGTACTAGTTGTGCGGGATTTTCGTGAGATTTTTCCCAAAAAGCAAGCTAGATTTCCCCATATAGGGATGTAGAATTCCACATTAGGCTAGTTTCGGGTGCCAAACCCATCTATCGAACCCCTTATAGGATGGCTCCAAAAGAACTTGAAACGTTTAGAGTTCAGTTGCAAGATCTATTGGAATTATAGTTTGTTCATCCCAGTTAATCACCCTAGTGAGTCATTGTATTGTTTGTTAAGAAAAAGGATTATGCAGGCAGGTCACCCGACGAACCGAGATGGACAAAACACACCAAACTACTCTCTCACGCTCCAATTCTACAATCGCATAAGTAAAATGCAGCACACTCGATTTGCAATATTCTTAATCCAATGCTAATGTACGGGTTTGCCACACCCTTAAAGATCAAATAAGAGCTATGAGCAAATATTCTCTCAAGCTAAAAGGATCTACCCGATCCGATCGAGCGTGTGTTGTACCCAAAGAAATCCACCAAATAATAATGATTTAGAAATGGTAGATCTCTTCGAATAAAAGAAAATGAGGTGAGTCAATCCTTACAAATTTAAATTAATCAAGAGAAAACAATAATAATCGATTGGATCAAAACCACGATGAAATCAAGATTTGCAAACAACGCAAGAGTGAACAATCATTAGATTTATCTAGGAGGGAACACACAAGATTGGAGATTTTCATTACCCCACTCGGAAGATGATTCCTTGGAAGAGGATCGCACTTCAGTGGTTCCACCAGAGTCATGCCGAACTGAGAGAAACATGTTCACCTTCCTCACTTCACGCTAGAGAGGATTATTCGATACAATAGATCTTGACCATGGCCAAAAATCCACAAAAAGGGAGAGAACAAGGTTGGCCAAAAACTCCATGTCAGGGATCCTTGATATAGCCGATATCCTCTTGGGGGAAGCCATCATTTTGTAAGAAGTTGGAGAGGAGATGGGAGGTGTTAAAGTGGAGAAGAGAGGAGGGGAGAGGGGAGAGTTGCAGCCGAAACTCTAGGGGAAAAAAAATAGGGAAAATCTGATTTTTCAGTTAGGGTTTTCTTTTCATTCATCTATAAATAATTCATCAACACATAGTCTTATATAAGGCTAACAAAAATCCGAGCTATGTGCAGCCCAACTTAAAATAAAATACGGTCTAGATTTTAAAGCAATAAAATAAGGAAAATAAATATATCATAAGCAAGATAATCATCAAAAGAAAGTCTTGCGCCAAGGCCAAGGGTTGTAACGTCGCTCAATAATGTTTCCATGGTACTGCAAGTCTTTGGTTGGAGAGGGTAAGAGATCTTCCGTAAACATGTCGGCACCATAATCAACATGCTAGGGGCCATCTTCTCCATCAATCCTCCCCCACTCAAGATTACTCATCATTAATGAGTTGGCTTGAATGTACCGGCGCAGAAGAGCACCATCCAAAAGAGCCACCTCTGAATCAAGTAGCCAAGAGTCATCAGAAGTAGTACGATCACGCCACCAGATCAAGAAGAAGTGAATGTCACCACTTGGAGATTTGAGGACCTCATCATTGAGGAACCTGTCATGCAAAAAGGTGGTCTTAGGGAACCTTGGAAAAGCATTAGTCAAAGAAGTAGAAAAAGTTTCTACATCAACATTCAATGTACCTCTAGTGGAAACTGTAGGAGAGAGCGATCCAAGGACAAGCTCACCCCCCCAACCCATTAGAGGACATAGTGGAAGGAATAAATGGAGAGCCAGAAATTTAAAGTTGTGGAGAAATATAGGGCATTAAATCCAAAACATTGAAAGTATGGGTATACCCCAATTAGTGGGTAACTCCAAAAGATATGAGTTTTCTCCAAATTTCTTGAAAATTTGAAAACGACCGGCTCGCTGATTTGCCATCTTATATGTGGAGCCCAAACACATACGTTAAAGGATGATATGCACCAAGAGAAAATCATCAACATTAAAGTGAGATGTTCTCCTATGTACGTTAGCATGAGATTGATAAGACGTATGTTGGGTGATTTATAAGATTGAGGAAACATAATTAAATCAAGTGGCACTGGTAACTTATAACCTTGCATGATTTCATTGGAGGATAAACCTGTGGATCTATATTTAGAATTATTGTTCGAAATCTGAGCATGGGGAAGAATCAAGTCTTAGGTACCCTTGTGGTCACCCACAAGACAACTTAGAAAACTACCCAAACTTCTGTGTACTACTTTCGTTTGCCCATCCGTTTGTGGATGGTAGGCCGAATAAAATAAGAATTTGGTACCCATAAGCTTCCAAAGGGTCTTCAAAAAATAACAGTAGATTTCACATCCCTATCAGTAACTATTGTATTGGGAATGACCTGATGCCTGATGACTTCCTTAAAATATAATTTCGCAATATGCGATGTATCGTTTGTCTTATTACAAGTAATTTAATAAGACATTTTTGAAAGCCGATCTACTACTATCAGGATGGAATCTTTATATCTAAAAGTGATCGGTAGACCCAAAATGAAATCCATACTAATGTCCCCCCAAGGAATGGGGGGAATCAAAAGAGGAGTATAAATACCGGAATTCATTTTATTACCCTTAGCTAATTGACACACGTGACAACTCCCCACAATTTTATTTACCGTTGATTTGAGAAGGGGCCAATGAAACTTGTCCTCCACTAACGTAATGGTCTTGTCATGACCAAAATGACCACCTAAACTACCGCTATGCAATTCACAAACGATGAAATGATGTTGGGATGAACGAGGGATACATAGCTTCGGGTGCTTAAATAAGTAACCATCTTGAATATAATAGGCTGAAATGGTAGTGGAAGAGTCGCTTTGAGCAGATAAATAAATTTCCTTCAAATACGAACAATGGACATACTCATCCTTAATCCTATCAAACCCAATTGCTTTCACTTCTAGTGTAGACAATAATAATGAAACACGACTACGGGCGTCAGCCACATGATTTAGAGTCCCCTTAAGATGTTATATTATAAATATGTATTCCAAAAGATAGGAGACCCACATGGCTTACAAGGGGCTGACCTTGCTTTGAGAATTGACAAATCTCAAAGCATCATGATCAAATTGGATAAAAAACTCCTTTAGGAGTAGATAGTGCCGCAAATGTTGGAGGCAGCGAATAACAGCGTAAAACTCCTTATCATAATTAGAAAAATTCAACTTCGGACCCGCAAGTATCTCTATGAAATACCCAATCGGATGACCCTACAGACTTAATACACTGCCAATGCCGACCCTAGACGCATCACAAGACAACTCAAAAACCATATTAAAATCCGACAAACATAAAATTGGAGTGATAGTACGTTTTTTATTCTAAACTATTAGAGTATTTTCAGGTTTTTAATACATGAATCATGTCTTGTAAGCTTATATATTGACCTCCTTTTATATATATTGATGCCACTAATGCTTTCTCTTCTTTTTGCAGGTTTTCGCAGCTTTTGACCAAAATTACCTGACACGCCCCCCTGACACGCCCTCCTTGGGCGTGTCACCGAGCGTGTAACCCGATCCCGAGAAAGTTTGCTGCCATAACCCAATTCCATAGAAAAACACCTGACAGGCTCCCCCTGACACACCCTCCCTGGGCATGTCTCTGGGCATGTCACCCTCATCCCGAAGCCTGCTGCCGCATTTAAAGATTTTCCGCTGTTGCACGTCAACATTACAGTCATGCCCCCCATATACGGGCAGGTCACCGTGCGTGTACCACCTTTTTCAACGATTGATGGATTTCTAACCAATGATAGAGATGTTATATGCCTTACACGCCATTCCTATACAGGTGTGTCCTAGGGCGTGTCCACCAACGTACAGAAGAAATCATCATTTCTGTCAGAATTCAGCTCCCGAGGTCAACCCAGTACCTGACACGCCCCCCTGACATGCCCTCCCCGGGCGTGCCAGGGGGCGTGACCGACCCGGAAAAAGTCAATAAATTTATGCATCCCCCTTGTGTCCAACAAGAAGTTTTGGATGAGAGGGGAGGTGCTGCCCTTTTGTTTCTTGGAGTTTTTCATGCTTCTCCTCTCCCTCTTTCTCATTTTAGGTTTTTAATTCTAGCTTAGTGTAATCCTTTTGTAAAAGTTTTTGAAATTTCTTTTGTAGCTTAATGTAAATGCCACCTTAGGGTTCTAATTTAATTGCACATGTAATCTTTTATTTCAAGTTGAAGCTCTGTTTTTACACTAATATAAAGTGCTCCTTTTTCCTTCTTTTGATAATATTCTTCTACCCATCTATCTTCCTCCACTTCTCCATGATTAACTAATCCTCCTTGTACAAGATCTTGATTATCCAAGGTTCGAGTTAATTAAGTTATGATGATTTAAGTTTACTTTTTCTTTTTAGGGTTTAGGCCTTCGATTTACTCTTGAAAATTTATGTTTGGAGTTATATAAACAATATGTAATTTCCATATTTATTTTCACTCTTAGCTAGCCAATAGGCTCGTAGTTTGAAGTAAACACTCAAGAGTAAAGACAGTGGCATGCACCCTTCGAGAGAGGCAGACGTTAAATCTCCCGGATGTGAGTGAAATTCGATAGCAGGGTTCACAGCCTAAAGCGAGCTTTAGGCCTCTGATTTGGATGAGTGCTCGGTCGGACCTTCCTAAACTCAGTTGGGCGCCACTTCGAGAAAAGCATGTTAAAGCTTTAGGAACTGCCACGGTCAAGGTCCTTTGTCTTATAAAGTTAGAGTTTATTATCGCATTTTTTGATCAACTTAGGGCAAGGTGATTCTCGATCGAGTGCTTTTATTTATCATTGTTTAACCCCTAATTTTAATGGCTAGTTGTGGTCTCTCTTACTAAGTGCAAGTGTTTTTCTTTATGTAAGTAGTCTCTTCTTTTAATTTAGTTAATAACCCTATTACTTTCTTTTATTAGATAATAGTTTTCGTATGAGTAAGATTACTCAACTGTTCCCGGATCTTAATACGACACTTGTGTCCCCTTGCTAAAATTTGATAGGTATACTTGTCTAGTGGAATTGATAGTTCGGTTTTTATTCTCTTCACGATTAGTAGACACCATGTTTTTGGTGCCATTGCCGAGGATCAAGTTTTGTAGATAATTCAAAATCAAAAACCTATTACTCTTATCATTTCTCTTTCTCACCCTCTTTCTCAAAAATTTAAAATTAAAAATATATTAACGCTCTTAATAGAAACCCACATCATAATTTTTCTATACCACCTAACTCTCTCGAAAAGGGCAATGTGGCTTAAATTCCACTATCTTGTCTAGTACCTTGCGTACCCTTCATTGGGTAGCCCTTGGGAATTTTTGGAGTTAAAACATTAAAAAAAAAAAATTAAAAAAAAAATTAACTCTTTTTTTCAAGTTTTTTTATCTCTTCCTTTATCTTACCTTCCTCGAGTGCATGACTCGTGGAGATCTGTCGGTTATTTTGGACTTGGACAAAGAAATTGAGCATAATATTCAGAGAAGATCGCGATTTTAAGGCCCTACTCTCCAAATACCGGTTGAGGATTCCGAGTCATTTTCTACCCTTAGAATGGAAGAACCCCCTACCCTAAGAATAGAAGAACCCCGCATAGAGGAAGCCCTTCAAAGGCCTTTGTCTTATTATGCAATGCCGAATCAAGAGGGTATAGAATCAAGCATAATGCGCCCTGCTGTAGCTAATAATAACTTCGAACTAAAGCCTAGCATAATTCAAATAGTGTAGCAGTTTATGCAAAATGATGGACTTCAAGATGAAGAACCGAATGCGTACATCGCTAGATTCTTGAGATTTATGACACCTTTAAAATCAATGGTGTTACAAATGATTCTATTAGGATAAGACTCTTCCCCTTCTCCCTTAAAACTAAAGCTAAGCAATGGCTGAACACTCTAGCAAAAAATAGCATCACCACCGGGAATAAACTAATTGAAAAAATTTTAGCGAAGTATTTTCCGCCAGCTAAAACCGCAAAACATAGGAACGATAGTTCTGCCTTTGGACAAATAGATTCTGAAACCTTATGTGAAACCTGGGAAAGATTTAAAGAACTCTTAAGATGATGCCCCATAACGCGCTGCCTGTATGGTTTAAGTGCAGACGTTTTACAATGGGCTTAATCAATGCACAAAGCAATTGATAGACGTAGCTTTCGGTGGTACCTTAAACCACAAAACCTCGGAAGTAGCTCTTGAGATCTTCTAGGACAAGGCCATGAACACATATCATTGGAATGTGCCTAGGTCCTGCCCAAACAAACCTGCAGGTATTTTTGAAGTGGACAACGTCTCCAAGCTAGCATTGCCAATGGAACTTCTAAGTAAGAAGACAACGAAGATGACTTCTGCATCCGCCCCTCAGGTATGGGAATCTGCAACTGCTGCCCCCGAACAATTAGATTATTTAATAATAATATCCCGAGAAAGGCTTTTCATAATTTTTATGCTGCTAGTTTTCCCGTGTCGGGGTTTGTTTTTCCGAATAGTTATAATCCCGCTTTACGAAACCACCCTAATTTTTCGTGGAGTAACCCTTCGAATGCAATATGCTGGCCGCCACAAAATGATTTTTGCACCACCTCCACCTGTTCAAAATTATCCAAAACCTCCGTGCTTGGAGGAGTTACTTTCTAAATATATAAACAAAAATGGCACTACTATAAGAACCCTAGCTGAAAGCATTAAAATTCTAGGGAATCAAGTAGGATAACTCGCGAAAATTATATCTGAACGATCTGCTGGGTCTCTTCCTTCCAATACCGAGCCTAACCCGAGAGAGCAAGCGAAAGCTATAACTTTTTGAAGTAGGAAGCAAGTTTCTGGTATGGTTAGCAAAGAGCACAAGGCAAGCTCCACCATAATATTAAAAATTCAACCCTCTGATGAAAAAAAAGTTATCACCCCTCTCTATGTTATTGAGAAAGATCTCACTCCACCACCCATCTTGAAAAATGATCCAACTCCACCATACCCTTCCGAACTTAACATGCAATGTTAGGATGATCAATACTCCTACTTCCAAGAAATATTTAAGCAAATCCACATAAATCTACCCTTCCGTAAAGAAACTCCCAGATGTCAATGTACGTTAAGTACCTAATGGACCTCCTAACAAATAAAAATAATTTAGAAAACTTATCGCATGTCACATTAAATGCCGAGTCCACTGGTGTATTGACTAACAGTTTACCAAAGAAGATCAGTGATCCGGGTAGTTTTTCTATACCGTGTTTCTTTCGTGATCTCTTTGTCAAGCATGCATTGGCTGATTTAGGTGCAAGTATCAACCTAATGCACTTCTCATTTTTAAAGAAGTTAGGAATTGGTAGCCTCAACCCCACGCATATGAGTATCAAGCTTGCTAATATATCTGTTAAGTACCCGTTAGGAATAGTGGAGGATGTTCTAGTAAAAGTCGACAAATTCATCTTCCTAGGGGATTTCATCATATTGGAAATCTAAGTAGACGTCGAGGTTCCCCGGATCCTTGGCCGACCCTTTCTTGCCACCTCCCGAGCTATCATTGACGTAAGCAATGGCAAGCCCTTACTTCGAGTAGGCGACGATGAAGTAACTTTCTTTATCACCCCTTCGATGAAGAACACCCAAGAAAATGATGACTCCTGTTTTTTCTTAGATGCCTTAGGTGAAGAATCTTCCTACTACCTTTCTGAAAGTGAAAGTGAGATTTCTATTTTCTATTTTTTCCACTTCCAAATGAATTTCTGCAAGAAACGGCCATTGCCGCAGACTCCACCCTTTCAAATTTTCCATATAAAGTTAAAGTCAACGAAGATATTATTTTTGAAAAGGAAAGAACTTCCAAATCATCGTATAAAGAACCCCTACCCTAGAATTAATAGAACTACCTGAACATCTTATGTATGCCTTCTTAGAAAAAGATTCTAAACTACTAGTAATAGTTTCGGCCTACCTAACTGAAGTGCAAAATGATAAACTCCTTCTAATTTTACGTAAATATCGCCGAGCTATTGCTTGGCCGATTTCTGATATCAAGGGCAAAAGCCCATCTTTCTGTACCCACAAAATCATATAAGAAGATATTTCGCGTAATTCCATCCAACCCTAGCACCGCATAAATCCCAATTTCAAAGAAGTAGTTAAGGGCGAGATTATGAAGCTGTTATACGCAGGAATTATCTTTCCTATTTCTAATAGTAAGTGGGTCAGCCTAGTTCAGGTAGTGCCAAAAAAGGGAGGGATAACTGTAGTTAGTAATGAGAATAAAGACTTAATCCCGACAAGGACGGTGACAGGGTGGTGAATGTGTATTGACTATCGTAAGTTAAATGAAACCACCCGCAAGGACCATTTTCCCTTGCCATTCATCGATCAAATCTTAGAGCGACTGTCCGGCCATAGCTTTTACTGTTTTCTCGATGGCCCCTCAGGGTATTTTCAAATCCTAATCTCTCGCAAGGAACAGGAAAAAATACGTTTACTTTTTGCTTCGGCACCTTCGCTTATCGAAGAATACCGTTTGGATTGTGCAATGCGCAAGCAACATTCCAGCAATGTATGCTCATTATCTTCGACAAGTACATAGAAAGAATTATGGAGGTGTTTATGGATGATTTCTCTGTGTTTGGCAATGCCTTTGATATTTGCTTAGAAAACCTCTAAAAAGTCTTAGAATGATGCGAAGAAACTAACCTTGCCTTAAATTGGGAAAAATGTCATTTTATGGTCATGGAAGGGTTAGTTTTGGGTCATAAGATTTCTGTGAGAGGAATTTAAGTAGACATAGCTAAGATAAAAGTTATCAAGAAGCTGCCGCCCCCTACGAATGTCAATGCTATAAGAAGTTTCCTAGGACATGCTGGCTTCTACCGCCGCTTCATAAAAGACTTCTAAAAAATCACCAAACCCCTTACTCATCTTTTGGAAAAAGATGCCCCGTTTATTTTTGATGACCTTTGTCTATTTGCCTTTGAATTAATAAAGGAAAAGTTAATTAATGCTTCTATTATGATAGCTCCGTTGCGGGATCTTCCCTTTGAAATTATGTGTGATGCGAGTAGTTTCGCGGTCGGAGCTATACTAAAACAACGAATATATAAAAACTTCCACCCCATCTATTTTGTAAGTAAAACACTTACATCGGCACAAGATAATTATACCACAACCGATAAGGATCTCCTAGCTGTTGTTTTTTGTTTTGATAAATTTCGTCCATATATTATGCACTCCAAGATTATCATTTTTAAGGACCACTCGGCCATTAAGTATCTTCTTACAAAGACAGATGCTAAGCCGCACCTGATTCCCTAGGTCTTACTCCTCTAGGAGTTTGACTTAGAAATCCTTGATAAGCGAGGAGCCAAGAATTTGGCCGCCGACCATCTCTCTTGATTAGATAATCCGTATATAGAAAAATTAGATGAAAAATCTTTTAATGATTTCTTCCCCGATGAGAAGCTGCTTTTAATTAACACATCCCCCTCTCCTTGGTTTGCACACATAGCCAACTATTTAGTTGCTCGTGTCATCCCAAAAGAGTTCCCCTCTCAGCAAAAGAAGAAATTCTTTTCTGAGTTGAAGATCTATTTTTGGGAGGACCCATATCTTTTCCGAGCCTTTGCGGACCATGTGATAAGGAGATGTGTATCTTTTGAAGAAGGATTAGATATTTTAAAACATTTGCATGAAGGACAAACTGGTGGGCATTATCAAGTTGCTCACACCTCTCACAATGTCCTTTGCGCGGGATTTTACTGGCCTAGCCTGTTTAAATACGTGCAAGCTTTTGTGAGTAGGTGTGATATTTGCCAAAAGTTAGGAAATATTTCCAATAAAAATTAAATGCCGCAAAATTATTTCCTTGAGTGCAAAGTTTTCGACCTCTGGGGAATTGATTTTGTTTGCCCTCTTCCTCCTAGCTTTGAGAACAAGTTTATTTTTGTTGCTGTAGATTATGTTTCACGATGGGCTAAAGCCCAAGCTCTTCCAACTAATGACACCCGAGTCGTAATTACATTTTTGAAAAAAAAAATTCTCGATTCGGAATGCCACGAGCCATCATTAACGATAAGGGTTCACATTTTTGAAATGTGTAGGTTTCAAATATTCTTATAAAATACGTTGTTACGCATAAACTTTCAACTACCTACCACCCTAAAACTAACGGACAAGTCGAAGTAGTGAACAATGAGTTTAAAAGAATTTTAGAAAAGACTGTTTCCACCTCTAGAAAAGACTAGTCAACCAAATTAGACGATGCTCTATGGGCCTACCGTACAGCGTACAAACTCGCCATCGGTTGTATACCATATCGGTTGGTCTATGGAAAATCATGCCATTTGACCGTAGAATTAGAACACTGTGCATTTTGGGCCTTAAGGTTTTTAAATGGTAATTTTGAAATATAGTTAGAGTACTTTTTGAAAAAGTATGCTCAAAAGAAGTGTTTACTTTTGTTTGGACAATTTCTAAATTAAAAGAAAAATTATTTATGGCCTTTGTTTTGATAAGAAAAAAAGGAAAAAAAAGAAAATGGAAAAGAAAAAGAAAGAAAAATATTTTATTTATGATGAAATTTTTGAAATTCTTTATTTGGGTTTAGTGTGATTTTTGAGCCTCCTTATTTATCTTTGAATTCCACTCCTAATCATAATCCTAAACAAAACATTTCGGTCCTAATAAGCCCTTTTGATTCATGTTTTTGAATTTTATTTTTTAACCAAGTAAAGAAGAAAAGTAAAATAGTAAAATTTTGGATTTAAATTTAGATTATTATTATTTGATTGATATAATTATAATGTGTCTCTTGGATCTAGTAATAATTCAATGCGTATTTTTCATTTTGTTACTTTGCTTAAATTTATTTAAAGAATTTTGTTAAAATTTAGGATGATTTATTTTCGTTAGTAAAGTTTAAAAATTGTTAAACCATATTTAATTAAATTTTTTAGGTTTACGTTAAACCTTCTCCATAATTAGAATTTTGCATAGTACTTATGTGACCATAATTAGAACTTTTTGATTAGTCACTTTTTATGTTAGATAGTTTTTATATCTTTGCTTGAGGACAAGAAAAGCTTAAGCTTGTAGGAATTTAATAGTACGTTTTGTATTCTAAACTATTAGGGTATTTTCTGGTTTTTAATACACGAATCATGTCTCGTAAGCTTATATATTGATCTCCTTTTTATATATTTTTGCTACTAAATTTTTCTCTTCTTTTTGCAGGTTTTCTAAGATTTTGGAAAAAATGACCTGACACGCCATCCCTAGGCATGTCACCGGGCATGTAACCCGATCCTGAGGAAGTTTTCTGCTAGAACCCAATTCTCGAGAAAAACCCCTAACACAGCCCCAATACACCCTCTCTGGGCGTGTCTTTAGGCGTGTCACCCTCATTCTGAAGCCTGTTGCCACATTTAATGATTTTCGGCTGCTGAATGTCAATAGTACTATCACACACACCCCCTACACATGCGTGTCACCGTGTGTGTACCACCTTTTTCGACTATTATCGGATTTCTGACCAATGATCGTGACGTGACGTGCCTTACATACCCCCTCCCTACACGGGCATGTATTAGGGGGTGCCACCAACGTATAGAAGAAATCATCATTTCCGTCAGAATTCAGCTCCCGAGGTCAACCCCGTACTTGACACACCCCCTGAGACGCCCTCCCCGAGCATGACAGGGTTGCGTGACCGACCCGAAAAAAGTCTATAAATTCAGGCCTCCCCCTTGTGTCCAACAAGTAGTTTTGGGTGAGAGGAGAGGTGCTTCCCTCTTTTTTCTTGGAGTTTTTCATGCTTCTCCTCTCCCTCTTTCTCATTTTAATCTTTTTAATTCTAGATTAGTGTTCTCCTTTTGTAATAGTTTTTTAATTGCTTTAGTAGCATAATGTTAATTCTAGCTTAGGGTTTTAATTTCATTGCACTTATAATCTTTTATTTCAAGTTATAGCTCTCTTTTAACATTAATATAAAGTGCTCCTTTTTTCTTCTTTTCATAATGTTCTTCTACCTATCTCTCTTCCTCCACTTCTCCATTATTAACTAATCCTCCTTGTACTTGATCTTGATGATTCAAGGTTCAAGTTGATTAAGTTATGATGCTTTAAGTTTACTTTTTTCTTTTTAGGGTTTAGGCCTTTGATTTACTCTTGGAAATTTATGTTTGGAGTTTTATCATCGATATATAATTTCCATATTTATTTTCACTCTTAGTTAGTATAGAGTTTCGTAGATTGGAGTGAACACTTAAGAGTAAAGAGAGTTGTATGCACCCCTTGAGAGAGGCAGATGGTAAATCTCCCAGATTGGAGTAAAATACAATAGCAGGGTTCACAGCGTAAAGCGAGCTTTAGGCCTCCTATTTGGACGAGAGTTTGGTCGGACCTTCCTAAACTCAGTTTGGCATGACTTCGAAACAATCGCGTTCAAGCTTTTGGAACCTCCACGATCAAGGTCCTTTGCATTATTAAGTTAGAGTTTATTATAAAATTTTTTGATCAACTTAGGCCGAGGTGATTCTCGGTCGAGTGCTTTTCTTTATCATTGTTTAACCCCTCGTTTTAATCGGTAGGCTTGATCTCTCTGATTAAGTGCATGTCCTTTTCTTTATGCAAGTAGTCTCTTCTTTTAATTTAGTTAACAACCCTAAAAGTTTTTTCGATAAGATAATAGTCTTCATGTGTGTAATATTACTCAACGGTTCCCGGATCGTAATACGTCACTTGTGTCCCCTAGCTAAAATTCGATATGTATACTTGCTTAGTTGGATTGCTAGTTCGGTTTTTATTCTCTTCCCGATTAGTAGACATCATGGAGCTTCCAACATCCGTGATTTAATTGTTCGGAACTGTTAACCCCAGAATCCGGAACATTTCCAGCTAGGCATCTTGCCCTTCCCTCGCTGAACTCAAGTACTCAGTTCGCCCAGCTCGCCAGTTGACGTGGTCCGTCACCTAGGCAGACTCCAGCTATCAGTCCGCTCAGGTCGCCCTCGGTTCCCAGCTCTGCTAGATTGACGACCTCCAATCGACGAGTCAGGCTCAGGCCGGCAAGCTCCGAGTCAGGCCGCCCAGGTCGCTCAGGTCGCAGCTAATTAAAAGAACCGCGCTCGATGCGACCAAGGGAGGTCTCCAGCTCGCTGGCCCAGTCCGCCGGTCCCGCGCGAACTGCTTGTTCCTTCTCTTTTTTGATTCCCGTCACCGCTGCCCAGCTCTTTTGTACCCCGGGCAACCGGTTATTTTAGCCCTGCCCGCTTGGGCAGGCCCCCAGCCTATAAATAGGGGGAAGTGGTGCACTCAAAGCACGCTGACTCGAGCCCAGGAGCCCACTTGTTAAAGGCTGTGGACTCGAATCTCTGGCTTTGCGGTCTCCAGCTTGCTTTCTGCTTTGCTTTGCTTTTCCCTTCTTGTAACCCCTCCTTTGCAATCAAAAGTAAGCCCGTCGCAGGAGAGGCATTCAGGCCGCGACGGGCGAAGTCTGGTGTTGCCGTGTTCCATGGCTCTTGCTTTTCTGTTCCTTTTCTAGTCCGCCAAGTAGACTGCTGCTCGCAGTTTTTTCTCTTTTCTTCCCTAGGTGCTCGAACAGTTAGCTGCTGGTGCTTGTTTCCACCTTCGCTTTTCGCGCATCAACAGTTAACATGCGACCTTCAGATTCGAGCAGTTTTTGAAACCGCGGATAGAAATGTCAGACCGCCGAGGTCGCCGCTCCGACCGCTCCAGCTCCCCCGATGATTCGCTGTGGGAGGCATTGGAGCAGTCCCGCTGGGAAGCTGAAGTATCTCGAAGAGAGACTGACCAGCGGCTCGATACGATCAGCCAAGCCCTGTTAGCATTGACTCAGCGGCTTTCCCCCCAGGTTGCTGAAGAAGTTGCTGAGACACCTGTCCGCCAGACTCCAGTCCGCCGGACCCCGGCTCGTCACATCCCTCTTCAGCAGTCGCCTGCGACTGCGCCTCCGCCTCTCCACCAAGCTCAGTCCGCAGCTCCCCTGCGACCTCAGGCTGATCAGTTCGCCCCACTGATGGATTTCTTCAGGGAAGCAGCCCGAGGGACCCCGGCTCGCCGACTAGACTTTGTTGATCGGCAGTCCGCAGAGCTCGCAGAGCTTCGTCCTCCAGTCCGCCCTTCTGCTGATTCAGAAACTCCCTCTCCCTTCGTCGATCGAATCCGATGGGAGTCAGCGCCAAGCAATTTCAGAGAACCTCGTCTCCCTTTTTATTCAGGGGAGACTGATCCGGTCTCCCACCTGCAGGCATTCGAAGGGGCAGTTGCATTGAGGAGCCTCTCTGACGCCCTGAAATGTAAACTTCTGGTGACCACTCTTGATGGTCAAGCAAGAGAATGGTTCTATGAGTTGCCTCCAGGCACCATTTCCTCCTTCGCTGAGCTTCGCAGTGAGCTGCTCCTGAGGTTTGCAACCTCTAAGAAGAGAAAGGATGGGTCGGCAGCCCTTTTTGACATTAGACAGAGAGACAATGAATCGGTGGCAAGATTCGTTGATCGGTTCCAAAAAGAAATCCAAGGGGTAAGGAATGTGAACCCCGATTATTATAAAGTTGCCCTGATTCACGGCCTCCGGGAGGGCCCGTTGAAATTCAAAGTGACTACAAAGGCACCATCAACTTATCAGGAGCTCATAACGATAGCTAATCGCTTTATTGAGGGAGAAAATGCCAACCCAACCTATGTCTCATCCCTGACAGCTAAAGCTGGAGGAAGGGATGTCCCCAACTCCTCTTCCAACAATCAGTACCACAGTAAGCCTCCCCGGCCTGACTTCCATCCTCCACCTCAGAGGGGACGTAACCTCCGCCATAAGAAACCCTTCCTTGGCCATCAACAGTTTTATGATCAGAGACTGCCGTTGGCCGTCACTCCCATCGTTCCCCTTCAAGCGCTCCCCATTCTTCAGAGCGCCATGCCAGCTTCAAATCCTCATGGGAGCAGCCCTATGGAAGAGCTTGCAGATCTGGGCATCGACTTTGAAGAGGTTGCCCAGATAATCCAGAAGAAGGTTGAAGAAAAGAGGCAAGGGCCTCAGAGAGATTGGAAGCCCAGGGACAACTCTCAGTTCTGTAATTTTCACAAGGAGAAGGGTCATCTGACTAAAGACTGCAAGGCTCTTCAGAAGCTAGTTGAGAGGTTGCTCGCCGAGGGTAAACTCGAGGACCTGGGCAGGAAGAGTGATTCTTCAAAGCCTTCCACCTCCAAGGGCAAGGAGGTGGCTGAAGTCCACCAGGAATGCATAGAGATAAGGGATGAGGGCCATCTGGGGCTCATTGCCATCCCAAATGAGTGTATTGATGTTGTCGACGAGGGGGCCCTGGGAAGACTCTTTTTCATCCATGGAGGAGCAGGGACTGAGTCTACTCGGAAGTTTTCTCTGTCAAGGCTTTCCCGAGCTGAGGTTGCTTCTACTTCTTCCGCCCCACCCTCTGAAGTCGTCACCTTTGATTCTGCGGACCTTCCAGTAACCGCCAACCCTTTCGATGATGCAATCGTAGTCCAGGCAGCCATCGGAGATTTCACAGTTGATAGAATTCTCATTGACACTGGAAGCTCCGTAAATCTCCTCTTCAAGTCAACTTTTGAGGCCCTGAGGACAGGAAAGTCTCTGCTTCCCACCGAGGGGCCACTTTATGGCTTCTCGGGCGAAAGAAAGGAGGTTGAAGGAAACTTCACACTCCCAGTGACGCTCGGAGGGGTGACCAAGGAAATCCAGTTCATAGTGGTGGACGCCCCGAGCAGCTATCATGCTATCTTTGGGAGACCATTGCTGAACAAATATCGCGCCATCATTTCAACATATCATTTAGCCATCAAGTTCTGCAAGGATGGCCGTCAATGCAGGGTCAGGAGCGACCCGAGGCAGGCTTGAGAGTGTTACCTCCGCACGGTTAATGTGACTGAAGTCTCCCCCTCAGCTTTTCCAGCAGCAGCAGAAGCCTTTTCTCCATCAGAAGCTGCTGAGGATAAAGAAGGCGCTCACCTGGAACCTGCCCATGTGACGCAAGAAGTCCCCATTGCAGAAGGGGAAGAAAGAAAGCTCTCCATCAACTCCGAATTGCCAGAAGATCAAAGGGCGGAGTTGATATCTTGCCTATTGAAGAATCTGGATGTCTTCGCTTGGTTAGCGGAGGACATGCCAGGGGTGGATCCCGACGTGGCTTGCCATCATCTTAATGTTGATCCGGCTGCCAAGCCCGTCCAGCAAAAGAAGAGGGATGTAGTTGTCAAGCTAGCAGAGCCCATCAGAGAGGAGGTTGCCAAACTCCTCAAAGCACGCTTCGTTCAAGAGATTCAGTATCCCGAGTGGGTCTCGAATGTTGTAATGGTTAAAAAACCTGGGGGAAAATGGCGTATGTGTGTAGATTTCACCCGTTTGAATAAAGCATGCCCGAAAGATTTCTACCCCTTGCCTCGGATAGATTTATTAGTCGATTCTGCGGTAGGATATCCGTTTATGAGTTTTTTAGATGCATTCTCTGGTTATCACCAAATAAGAATGCACAAACCTGATATCCCTTGCACATCGTTCATCACTAATGACGGTTGCTATTGTTATCTTGTGATGCCCTTTGGGCTTAAAAATGCTGGCGCAACCTATCAACGCATGATGGACCAAGTGTTTAAAGAGCAAAAAAGTAGAAACCTCGAGGTGTATGTGGATGACCTCTTGATTAAGAGTAGGTCTCTTCCACAGCACCTGGTAGATCTTGTAGAGACCTTTTCTACTCTACGAAGGCACAAAATAAAGCTTAACCCGTTAAAATGCATCTTTGGGGCAAGTAAAGGGAAGTTTCTCGGCCATCTCCTCACTCCTGAGGGTCTTGCCCCTAATCCTGATAAGGTTAAAGCCATCCTTAATATGACTCCTCCCCGTTCACCAAAAGAGGTTCAGCAGTTAGGAGGGAGGTTGGCAGGACTCGGGAGGTTCATCTCTCGAGTTGGAGATAAAAGCGCACCATTCTTTAAGACTCTTCGGGGAGCGTCCAAGTTTCAATGGACAAAAGAGTGTTCCTTGGCCTTTGAGCAATTAAAAAAGCAGCTAACCTCGACTCCTTTACTCCAAAGCCCCCGAGCAGGGGAGATGTTGTTCCTATACCTAGGGGTTGGTCCCGAGGCAGTTAGTTCAGTTCTGGTTCGCGAAGAAAGCAGAAGGCAGTTCCCTGTCTACTATGTCAGTCACATCCTGAAAGATGCAGAGGCAAGGTACCCCATCCTAGAGAAGCTAGCTTTGGCATTAGTTATGTCTGCCCGCAGACTCCGACCATATTTCCAAGCTCATTCAATTCAGGTAGTTACTGATCAACCTTTGAAGAGTGTGCTAGAAAAACCAGAGCATTCGGGCAGGCTAGCTAAATGGGCAATTGAGCTAAGTGAGTTTGAAATTTCCTATGTGCCCAGAACAGCTATCAAGGCACAGGTGCTTGCATATTTCCTGATTGATACGATAGAATCTAGCTCAGACCAGGCAGCAAGGTCTCCCTTAGCTTGGACCATTTATGTGGATGGAGCTTCTGGTAGAAACTCCTCGGGTGCAGGGGTAGTTTTGATAAACCCGAATGGCGTCAAGCTTGAGCAAGCCATCAAGTTCTATTTCCCAGTAACTAACAATCAGGCAGAATATGAAGCTTTATTAGCCGGCTTGAGGCTTGCACGAGAGCTTGGAATTGATCACGTCCATATCAAGACTGATTCACTGGTAATGGCTTCACAAGTTCTTGGCAACTTCGAGACCAGGGAGCCAGTGTTGAAAAAGTACCTTGTGCTGGTAAAGGTTGAGGTTGGCAGGTTCAAAAGTTTTACTATTGAGCACATCCCAAGGACAGAGAATGAGGAGGCCGACGTTCTTGCAAAGCACGGGCTCTCATCAGGAGGGACAACTTCTGAGCTTTTCCACCCGGCAGTGGAGGGGGAAGGGATAATGCAGATTGATCAATGCTCCTCTTGGATGGATCCGTTCATTCTCTACCTGTCAACTGGGAATCTACATCAGTCAGTAAAAGATAAGAAGAGATTCAGGTTGAAGGCAGCACACTATT
The DNA here is from genome assembly GCA_039513925.1 of Platanthera zijinensis. Lineage (NCBI taxonomy): Eukaryota > Viridiplantae > Streptophyta > Magnoliopsida > Asparagales > Orchidaceae > Platanthera > Platanthera zijinensis. Next base: position 40,264,614 of record CM077089.1, on the reverse strand, counting down.
ACTTGATATCCGATATTCTCTACAGGAAAACCTTCTTATTCACAATGGCAAGATGTGTTTCAGAAAGTGAAGTTCCCACCATTCTCCGAGAAGTGCATTCTGGCGAGTGCGGAAGTCATTCGGGAGCAAGAACATTAGAAAGAAGGATCCTGCGGCAAGGCTACTTCTGGCCTACAATGAAGAAAGACTCTGAGGCCTATGCAAGAAAATGTGTTCAATGCCAGAAATTCGCCCCTCTTCAGCATCAAGCAGCTCAATCTCTCAGATCGATTACAACCCCTTGGCCCTTTGCTGTTTGGGGAATGGATCTCATTGGCCCTTTTCCCATGGCAAGTGGGCAGCGGCGCTTTATTATAGTTATGATCGACTACTTCAGTAAGTGGATTGAGGCTAAAGCACTGGCAAAGACAACAACCCAGGTCGTGAGGAATTTTATTTGGGGAGAGATAGTCTGCCGACATGGAATCCCTATGGCGATAATCACTGATAATGGACCACAGTTCAACAATGCAGAGATGATAGGCTTTTGCAGGCAGATCGGAACAGAGCTGCGCTTCGCATCAGTTCATCATCCCAGAAGCAATGGTCAAGTAGAAGCAGCTAACAAGCAAATCCTCAACCTGCTTAAGAAGAAAGTTCAAAATCTCAGGGGCAGTTGGGCTGATCAACTTCCCTCAGTCCTCTGGACCCTGAGAACAACACCTTCATCGGCAACAGGAGAAACCCCGTTCAAGCTTTCTCACGGGTCCGAGGCATTGATTCCTGTTGAGTTTGAAGTTCTGTCGCCTAGAGTACTGCTTGCCATGCAAGGTACGGAGGATTGGCTTGAGTTGAACAGTGAGGAGATGAGGTTCAGTTTGGAGCATATTGAAGAGGTCAGAGACAAGGCTGCTATCAGGCAGGAGGAAGTTAAAAGAAGAATGGCCCGTTACTTCGATAAGAACGTAAGGATCAAACACTTTCAAGTGGGAGATCTGGTTCTTAAAAAGGTCGATGCTGCTGCAAGAGCCAGCTCAGTTGGAAAGCTTAATCCTAGCTGGGCAGGACCATTCATTGTCAAGGAAGCACTTCAGAATGGGGCCTACCGGTTACAAACATTTGAAGGAGAAGACATGCCGCACACGTTGAGCGGAGATGACCTAAAGCGGTTCTTTTCCTGAACCTCTTCTCTTTTCTTCCTATGTAAACTCTTTAAGAGGTTCACTATTAACAAAAAGTTCCTTGCTAACACTTTTATCAAGTATCTTTGTGTTTCAAGTGTTGACAGTTAAATATATGAAGCAAGGATAACTCTAAACGGTTCTCTCTGAACTCTCTATTTTATGGTTATACGAATCTCTCAAAATTGATATTTGTCTAAATACTCATACTAACACTTCTTTGAATACCTCTTCCTTCTTACCTCCTTGAGCAACTCCCGACAGTTGCTTGATACCAGGAGATATCGCCGTGTTCAGCAAAAACCTCCCCTAGAACCGTTGGTGTCAGCATAACACCACGACGACCACGTGTTGCGGGGAGATTTCGCACCGTGTAGTTGGAGCCTACCAACTCTAGTGCGGTAGGATACTGGATTTCGGATCCCGGCTAGTACCTAACCCCACTTCTGCATTATGGAGGAGCAAAGTGGAGGTCAGCTCTACCACGCCACTTAAGGGATATTGTTACAACCCAGATGATCGCACGGGGAAAGCAATGACGCTCCGGCCGCACCTACCCCCAGATCATCTTAGGGTTGTGACTCTCGAACACTCCTTGGTACCCTCAAGCAGTGCCTGCAGGAGACCCACAGTCTTGTCGATCTCAAAGGAAAGCAATGCCGCTCCGGCCGTACCTGCCCGAGAGATCGACTTAGACTGTACTCCAGGCAAGAGGGCAGTGAATTGAGTTATTGAGTCTGCAGATCTCGAGGTCCAGTGAGGGAAGCAATGCCGCTCCGGCCGCACCTACCCGCTTGGCCTCCAAACTGCGGCTTTCTTCTTCACAGGGGTTATTATTCATTAATCAAGTACGGACTCCAGTTGTCTTATCCGCTCAGTCCGCCGTCCCTTGGGTTGATTCCATAATTCATAACCTTGTGAGGAAAGCAATGCCGCCCCGGCCGCACCTACCCGCTTGGTTGTGAATTACAGGTCATTTCTGATATTATTCATTAATAAAGTGCGGACTCCAGTTGTCTTATCCGCTCAGTCCACCGTCCCTTGGTTGATTCGGTAGTCCATAATCTTGTGAGGAAAGACGCTCCAGCCGCTCTTACCCGCTTAGTTATGGATTACAGGTCTTTTCTGATGTTGCTGACTGATGCAGTGCGGACTTTGGCTTTCTAATTCGCCTAGTTCGCAGAATTTGTTCGATGCATACAATGATTACTTAGAAAAAATTCAAACGAAAATATCTGCGGAAGGTGACCCTAGTCCGCTTAGTTCGCCTATTCTTGTTATTCAAGTGAGCAGATTGTCATTTTCTTGGTTCTGTTCTGCAAAGCGCGGACTGCCAACCGAACTCGTCCAAGTTCGCTTTATACGTTCTCATCGCTTAGAATATTTTCATATTACAGCAAGCTGTGGTTATGCAATCTCAGCAAGCTCTAAACATACAGCAAAGCAATGACAAAGATTTACATATAAAGTGCGACTTCAAAACATAAGCAAGGAAAAAAAAGCAGAACATCTCAGATCAAAAATATCCTTTTTCTATTCATTCAAAAATATATTTAAATGTCTTGGCAGGCTCGCGCAGAGTCCGCCCCCTTATATTAAAGGAAACCAAAAAATTACAATATATATTCCTATTCTGTCCTCTGCTTCTTGTCCGCAGGCTTCTCCGGGCTCGACCCATCCACATCCACTCTAGGCGAGTAGCCGTCTGAGTCACTGCTGCTGCTGTCATCAGAGTGAGAAGCGGCTGAGGGTTCTGTTCGCGAGCTACTCTCACCATAGCCAGAGCTAGCGGACTGATCCGACTGACCTCCTTGCTGCTGACTTGAGGCCACGTCTTCAGCGGCTTCCTCGTCAGCGGACTCCTCCTCGTCATCCTCGGCAACCGCTTTCCCCTTGGCAGCTTGCTCGAACTCAGCAACCTTATCCTTTAGCTCCGGGAAAAGCTTCAGGAAAGGAATAGAGTCTACCCCAGCCTTCGCGTACCCATCGCTGATAACGCGCTCGAGCGCGACCTTGACGCTTTCCCTTACAAAAGGAAACATGGCCTTTTGAAAGTTTGGGTTGGTCACCTCATATGCGATCTGCAAAAGAAATCAAAACATCAGTCGGCGAAAGATAAGCAAGATTAACGACGGCTAACTAAGCACTTACGGCCTTGTCTTCTTTATATTGATTAACTTTTACACCAAGTCGCTTATTCTTTTCTTTCAGCGAATGGCTTTCCATCTTATACCACGCATTGTCCCTAAGCAGCTCGCGCGTAAGCCTGCCTAAGAAGTGGTTGGTAACGGCGGAGTTCGCACTGGCCTGCGCAGCGAGAAGGGGGAGGTCATCAGGTGCCACACCTTGCAGATCGCGAAGGTTTTGCTTCCCGTATAAGGCGGACAGGGCGACGTGGGCATGGCGAGATGGGCGCGGACTCCTCCAGGAGGGAAGAGCCGTTGATAGGCGGACATACTTTTTCTTCTCATGCCAGTGGATCATGGGGTTGCCCCTCAGATCCTTCTGCTTCTCGCCGAAGCTCGCAATGTCGAAGCTGCCATCGGAAGAGTAACCCGCGGCGGGGTCTCTGTCTTCCCTCCTCTTTTTTGCGATTTCTTTTCTCCTTTCCCCTTGTGTAGGAGTTTGTCCGGCAGGCGCAACGGGCAGATTTGCGGGCACCGCCAAGGTCGCTGCAAGAGAGAAAGTTAGCTAAAATTCCCAGGTTGTTGCGGATACAAACGAAGGTCGCAAGACTTACTCTCTTGGTGGCTAATAGTATCCAGCCCAGGCAGCAGCGGGATGTAATAGTCGACATCCAGCCTCGCTCCATCAAGGAATCTGACGATGGCGGCCTCAGCATCGTTCAGCCGCACGCTCTTGAAGTCAGCATCCACGCACAGCTGCGGACTGGTATGAAGGAACCCCAGGTCGCCTTCAAAGATAAGATACCTAGAGGTCCAGTTGTGGATCTTGTTCGGCAAGCCCACAACTTTCATTCCCCTGCAGTAGAAGTAGATGATGCCTTTGTACTCGCGGTCTCCCGTCGGAGTGATGGAGCGAACAGAGAAAATTTTCCTGAAAATCTTCAAGGAAAATTCAACCCTCTCAGCTTGCAGGTAAGCAATGAAACTGCAAATGGCAACCATACTGTTCGGGGCAAGCTGGCCCGGAACCACCCCATAATGCTCAAAGATCTCCGCGACCTCCCAGAGCAGGGGGAATTTGAACCCGCAGTCAAAATGATCTATTGGAACTGCGAGCTAGGTGGCGCTTGAAAAATTCAGTCGTTCATGGTGTTCGGGGAGCCGCGCGAGTATGGGCGAGCCCGCCATATGAACTTCCAAGAAAGCCTCCAGGTCAGCTTCGGTTAGCCTACTCCTTTTATGATCAGCAGCATGGAAGGCGGCTGCGGCCTCGGTGCGTGCGGACACCATGTTTTCAGACCGCAAGGCTTCAGCTCCCACTGTTTTCTATACAAAAAGAGAATGACGACCCAATTTATATAGAAACCGTCTGACATGACAGCCGTCAATCCGCTTAGATCAGGAAGCCAGTCCGCTCAGCTCGCTTCTTCCCTGTTTTCCCTGCAATATCAGATATTTCTCAAGGCTTCGCGGATTCAAAGCCAGTCCGCTCAGCTCGCTTCTTCCCTATTTTCCCTGCAATATCAGATATTTCTCAAGGCTTTGCGGATTCAAAGCCAGTCCGCTCAGCTCGCTTCTTCCCTGTTTTCCCTGCAATATCAGATATTTCTCAAGGCTTCGTGGATTCAAAGCTAGTCCGCTCAGCTCGCTTCTTCCCTATTTTCCCTGCAATATCAGATATTTCTCAAGGCTTTGCGGATTCAAAGCCAGTCCGCTCAGCTCGCTTCTTCCCTGTTTTCCCTGCAATATCAGATATTTCTCAAGGCTTCGCGGATTCAAAGCCAGTCCGCTCAGCTCGCTTCTTCCCTGTTTTCCCTGCAATATCAGATATTTCTCAAGGCTTTGCGGATTCAAAGCCAGTCTGCTCAGCTCGCTTCTTCCCTGTTTTCCCTGCAATATCAGATATTTTTCAAGACTTCGCGGATTCAAAGCCAGTCCGCAGAAACCGCAGTTTGCCAATAAAGCGCCAGCCCGCATAACTTACATTCCATAACGGGATTATCCGAAAAAATAATAGAATACAACAAGCAGAGTAGCATCACAGCGCAGATACAGTCATACAACAAGGATGTTCAGCAACAATATTACACAGCAGCTTAAAAATATAAAAATATAAAAACAAACGTTTAGGCCTTAGCGCCTTCCGCGGTCTCTCAGAGCAGGTCGCGCCTCCTCCTCCATTCCAACGTGAGCAGCCTGGTCGCTCCCTCGCAAGATCTCACAGTAGAGCTGGGAAACCAGATGGTGCATGTTATTGAAGGTGCGGTACATATGAGCCATGTCTCTGACTACCCGCGGAAATGGAATTAATTGACTCCCGGGGTTGGATCTGCGACCACCGCGGGCTGCCCGCTTGCCGCAGGGGCCGATCCCTCCCCCACAGCAGGCTGAGACGTTTGCGACCTCACCCCAGCGGCTTCGCTTACTTGCTTTTTTCCTTCTCTCGCCAAAGCCAAATATTTATTCCTATAATGTTTAACATCTCCGCCCAGTCGATTTTTCTCCTTGTTCGCTCCTTCGAGTGCGGATGAAAGGCCGGCGACCTCGCTTTCTAGGATCTTTTCCCGCGCTTTGCTTTTCTTTAGTTCAGTTCGAAGCTCGCATAACTCTTCCTCATATTTCTTCGCTAACAGTGCGCTGTCTTCTTTAGCAGGCAGCTCCTCCTGTGCGAGCTCGTCAGCAGTCCACGCCGCAGCCTCCGACACATCTGGTGGCGTGGGCACGATCTCGCCGACCTCGACAGAATCAGGCGTGGACTTCTGAACTGCAACAAAGAAAGTAAAGTCGCCTCAGTATCTAAGCCGCAATAGCCCCCAAAAAAAGGGGAAAAGGTTTTTATCCACTTTTGGTTATCTTCGCGGCGATCTGGCGACTATCAAGGATAGGTCGCCTCACGCGCTCCGGATCAAAAGCCTTTAGGCTCCATTCACGGCAGACTAGTGCTCTTGTCTCGGCCAGCGATCTGCTCGAGGCGACTATGTCATCAGTTTCTGTAAGGATCTTGACGGGCCGCGACTTTCGTGGAGGGGATTTGTACAACCAAGAGCTCTGAAACCGCTTGGTCGCCGGCTGCAACTTACCAGATCGCATCAGCTCGGCAGCAATCCGAAGATCCTCAGCCCGCTTATCCACCACGAGCTTCTCCGAGGCCGCTTCAACCTTTGCCTTCATCATTGCGAGTTGCTCCTCGGTTTTCTTCCTCTCTTCAGCTGGAAAAAAAGAAGAAGGGTCGTCAAGATTTTCTCCTCCAGTTGCGGTATCAGGCTGCAGCACCTCCAGTAGAGAGCGATTTATACTCGCAAGCTGATCATTATCTATAGAGTCGAGTATCTCAGTGGTTGATAAGCTGAGCATGGAAGGGGGATCACCTTCTGCGAGCAGAGGATCGGGGGTGACGAGATCATCTTGGACTTCCTTTTCTCGCGGCTTATGCTGCCAGCTCGCAGCTCCAGTCCGCTTGGAGATATTTTTCTCTTTTCTAACTTTCAACTTCTTCTATACCCGCTCGGCGGCATTACTATCTCTCTTCCTCTTTTTCTTCTCAGGAGTCTTCTCTAAGTCGATGACGACCGGCTTTGGTTCGGGAACTGAGGTTGGAGCGACAACCAGCGCCAAGGAAGATACTGGCTCCACAACTTCCTTTTCGATGGAACTTTTAGCTGCGTTTTCGGAGGACTCCTTAACTCGCTCCTCGGCAACCTCCACTCCCCTTTCCACTATCGGCTCGCCAGCAGGAAGCTTCTCCTCAATCCCCTGCTGCTGGACTTTCGGCGATGAAACTTCCTTATCCGTTTCTATCCGCAGCATGATAGTCCCGGAAGGAGAGCGATGCACCTCCATGTTGGAAGAGTTCGCAGGGTTTTGGTCAGAAACGGAAGGCGGATTCGGTTTCTCCCGTAGAGGACTTAGAGGAACATTCGCAGTCTTTGCAGTATCGCGGACTGGATCTTGCTTCACCTGGCCTGAACTCTCCCCCTGATGGCGGGCAGGCGCATCTTTTCGATGGCTCGATTTCTTAGGCCGGGAACTCGCTTTCGGCTTCTCAATCGGAGCAGCCATGTTGCCAAAGAAGGATCCTAGCCTTTCCATGCCGGACTGGAAAGTTGAGACCGCAAGTGGTGAGTAACGACCCGTCGCGCAGACAATTCTGACAGAAGACAGGGCTTCCGGCAGTATTTATAGCACGAATGGCATTAATGATAGTTGCGGACTCTGCGGTTAAGGAAACATTTTCGGAATTTTCCAAAACTCAAAAATGTGCGGGGATTATGTTAACCCCAGAATCCGCAACATTTCCAGCTAGGCATCTTGCCCTTCCCTCGCTGAACTCAAGTACTCAGTTCGCCCAGCTCGCCAGTTGACGTGGTCCGTCACCTAGGCGGACTCCAGCTATCAGTCCGCTCAGGTCGCCCTCGGTTCCCAGCTCTGCTAGATCGAAGACCTCCAATCAACGAGTCAGGCTCAGGCCGGCAAGCTCCGAGTCAGGCCGCCCAGGTCGCTCAGGTCGCAGCTAATTTAAAAGAACCGCGCTCGATGCGACTAAGGGAGGTCTCCAGCTCGCTGGCCCAGTCCGCCGGTCCCGCGTGGACTGCTTGTTCCTTCTCTTTTTTGATTCCCATCACCGCTGCCCGGCTCTTTTGTACCCCGGGCAGCAAGTTATTTTAGCCCTGCCCGCTTGGGCAGGCCCCCAGCCTATAAATAGGGGGAAGTGGTGCACTCAAAGCACGCTGACTCGAGCCCAGGAGCCCACTTGTTAAAGGCTGCGGACTCGAATCTCTGGCTTTGCGGTCTCCAGCTTGCTTTCTGCTTTGCTTTGCTTTTCCCTTCTTGTAACCCCTCCTTTGCAATCAAAAGTAAGCCCGTCACAGGAGAGGCATTCAGGCCACGACGGGCGAAGTCTGGTGTTTCCGTGTTCCACGGCTCTTGCTTTTCTGTTCCTTTTCTAGTCCGCCAAGTAGACTGCTGCTCGCAGTTTTTTCTCTTTTCTTCCCTAGGTGCTCGAACAGTTAGCTGCTGGTGCTCGTTTCCGCCTTCGCTTTTCGCGCATCAACAGGAACGCTTTAGTAGCTGACTTAGTCCAGGTGAAATCACCTATCTTCTAACATTCCGTTAACGGCTCCATGATACAACTAAAATCTCGAATGAATCGATGATAAAAGATAGTTGGTCTGTGAAAGCTCTTAACATCCCGAATGTTGGTGGGTTCTGGTCAATCCTTAATGGCTTGGACCATCTTAGTATCCACAAGTTTGCCTTCCGAACTCACAATATACCCAAGGAATTCTACGGACATCACAATAAATGTACACTTCTTGACATTGACAAATAATTTTTCCGACCTCAGCGAGGTAAGTATAGTCTTCAAATGTGACTCATGATCGGTCGAATAAGTACTAAAAATGAGGATATCATCAAAATACACCACTATGCATTTTCCCATGAATGGTTGGAAGACATGAGTCATTAGCATAGAGAAAGTACTCAGGGCATTAGAAAGCCCAAATGGCATCACTAACCATTCGTAAAGCCCATATTTTGTCTTGAAAATGGTCTTCCATTCGTCTCCCTCCCAAATCTGGATCTGGTGGTAGCCACTCCTAAGATCAAATTTTGAAAATATCGTGGCCCCGGATAACATGTCCAATAAATCATCCAAATGAGGGGTGGGGAATCAATATTAATATCCACACACACCTCCAAGAGCTGCCTTTCTTAGGGGCAAGTAAGGCGGGTATGACACATGGACACTTGCTATGGAGGATGAATCCCTTATTTAAAAAATCTATAATTTAGTCATGTACCTCTAGGTGTGCGGAAGGGTTTAGCCGGTAGTGAGGAATGTTGGGTAAAGAGTAACCCAAAATGAAATCTATCGCATGTTGGATGTCCAGCATGGGGGGTAATATGGGAGGTATCTCGTCTGGATATACATTCTTAAACTCTTCTAAAAGTTTCCTCAACGCTAGGGGTAAATTATCGAAAGAGGATATATCTTAATTTATTTGCAAACAAACTAACGCATACATCATCCATAAAAGTATCACGCGCAAACTCCTTCTTATCTTTCAGACTTAATGTTTTCATTTCTACCCGAATAATCGTGTCTTAAGAAGAGACAACAAGATACTTAGGAGGAGGGGGGTTCAAAATAATAGTCTTGCTAATAAATTTGAACTCGTAGGTGTTAGCACATCCTAAGTTTGTAACATCATAGTCCTAAATCCACGGACGTCCTAATAGAACATGACAAGAATCCATGGGGATGACGTCAGACAAAATTTTCTCCATATAATCCTTGATGGTAAGGGAACCTAAGCAATGCTTCAAAACTTAAAGGATGGTCTTGTTAACCTAAGCAAACTTATAACGGTGAGGGTGAGGTTCGGTGGTTAACAACTTTCGTGACACCGCATTTTCCAAAATCAGATTCATACAGCTTCCACTATCGGTAATCAATTTACACCACTTCTCTTCGCTCTTAAAATTTAATGAGAAAATATTCATCCTATTGCAATCATTCAATGCTCACGGAGTAGCCAAAATACACCTCATCACCATCATATTAATTTCATCCTCTATATCGCTAGGTACTCCTTCCAATTCAGACTCAGATTCTTCACCGGCCTTATACATGAGCTCTACAGATTCAAACGAGGCATCAAAAAGGGATAGAGGATTGGGCTTGGTTGGACTCTCGCTAGCATAATATCTCGGAATACCACAAGCAAAATATGTAGCATTCGTCTTGATAATCCTATCGATGGACACTTTCTCACTGGTTGGGCTTCTCAGATTCCAAGCCGTAATATGATGGGCTAAAACCCGAACAGGCAAGCGTACCTGTCGAATCGTAGTATCAAGGTCGTATTTAAACACGGAGCCATCAAGTACTGCTACTCACGCTTGAACTATTATCCTACCGGAAGATTGTTGGGTTTTGAGAATTTTTTTAAAGTAAAATAAATGATGATTTGCGAGACAAAAAACTTATATTAAAAAGATAGCACCCGATCAGTGAATCACCATGAAATGAGATGAGAGAGATAAAAAGGCATAGTTTTAATTTTGTAAATCCTACTTGACCGTGACAGATCAGAAAATGAGACAAAATCTCGCTAGAGCATTAGGTCTCCTAACTTATAGACTCTTTTATCGAAATCTCTTTACATACCAAAGAAGCCTAAAGTTGCATTATCGAAATGATCCGCACTATTGGATTTGACTCCAATCTGGAGGATTTACGTCATCCTATCTCTAGGGTTGCGTGCAAATCCTTCCTTCTTTAAGTGATCTTTCACATTCACGAGCCTCTCGGCTACTCAAATATGAGATCCAAGGCCTACTACCGTATACCGGAAATATGGAGTCGGCACAAAATAAATCAAAGAATGATCGAGCATGAAATAACAAAAATAAAACTAAGAAAGAAAATAAACTCTCATCTCACTTCATGGATCCTCACGATCGAATGCTAAAAGAAAATTAGCTACGCATATTCAAAATGAAAGACAAAATTAGAGAAGAGAAAAGCATTTTCATTTCTTGAAAAGGAAGAGAAGAGTACACAATAAGATAATAAAAAAAACAAATATTATGCTACTACAAGGAAAAGGAAATTATAACATGGAAGCATGAAAAATAAAACTTGCACTAATGGAAAACTATGACAATAATAAAAATAAGATTACAACTCACAAACAGTCAAACTCACCAACTCAACACTCAATCTTTACTTAGAAACATCACTCCAAAAATTGTCATCCTTTGGCTTGAGGGATGGGGTGGCTTATATAGGGGATGGAGAGGATTCTAGAATGAAGAGGAGGAGAAGGGACACAAGGGGGGGGTGGCCACATGAAGGGGGGGGGATGGTTCATGCATGCATTTAATGAAGGGAAGAGAAAATGGAAAGATGCATGAATAACATTTATGAAAATGCAAAATAAAAATATAAAATGAAGAGGGGGGATGAATGGAAGTTTTTAGAAGGGGAAAAAAGGGAAGGGGCCGGCCATGTCATGGGGAGAATTCATGCATAGCAATTAATGGAGAGAGAGGGAGAATTAAATTGGAGGGGAAGGAGGGTGGCCGGCTACATTCATGGGGAGAATTCATGCATGCATTGATGAAGGGGGGCTGCTTCAATGAGGAGAGGGCTCGGGTTGAGGGAAAAGGGCTGCATGGTGGTCTCCTTGCTTGAAGAGGTGGGCTGGACATGAGCTGCTCCAAGTGGCTCGGCTTGGGCTTCATGTTGCCCCAATGGGCTGCTCCAAGTGTAGAAGGCCGGCTGTATGGAAAAGGGCTGCATCATTCTCGGGTTTGCACTTGCTTGGGCTTGGGCTGCTCCAAAACTTGAGGGCTTCATCATTCAAGTGTGCCTACACAAATAAACAAAACATTAGTTTTATATCAAACATGTAACTAAGCATGTAACATAAAAAATAAAAACATAACATTATGCATGCAATCATATACCCATCACTCAAGCAAACAAACACACACACAAACATGAAATAAAACATAACATCAAAATACAAAAAAAATAAAACTAAATGCAACATAATAAATTAGATTATATTATATAAATATTAAACTATAACATGCATAAACTATATAAATTTAGTACACATTCCTAGAATAATAAAACTCAAATAACCCAAAAAGTGATGACTAAAATTAGTCATCAAAATCCCCCATGCTTAGACATTTGCTTGCCCTCAAGCAAATAGAAATAATGAACTAGGGAAAAACAAAAGACATATATTTTATTTTAGGTTCCATAGTTAAGAAAAGCAAAATATGAAAAATTAAACCATCCTAATTTTCATGTTATCAACTAGTGGGGTGAGAAGTGCACAAAAGAGAACTTGAAAGTGGAGTCCTAAAAATCTCATTAAAACATAAGAAGAGCTTACACATTTCTAAATCTTAAAAACAAGACATCCAAAATAAATGAAGATAAGGAAAACAAAAGTAGATGTTCTAAATAAACGGCGCATTAACAAACTACTAGGTTGCTAGATAAAAATTAACCCTAAAAATCTCAGGGTAACCTCAAAAGAAATCCAACAATGATGGTGACCATAGGCTTGTACGTTCACACTTTCTCCACCACGCGAATTTACGTTCTAAAGATCAATAGGACTTCTAATGGGCGTTAAGACTTGGCTTAGGTAAATAATTAGGAAGTGAAAACAAAGATAAAAAATGAGGGCTTAACACTAAACCAAGGTGAGCTCAAAAATATATAAAAAAAACGTGGTAACAAAATGAGAATTGACAAGAAAGTCATTTCTCCAATTCAAACTACAAAACAAGGCCATGATTTTTTTTCTTTTTATAAATTTGGCCAAACAAAAACTTTTTTTTTCCTTTTTGATTTTTTCTGATTTTGATTTTTTCCATTTGATAACATCTTGATACTAACATAGATTTCATAAAAGAGAGCCCCAAAAATAGGCTTTACTCCTTTTCATTTCAAAGATAATACCCCCTCACAAAAATAATTTTTAAGCTCAAGGTTTTAGTGTGAAAATAGGAAAGGCATTTTGGCTTTGGTGAAAATAGTGAAATGAGAGGTGGTGCTAAAAACAAAGAAACATGGAAAAGGCCCAAAATTGTTTTGCAATGGTAATGTTTTTGGTGGGCAAGAAAAGCTCAAACTAGTAAAGTGGTGGCCTAAATCATTTCTAAAGTACGTAAAAATGACGCAAATGCTTCGAGAGTAGCTTAGGATAAGTTCTAGACACCAAGAAAGACTACCCCATAAATGAAAAATAGCTAATATTACCTAGCAACCATTCATAAGCAACTTGACCGAATAAAAAGACATAACTACAAATTGCTAACTTATAACATAAAAGACGGATGCCTATATTTAAGAAAGAGAAACTAGTAAAACAAAGCTATGTTAAAATGATAAGTTTAGAAAACATTTTCAAAGAAATCTACATAGAACTACAAAAACCGCACGGGCCTACACATCACTAAAATAAACATAAAAATAAAGGATAGAAAATAATTTTTGGTTTTGTTTTTAAAATAGATTGTAGCACAATTTTTTAAATTTTTGACTTTTTCTAATTTTTTGGGTTTTGTATTTTATAATTTTTTTGGATTTTTGATGAAATTAAAATAAGAAGCAATACTATAACTATACTAATTTTAAAACACATTTTTTTTAGAAAGGAAAGAAGAAAGAAAGAAACTAGACCCTCCCCAATGCTTAAATTCTTCATTACCCTCAATGAAGGAAACAAAAAGAAAAAGAGAGGGAGACTGAGAAGAAGAGAAAAAAAAGGAAATTAAAGTAAATAAAAAAAACAGGACATCCCCGGGTTTGTGAGATGAAGGCGAATGCCGCTCCCCCATGCTTGCTTTTTAGTGTACGTGATCGTCAGCAGGTTTGACTTGATCCATCTTGAAATCAGCAACATTGGAGCGGCGATCACGAACTTGTACTTGAGCCACCGAGAGGAAGAGCAAAATAAAAGCAGAAAAATAGAGTCCGTGGGCATGAGCCAAACATTGTTCTTTATTACAATACTTTAAAGTCCGAATAAAAGTTTCATAATAATAATAAGAAGTCCAAAAATAAAAATGTCCATAGAAATTAAAGAGTCCAGAATAAAATTCTCCTTTACAGGAGACACAACATCATTAAAAAAAATATAATTTAAGTCTATGCCCATTTACTTTAAAATCACCCTTATCCGGGTGCGAGAGTAGCACAGTTCCATCAAAAAAGACTTCCTTGACCGTAAACGGTCCAGACCAACGAGATTTAGATTTTCCAAAGAAAATACGTAGACGTGAATTTAAAAGAAGAACTTGATCGCCTGGCTTAAAATTTTTATGGTGGCGAAGGTTCTTATCACGATAAATTTTTGTTTTAGGGTCGGGTGGTTTATCAAAATGATTTTTCAAATTTTTATCATTTTAAAAAATAAGATTCTCAAGATTCTTTTGTCTAAAATCAGAGTCATCTTTGAGTTTTGCTTGTAAGGACATAACAGTGTTTTCAAAATCATTTGATGAAAGTTCAGAAAGAGAAGAAGAAAAATCCTTTGGAGAAGTATAGGAGTCTTCTTTTAAGTCATCAATGAAAAAGCAAGAGTCATCATTTTGTAAAGAGTTTTTCATAGATTTGTTAATATCAAATGTAACTTCCTCATCTCCCACATGCAGAAAAAGTTTTCCGTCACTCACATTTACGATTGCGCGAGCGGTGGCTAGGAAGGGACGACCAAGGATAAGAGGGACCTCGATGTCCTCTTCAATATGGAGAATGAAAAAATCCACCGAGAAGATGAATTTGTCGACCTTGACTAGCACATCCTCAACAACACCTAACAGATACTTAATTGATCGATCGGGTAATTGGATACTCATTCTTATAGGGCTAAGAGTGCCCAATCCTAACTTCTTAAACAATGAAAAAGGCATCAAATTGATGCTCGCTCCAAGATCTGCTAGCGTATGTTTAACAAAAAGATCACCAAAAATGCAAGGAATGGAAAAACTACCCGGATCGTTTATCTTTTTTGGAAGAGTAGAGTTTTTAACGACCGCCGAGCATTCTTCATTTAACGTTACATGTGATAAATTTTCCAATTTTGTCTTATTCATTAATAAGTCTTTAAGATATTTGGCGTACTTAGGCATTTGACTAATCACTTCATAAAACGTTAAATTAATATGGATTTGTTTAATTATTTCAAGAAAGCATTGATATTGATTATCTAGTTTTTCTTTCCTAAGTCGTGCCGGATAAGGAGGTGGCGGAAATTCTTTTATAATAACCGGAGCATCATTTTGAATGTCATCTTTTTCTTTTTCAGAATCAGAAAAAACATCTTTTTCTTTATTAAAAGTAGATTTTTCATTTCCAAAAGGGATAATTGTTTCCGTAGTAGGAGAGACAGTCACCTTTGGCTCTTCCCTTGTGGTGGGCTCGTTAACAACCTTACCGCTCCGATGGGAAATCGCATTTGCGTGCTCCCTTGGGTTAGGTTCAGTGTTCGAGGGAAGAGTTCCAGGTGGTCTCTTGGAAAAAGCCTTGGCAAGTTGCCCGACCTGATTTTCTAAATTTTTCATCGACCATGTTAAGTTTCTAATAGTAGCATCGTTCGAGCTTATATATCTAGATAAAATTTCTTCCAAAGAGAGTGGTTTTTGAAGATTTTGTTGTTGTGGTGGTGGTGGTGGAGTGAAATCATGTGGTGGACGTACTACGTTAGCATTATTACTCCAAGAAAAATTAGGATGGTTACGCCATCCAGGGTGATAAGAATTCGTAGCAGCATTAAAACCAAGAGGAGAAGAAAAATTCGAAAAAGCAGAAAAATTGTTCGCAGAATTATTTTGAGCAGGCCTGGGTATGGTCCCCAGATAATACATCTACTAGGCAACAACAGCATTTTCATATACCTAAGCGGCGGAGGCAGCAGTCATCTCCGAAATCTTCTTGTTCAGCATTTCCAGTTGAATCGCCAGTTGCATCACTGAATCTACTTTGTAGATACCTGCAGGTTTAGATGGGCGAGACCTAGACGAATTCCACTGATAAGTGTTCGTCGTCATGTCATCGATAAGATCAAGAGCGGCTTCCGGAGTTTTGCGGTCCAAAGAACCAGCGGAAGCGGCATCTATCATTTACTTTGTTTATTGATTTAGCCCATTATAAAATGTCCGGACTTGCAACCATATAGGTAGAGCATGATGTGGGCATCTTCTCAAAAGTTCTTTGAACCTCTCCCAAGTGTCATAGAGGGTCTCAGAATCAATTTGAGAATAAGAAGTTATATCATTTCTTAGCTTAGCTGTTTTGGCGGGGGGAAAATATCGAGAGAAAATTTTTTCAGTTAAAATGTTCCAAGTAGTGATTGATCCTCTTGGAAGAGAACTCAACCACTGTTTGGCTTTAGTTCTTAAGGAAAATGGGAAGAGTCTTAGCCTTATAGCATCGTCTGAAACACCATTAATTTTAAAGGTGTCACAGATTTCAAGAAAATTGGCAATATGCAAGATCGGATCTTCATCTTGTAATTCATCGAACTGTACATATTACTGCACCATTTTTATGATGCTAGGCTTATGCTCAAAGTTATTGTTCGCAATTGCAGGTCGAACAATACTTATTTCGGTCCCTTCCAAGTTGGGTCGAGCATAATCGGAAATGGTCCTTTGTTGAGCCAAACCTGGGTTAGGGTCTCCCATTATAGAATTAAAATTGCAATCCCCGTAAGAATCCTCAACCGATGTTTGAGAAGTGGAAGCCTCGAATCGGAGTTGTCTCCGAAAGGAGCGTTCGATTTCTGGGTCCAAATCAACAAGTAGCGATGAATTCGCTCGGGTCATTCACTAGAAAAGAAAACGAAGGAGAATGGAAATGAAAACTTGAAAAAAAAAAGAGAAGAAAGGATTTTTTTTTTGAAAAATAGATTTTTTTACGGTTTGGCTCTCGAACTTCCCAAGGGCTACCCGGTGAAGGGTTCGCAAGGTACTAGGTAAAATGGTGGCGCTTAAAGCCCCTTACCCTTTTCGAGAGAATTTAGGTTGGGTAGAAAGAAGATGATGTGAGTTGATTATAATAATAAAAGAAAATTGTTTTTTTGATTTTTGCTGAAGTAATAGCGAAACCGTTTTCAAAATATTGACGAAGAGAATCCCCGACAATGGCGCCAAAAACATAATGGGCTAAAACACAAACAGGCAAGCGTACCTGTCGAATCATAGTATCAAGGTCGTATTTAAACACGGGGCCATCAAGTACTGCTACTCACGCTTGAAATATTATCCTACCGGAAAAATTTTGGGTTTTGAGAATTTTTTAAAAGTAAAATAAACGATGATTTGCGAGACGAAAATCTTATATTAAAAAGATAGCACCCGATCAGTGAATCACCATGAAATGAGATGAGAGAGATAAAAAGACATAGTTTTAATTTTGTAAATCCTACTCGACCGTGACGGATCAGAAAATGAGACAAAATCTCGCTAGAGCATTAGTTCTCCTAACTTATAGAGTCTTTGATCGAAATCTCTTTACAAACCAAAGAAGCCTAAAGTTGCATTATCGAAATGATCCGCACTATTGGATTTGACTCCAATCCAGAGGATTTACGTCGTCCTATCTCTAAGGTTGCGTGCAACTCCTTCCTTATTTGATTGATCTTTCACATTCACGAGCTTGTCGGCTACTCAAATATGAGATCCAAGGCCTACTACTGTATACCGGAAATACGGAGTCGGCACAAAATAAATCAAAGAAGGATCGAGCATGAAATAACAAAAATAAAACTAAGAAAGAAAATAAACTCTCATCTCACTTCATGGATCCTCACGATCGAATGCTAAAAGAAAATTAGCTACGCATATTCGAAATGAAAGACAAAATAATAGAAGAGAAAAGCAATTTCATTTCTTGAAAAGGAAGAGAAGAGTACACAATAAGATAATAATAAAAAACAAATATAATGCTACTACAAGGAAAAGGAAATTATAACATGGAAGCATGAAAAATAAAACTTGCACTAATAGAAAACTATGATAATAATAAAAAGAAGATTACAACTCACAAACACTCAAACTCTCCAACTTAACACTCAATCTTTACTTAGAAACTTCACTCCAAAAATTTTCAACCTTTGGCTTGAGGGATGGGGTGGCTTATATAAGGGATGGAGAGGATTCTAGAATGAAGAGGAGGAGAAGGGACACAATGGGGGGTGGCCAAATGAAGGGGGGGATGGTTCATGCATGCATTTAATGAAGGGAAGAGAAAATGGGAAGATGCAGGAATAACATTTATGGAAATGCAAAATAAAAATATAAAATGAAGAGGGGGGATGAATGGAAGTTTGTAGAAGGGGAAAAAAGGGAAGGGGTCGGCCATGTCATGGGGAGAATTCATGCATAGCAATTAATGGAGAGAGAGGGAGAATTAAAGTGGAGGGGAAGGAGGGTGGCCGGCTACATGGATGGGGAGAATTCATACATGCATTGATGAAGGGGGGCTGCTTCAACGAGGAGAGGGCTCGGGTTGAGGGAAAAGGGCTGCATGGTGGGCTCCTTGCTTGAAGAGGTGGGCTGGACATGAGCTGCTCCAAGTGGCTCGGCTTGGGCTTCAAGTTGCCCCAATGGGCTGCTCCAAGTGTAGAAGGCCGGCTGTATGGAAAAGGGCTGCATCATTCTCGGGTTTGCACTTGCTTGGGCTCGGGCTGCTCCAAAACATAAGTGCTTCATCATTCAAGTGTACCTACACAAATAAAAAACATTAGTTTTATATCAAACATGTAACTAAGCATGTAACATAAAAATAAAAACATTACATTATGCATGCAATCATATACCCATCACTCAAACAAACAAACACACACACAAACATGAAATAAAACATAACATCAAAATACAAAAAAAAATAAAACTAAATGCAACATAATAAATAAGATTATATTATATAAATATTAAACTATAACATGCATAAACTATATAAATTTAGTACATATTCCTAGAATAATTAAACTCAAATAACTCAAAAAGTGATGAATAAAATTAGTCATCATAATGACAATAGAGTTCTTGTCAGCAGACCGGAACTTACCCTTATCCTTATGGGTGGATGGGGGGAGGTAGTCCTAAGATGGACTTTCCTTTATGAAAGGGGCGAGATTTGGACTTGAAATCATTGTGCTTCTAAATATCCAATATGGCATTAAAGGTTGTGTTCATGTCGGTGTGACCATATCGTAGGAGCTTATCATGAATGTCGAGGTTGAGCCCCTTACAAAATCTAGAGAGGGTGATCTCTAACATCTCCCTAACATCGCACTAGACCATCATGTCCTTAAGAAGGCTCATGCAATCTGTGACCGAGATATTCCCTTGTTTTAGGGTAACTAACTCATCAAACATCTGTGTCTGATAGTACACAGGAATGTATAGATAAGTCAATATGGCTTTCAAGCCAGCCCAACCAATAGGTGGTAAACTGTTAACCACACCTAGACGCCGTTCCTCATTCAGCATAAATATTTTAGCCCTGCCTAAAAGCTTTATCCTCTCAACTCGCACATTATATACGTTGGCTAGATTGTGCCACCTGAAATAGAACTCTATTTCTAAAACCCTAACTAAGAACACTTGGGGTTCACCTAGTCTGCCTTACGATGGGGGTTTGATCCAGACAACCCTAGTGATATCAAAATCATAAGGTGCCTGGTTAATATGATTAGGTGCACGCGAGACATAATTGTTATTATTATTTTTATTTTTATTCCTCTTGTCATGTTGGTGGGCTGCCTTATTAGGGGGAGCCGCTTTGTTTAACCTCATCTCCCTGATGTCCGTCAGCTGATTAGTGAACTCCTGGTGGAGTTTAACAATCATTGTGATATCGTGACCTGTATCCCGGTCTTCCGCCATATTGGAGAAAGAAGGGGTATACTCTGTTCCTAGTCTAGTGCGTAAGCAATTAAAGAAGTTTGACCCTGACTTGAAGAAATTTTATAAAAAGATTTTTTTGTTTAATATTAACTCTGTAAAAATAAAATATTTTTTTTTAATTTCTCACTGTGAAGTGTATGGAGAATTTCGAAAAAAACATTTTTTTGGATTTCGCAAAAATATTAGAATTTTAGGCAGTTATTTGCAGACAAGAAATTAAAATTTTTTATTTTGAACAACGAAACGTGCTAGACAAGTGTGTGTCAGCATCCAACAAATATTAGTATGGTGTCAATTAAGAAATTGACACGAACCTCCCTCTGATACCAAATTGATGTAGGCACGTCACCCGATGAACCGAGACGAATAAAAGACACCAAACTACTCTCTCACACTCCTATTCTACGATCGCACAAGTAAAACATAGCACACTCAATTTGTAATATTATTAATCCAATGGTAGTGTACGTGTACGCCACACACTTAAAGATCAAATAAGAGCTATGAGCTAATATTTTATCAATCAAAAAGGAACTACCCGATCCGATCGAGCGTGTATTGTACCAAAAGAGATCCACCGAAAAATTATGGTTCGGAAATGGTAGATCTCTCCTAACAAAAGAAAACGAGATCCGTCAATTCTCTCGAATTTAAATTGATAAAGAAAAAACAACAATAATCGATTCAGATTCTTAACCGACCTCATACATGAGCTTGGCAGATTCAGGCGAGGAAGCTAAAAGGGCTAAGGGTTTGGACTTGGTTGGACACTCGCTTGCATAATGTCCCTGAATGCAAAAGATAAACAAGTAGCATTCGTCTTGCTAATCCTACCGAAGGGCACTCTCTCACCGATTGGGCTTCTCAGATTCCTTGCCATAATGAAAATAGATCTCAGGTCAGCGGACCCGAACTTACCCTTATCCTTATGGGTGGATGGGGGGGGTGATCCTAAGATGGACTTTCATTTTTGAAAGGAGAGATATTTTTACTTGAAAGCATTGTACTTCTCAATATCAAAGGCGGCGTTAAAAGTGGTGTTCATGTCGGTGTGACCATACTGTAAGAGCTTACCCTAAATATCGGGGTTGAACCCCTTACAAATTCTAGAGAGGGTGATCTATGGCATCTCCCTAACATCGCACCTGACCATCATGTCCTTAAGAATGCTCAAATAATCAGCGACTGATCAATTCCCTAATCTCATTGTAGCTAAATATTCAAACATCTGTGTCTGATGGTATGCAGGAACGTACTGATCAGTCAACATGGCTTTCATGCCAGCACAACCAATAGGTGGTAAACCATTCACCGCACCTAGACATCATTCCTCATTCAGCAAAAATATTTTGGCCCTGTCTAATAGCTTCATTCTTGCAACTCGCAGCTTGTGTATGTCGGTCAGATTGTGCCACTCGAAATAGCACTCTATTTCCATAACCCAATCTAAGAACACTTAGGGTTCACCTAGTCCGTCGTACGGTTGGGGTTTGACCCGGACATTCCTAGTGTTATAAAACTCGTATTGTGCTTGGTTACTATTATTAGGTGCATACGGGACATAATCGTTATTATTATTGTTATTGTTATTCTCCTCGTCATATTGGCGAGCCACCTGATTAGGGGGAGCTGCTTGGTTTAATCTCATCTCTTGAAGCATCTCCCTGATGTTCGTCAGCTGATTAGTGAACACCTGGCAGAGTTCATTAATCGTTGTCATACCTTGAACCATATCCCGGTTGTCCGCCATATTGGTGGAAGAAGGGATATACTCCGTACCTTGTTTAGAGCGTAAGCAATGAAAAAGTTCGACCCTACTTAAAAAAATTTTATAAGATAATTTTTTGTCTAATAATAACTATGTAAAAATAAATTTTGTTTAACTTCTCACTGTGAAGAGTATGGAGATTTTCCACAAAAACTTTTTTTTTGGATTTCGCAAGAAAATGAGAATTTTAGGCCGCTATTTGCAGACAAAAAATTAAAATTTTCGTGATTTTGAACAACTAAACGTGCTAGACAAGTGTTTGTCAGCGTACTACGAATATTAGGATGGTGTAAATTAAGAAATTGACACGAACCTCCCTCTAGTACCAAAGTGATGTAGGCACGTCACCCGACAAACCAAGATAGACAAAAGACACCAAACTACTCTCTCACGCTCCAATTCTACGATCGCACAAGTAAAACACATCACACTCAATTTGCAATATTATTAATCCAATGCTAACGTACGGGTTCGCCACACACTTAGAGATTAAATAAGAGCAATGAGCCAATATTCTCTCAAGTGAAGAGGAACTACCCGATCCGATCGAGCATGGGTTGTACCAACAGAGATCCACCGAAAAATAATGATTCGGAAATGGTAAATCTATCCCAACAAATGAAAATGAGGTCCTCAAATCCTCACGAATTTAAATTGATCAAGAGAAAACAACAATATTTGATTGGATAAAAACCACGATGAAATCAAGAATCGCAAACAACGCTAAAGTTAACCACTACAAGATTATCTAGGAGGGAACACACACGATTAAAGATTTTCGTTACCCTACTCGGATGTTTATTCCTCTAAAGAGGATCGCTCTTCGATGGTTCCACTAGAGTCATGCCGAACGGAGAGATATATGTCTGCCTTCCTCACTTCACGTCGGAGAGGATTTTTTGATGTAATATAACTTGACCTTGGCCGAAAAATCGGCCAAAAGGGAGAGAACAAGGTTGGTCGAAAACTCTATGTGGGGATCCTTGGTGTAGCCGATATCTTCTAGGGGGAAAGTCATCATTTTATAAGAAGTTGGAGAGGAGAGGGGAGGTGTTAAGGTGGATAAAAGAGGAGGGGAGAGGTGAGAGTGGTCGCCAAAACTCTAGGGGAAGAGGAGGGAAAATCTTATTTGAGTGTTAGGGTTTCCTTTCCATTCATCTCTAAATAATTCTTCAACACATAGCCTTATATAAGGCTAAAATAAATTCGGGCTATGTGCAACCCAACTTAAAAAAAATATAGTCCAAATTTTAAAGCAATAAAACAAGGAAAATAAATGTAACATAAGAAAGATAATCATCAAAAGAAAGTCTTGCGCCAAGGGCGGAGGTTGTAGCATTACTCAATAATGTTTCCGCGGCGCCATAAGTCTTTGGTTGGAGAGGGCAAGAGATGTTCCGTCAGTATTCTGGCACCATCATCAACATGTCGGGTGTCATCGTCTCCATCAAAGGATGGATCACTGCAGTTATGCATAGACTACCAAGAGCTTAACCGACTGACGGTTCTGAACGCCCATCCTTTACCCCACATCGACGAGTTATTCGAATAGATGGTGGGAGCGTGTTGGTTCTCCAAGATATATTTGTGGTTGGGGCATTATCAATTACAGATACAGGAAGAAGATATCCAAAAAAATAACATTTAACTCGAGATACCGCTTATTTGAATTCACTATGATTCCATTTAGACTCATAAACGCCCCTTCTATGTTCATGAGTCTGATGAATAGGGTGTTTGAGCCGTATTTTGAAGTGTTTGACATAATATTATTTGATGACATTTTTGTCTACTCAAGGAAAGAGGAGGAACATGCACTGTACTTGACCTTAGTTTTAAAGAAACTAAAGGAGCACTGTTTATTTGTTAAGTTCAGCAAGTGTGAGTTTTTGCTTCGTGAAGTTGCGTTCTTAGGGCATATTATAAGTGGTGCAGGACTATAAGTAGATCTGGTGGAGGTACATGTTGTAAAGGAGTGGTCGCCTTTGATTTCAGCGGCTGATGTGCGAAGTTTTCTCGGACTTGCTGGGTACTATCAAAGGTTTGTTGAAGTATTTTTGAAGATCGCACTTTCCCTCATTGCACTGACGAAGAAGGGTCTACCTTTTATTTGAACACCCAAGTGTGAGGCTGCATTTTAAAAGTTTAAGGACCATCTTACCTCCACGCCAATCCTTGCCCTACCATCTACGAAGGAAGGATGCCATATTTATACTGATGCATCCTATCAGGGAATTGGGGGAGTGTTGATGCAGTATAAGCATGTGATTGCATACACTTTTAGAAAGCTTAAGAAGCATGAAGTTAATTATCTAGGGCATTACTTAGAGTTGGGAGCAGTGGTTTTCACCTTGTAAAATTGGAGACACAATTTATATGGCATCCACTGTGAGATCATTTCATATCTTATGAACTTGAAGTACATTTACACACAGAAGGATTTGAACTTGAGGTAGAGGCAACGGCTTGAGTTTTTATGTGATTATGAATTTACATTTAAGTATCACCCCAGGAAGGCGAACTCAGCGGTGGATGCTCTTTGTGAATTTACATTAAAGTATCACCCTGGGAAGGCGAACTCAGTGGTGGATGCTCTATGTAGGAAGGCACCTGTGTCGAGCCCTTATTCTCAATTATTGGCTATGAAGTTGGCAAAAGTACTTAAAGAGATGGAGATTACGTTGGTGCCTAAGGCTTTTCCTGAGATATACAGGGTGTATCTGGCCACCATGAGTATAGTTTGTGACATTCGAGATCGGATTCAGGTAGAGCAAGGGAAGGATGCTGCTTTTGCCCAACTTTTTCAAACAATTATGGGAGGATAAAAAAATTGATATATTCTAAATGAAGACCTCATTCATTTTAATGACATACTTTACATTCCTACAGGTGGTGTGATTCGGGAAGATATCTTAAGAGAGGCCCATTGCACTAAGTATTAGGTACATCCAGGAATTTCCAAATTGTATATCGACTTGCGGAGGACCATGTTTTTGTCTGGAATGACAGGAGATTTCATGTATTATATTACACACTGCAAGGCTTTCAAGAAGGTAAATGTGGATGGCAAGAGCACTAGTGGATTATTACAGTCGTTTCCCATTCTAGAATGGTAGTTTGAAGAAATTTCAATGGATTTTGTTCATAGTCTTCCCTAATCTTGCTCAGGGAATGGCTCAGTTTAATAAATTGTGGATCGCTTGACAAAAGTTTCTAAGATTATCTCAACGAGGATGGAGGCACATGTTGATGTGTTTGTGTGACTCTTTGTGAAACAATTCATTCGGTACCATGGAGTGCCCAAGATATTTATTCCTGACCGTGATTGTCGCTTCACCTCTGAGGAATGGAATGCAGTTCTGGCATATTTTTTGGTTCTCGCCTTACCTTTAGAACAACTTTTCATCCTCAAACTGACAGCCAATCTGAGAGAACTATAAGAATTATGGAGGACTTGATGAGGTTATGTGTTTTCGATAGGGGAGAGCCATGACAGAGACTTTTACTGTTGGTGGAGTTTTCATATCATAATAGCCATGAAGAAAGCATCAAAATGGCACCTTATGAAGCAATCTATGGTAGGAGGTGAAGAACCACTTTATCATTGGTTTAAGAAGAGGATCCTAAGGTATTAGGAGAGGAGTACGTCGATGACACTGATGTTATGATTAGGTTGATCTGAGATTGCATGCTAGAGGCTCAGAGCTTGACGGTGAAGTATTATGATGCGAAATATGGGATGGTGGATTATAACTGGGATAATGTATTTCTAAAAATTATGCTGATACATGGGGTATCACGTATCCGTGGAAGGAGGAAGCTCAACCCACGATACATCGGGCCTTATATTACATTGGAGAAGATCAGTCCATTGACTTATGTTGGGTTTTGTTGTATGTCACAACACTTGTGCGCAGCGGAAATGGAATAAGAAAAACCGAAATAGTTTGGATCTAGCGATGAACATTAATCAAGAAGTAAAGTGCGGTAAATAAATTTTTACCTTTGAGGGATTATGTCAATACTCAACCAAGGTTCTCCGATTCATTCCAATGAATGATAATGACTTGGGTTCCAAGAGTAGAATAATGTCCATGCCTCTTTGGATATAAACACGAATGGGAGATCCCTTAGACTCTTGTCGTTAATGATCTAAGTCGGAAGAGGATTTTCCCCCAACTTCTCCACATACTGCTAGATCTGTTCAAGGAGAGGCGGCAGAGTCTAGTACGATTCTAAGGAAATAATTTCCGACGACGTACATGAATGGCAGACGGTCGGCGAAGAGATCGGTGTAATCGGTCTTAACGGAACAGTTCTGTCGGGAGGGAAGAAGAGCCGACTCATGATTAGGTATATAATGTATCGTAACTTACTCGGTTTACTGTACAAAACATTTATATACAAAGTACGAGTAAAACCATACCAGTAGATAATGTCGAACATGACTTAGAGGAAATAAATCAGACAAAACAGAATTCATCGAGTATCATGCCGATATTCGATGAATTAACACTTGACTCAACGAATCATTGAGTATACACATCGATATTTGACGAATCAACGCTTGACTCGACGATGTGTTGAGTGCACTCAACGCCTCAATGCCAGATTTGTCAAATCAACACTTGACTTAATGAATCATTGAATGAACTCAACGCACTCAATGCCTTCATTCAATGAGTCAACATTTAACTCGACGAAGGCATCGAATGATCTTGATGCTCTCTGTGCCTAATTCGATAAGTCAACATTTGAATCTATGAAGCCGTCGAGTGGTCTCAACGCTCTTAATGCCTAATCGACTAGTCAATATTTCACTCGGTGAAAGCGTTGAGTGTACTCGACACACTCAATTCCTGGCTGAGTAGACTTGATACAATCAACACCATCATTCGATGAATCAACGCTTGACTCGACGAATCGTCGAGTGGTCTCAACACACTCAACGCTAACTTGACAAATCAACACTTGACTCCACGAAATCTTTGAGTTGTCTCGACGAACTCAACACATGGCTGAGTGCTATCCTTTACTCATCTCTTGCCAGTGCTTTGTCCTTCACTCATTACATGAGCAAGACCAACATAATCTAATCTTCCAAATTCTCCAAACATTCTAATATGCGACCCCAATAGCTCATATTGTATTGGCAGTGAGGATATATGTTTGATCACTTCCAGATCACCATGGTAATACCAACAGTCTCCCACTTGATCTTGAAAGTATCATACAAAAGCTTCACAAAAAATAAGAGACATCTTGCAATGCATCATTGCTCCCCAAGCAATTAGACTTTAAAACTCGAAAAACATTGTGACCAATGTATTAGTGTTGTCATATCCTTTCATCCCTAACATCCGGATAGAACTAGAGGTATAGACCGTGTCACCCTCATAATTATTCAATCCTAGTTTCCTGATCTAGAATGGACTTCCAGAAATATGTGAGCAGAATATCACATATTGAGTCAACCAAGCATGGCCATGTATTTCTTAGTGCCATTCCATCAAGGCGCCCATGGATGCAACTCTTGTTATTTGGGAGGACAAATCCCATCTCTGCTCACAGGAAAACAACGAAATAATTCATAACGTACCCAATAACCACCTTTATCCTACAACTTTCTCAAGACTGGACATTTAATAGCATCAAAACATGCTCTTCTTCACTCGATGAATGGTGTGACTTCAGGTCAAAGGATCACAAAAACCATTTCCACTTGAGCCATACTTGTGATACATTTATATAACAATCAACAAAATATTCTTATGGTGGGTTTGTCCAGTATAACTTGTTAACTAACAAGTACCCATGTAATGACTTGATATCATAATATCATGACCTGTAAGAAATGGTCATCAGTCAATGCACATGCTAGTCGTAATGTGTCATCATCGCCCTTAGCTTTATAATGACAATCAGCTACAGACCATTTAAGAATGAAGCTTCTAAAACATAGGCTCTCACATTCATGTCATAACTTGAATCCTATTAAAACAAGCATTCTATGGTCATTTATTAGGTTAAATTAATCTATTATAATAAAAATAAATTTACATAACAAAACAACTTGCTATAAATATAAAATGAAATGCATAGTACTCTATTCATTAAATGAATTATTACAAAAACCAACAAATACACAATTCACAAGATTTTATACACATAAATCTTACATGAACTTCATGCTTTCTCTGCGCTAGTAGCTTCGTTAGTGGATTTTCTATATTTTTTTCTGTTTACACTTTGCAAATGTTCACATCCCCTCGATCGACAGTCTCTCGAATAAGATGGAACCACCAAAGTATGTTCTCGGGGCGCTGATGAGATTCAGGTTCCGAAGAAAGTGCAATTGCACCGTTGTTGTCATAGTAGAGAACTACCGAATCAACAATGCTAGGAACTACATCTAACTTGCCTATGAATTTCCTAATCCATACAGCATCCTTCGTCGTATTTGCTGCAACGATATACTTGGCTTAAGTTGTAGAATCAAGAACTGTCTCCTGCTTGGAACTCTTCCAGCTAGTAGCTCCTCTATCTAGGCAAAATATAAACCCTTACTGAGACTTTGAGTCACCCCTATCAGTTTGGAAGCTACCATCTATGTAACCCTTTACAATTTTCTCTTCCTCTCCTCCAAATAAAAAAAACATATCCTTAGTCCTTCGCAAGTACTTTAGGATCTTCTTGACAACAATCCAATAACTTTCACCAGGATCAGACTGATGCCTGCTAGTCATGCTCAAGGCATAAGAGACATCAGTTCGAGTACATATCATTGCATACATGATTAACCCAATTGTCAAATCATATGGAATCAACTTCAAGCGGTCCTTATCTTCATAAGATTTAGGACACTGGTCCTTATAGAGATCACACCATGAGACATGGGTAAGAATCCTTTCTTGGACACAAGTATGTTGATCTTTTTCAACACCTTATCAATGTATGTACTTTGGGTCAAACCCAGCAACTTATTTGATCTATCTCTATAGATATTAATACCAAGTATATAAGTCACTTCACCCAAGTCCTTCATAGAAAAGCAGCTCCCTATGTTGTTCTTAACAAATTATAGGGTCGATTTTTCATTCCCGATTATTAGTATGTCATCAACATACAATATCAGGAAGACAACAATGTTCCCACTAATCCTCTTGTAAACACACGGTTCATCCTCGTTCTTGATAAAATCAAACCCTTTGATCTTTTCATCAAAACAAAGATTCCAACTTCGAGAAGCCTGTTTTAATCCATAAATGGATCTCTACAGCTTGCATATTTTAGTGGCTTTACCTGGAGATACAAAACTCTCGGGTTATATTATATACACTTTCTCAAGGAAGTTTCAATTTATGAAAGCCATTTTGATGTCCATCTGCCAGATCTCATAGTCATAATACGCAGCAATATCAAGAGGAATTCTGATAAACTTAACCATGAAAACAGGGGAAAAAGTCTAATCATAGTCAATTCCCCTTCAGGTGGTTCAACTCAGGTCCAAACTTGGTTTGCATACATGGAGTCCATCACAGATTTCATAGCTTCAAGCCACTTCTCAGCGTGCGGTCCACTCATAGCCTCATGGTAGGTTATAGGCTCATCATGATGATCTATAAGCAACACATTAACTATCTGGGACACAAGAAATCCATATCTCTTGGGATCAACCCTTAGTCTACCAAGTTTATGTGGAACTTGTGTTTCTTGAGCAGGCTCTCTTGCTACAACAACTTATAGTCCTTGCATAGGATCCAATTTTTGTTCATCCATGGTTTGTTGTTCTTGAACTTCTTCAAGTTCTACCCTGGAAATCTATCTACATATGAACTCTTTCTCAATAAATACACTAGTCCTTACGGCAAACACTTTGTCCTCGAACGGTAAGTAGAAATAGTACACTTTAGTTTCCTTAGGATACCCCACAAGATAACATTTATCCGACTTGGGTTCCATCTTGTTAGGCATTTGACATTGCACGGATTCCTCACAACCCCAAATCTTAATGAATGGAATAGTAGGACGCTTCCCAGTCCATATATAATATGGTGTCTTTAGAACCACTTTCATTGGAGCACGATTTAGTGTAAAAGCAGCAGTTTCTAGAGTAAAACCCCAAAAGGAAACAAGAAGATTTGCATGACTCATCATTAACCATACCATGTCTAATAAAGTACGATTCCTCCGCTCAGACACACCATTATGTAGCGGTGTTCTGGGTAGAGGTAGTTGTGATATAATACCACTCTTTTTTAGATTATCACGAAACTCATGACTCAGGTATTCGCTACCTAGATCAGATCAGAGTGCTTTAACCTTCTTACCCACCTGGTTCTCTACTTCATTCTTAAACACGTATCCGTATCTACTAAAATCATCAGTAAATGTAACAAAGTAGAAGTACCCACCTGTAGCCATAGAACTCATGGGTCCACATACATCACTATGTACTATACCCAAGAGATCATTAGCCCTCTCATTAAAACTAGTGAAAGGGACCTTAGTCATCTTGCCTAACAAACAAGACTCGCATC
Organism: Platanthera zijinensis; assembly: GCA_039513925.1. NCBI lineage: Eukaryota > Viridiplantae > Streptophyta > Magnoliopsida > Asparagales > Orchidaceae > Platanthera > Platanthera zijinensis. The sequence goes on along the minus strand of CM077089.1, from coordinate 40,234,574 downwards.
TCTCCAAAGATTCATTATCAAATGAGTCTAGTAGTCCATATTTATGGAGCTTGGATATGCGTTTCTCATTTAAACGGCCTAAATGATAATGCCAAAGGTATGTAGGATTTGAGTCATTAATTTTTAGTCTTTAGTATTTTTTATATTATAGATCTGATTGTCTAAGTTCAAAATATATAAACCATTAAATATTTGAGCTATACTATAACAAACATCATTCTTAAATATAGAACAAAAATTGTTCTTAATAATAAAATAAAATCCAATTTTGTCCAAACATGAAATAGATATAATGTTTCTAGTTATGGAAGGAACATAATAACAATTATGTAGTTCTAAAGCCAACTTGGAAAAGAAAGACAGGAAAAACCTATGGCGATAGCAAAAAATCTTACTCTATTGCCAACACACAAGTCCACCTCTCATTTACTCAGCAATCTTCTCCTTCCCAATTCCTACACATTTGTACAAATGTGAGAACCATATCTGGTATATAATACCCAAGATTAAGGAGCAGAAGGTTTGTCTCTATAAAATAGATACTTGAATGGGAAGTCATACCTCCCTTAATTTTCTGCAGACCCTCAATATAAGAAGGACAGTTCCTCCTCCAATGAACAGTCTTGTCACAGTGGTGGCATTTCCCTTCTTTTGCCAAGCCATTCTTCTTTATTGCTGAAGACTTAGGCTCAAGAGATGACTTAGGTCCCACATTCGTCTTCTTGAAGCCCTTGGCCTTGCCCTTTCCTTTATGCACCATCAGTATGGGGCTAACAAGCATGGCCTTCTTCATATTGATTTCGGTAGTTCTCAACATCCTAGGAGCTCGGGCAGTGTCTTGTCTACTTCATTCATATTATAGTTCAAGACAAACTGCTTATAACTGTCCGTCAACAATTACAGGATCGGGTCTCTAGCAAACTCTTAGCCTAGAGGAAAGCTAAAACTTTCAAGGTTCTCTATATACCCAATCATCTTGAGTACGTGAGTGCCTACTAGGTCCCGAGCTCCCATCTTATACTGAAACAATGCCTTAGTGATGTCAAACCTATCTTGACGAGCTTGCCCTTGAAACATTTTCTTGAGATGCTCGTCAATTTCCTTGCAACCGATGTACTCATGTTGCTTCTGAAGCTCAGAGTTCAAGGTTGCCAGCATAAGGCATTCAACATCCAAGGATTCGTCCTGATACTTCTTTTAAGCATCTTTATCAAATCGGGATGCATTCCCGACAGGCTCATCAGGGGATTTCTCTTCCAAAACATAGAGCTTACGCTCTCGTCTGAGAATAATTCTCAAGTTTCTATACCAGTCCAAATAATTCGTGTCACTAAGTTTCTCCTTCTCAATGATGGATTTGAGGGACATGGTGGAATGAGATCCACTTGGCATGGAAATTCTATAGGATTAAGTAGAGAAAAATTAGTTCTACATTTCAAAATACATTTTATCATTTCAATTAGGACTTTAATCAAAATAATTCCCACAATTTTTTTCAAACTAATAACCCTCGATATAAATTCGGAGAGTATATGAGATTTACTCTCTTAGTTGACAAGATCTATATTTCACCAACACGATGAGTCAGCTTTGGCTTTTCTCTGGCAATGCAGTTATTTAGGTAGGCAACGCTTTCCAATTGCATCACAATGCAACTCTTGCATGTTTGATGAATAACACTTTTTTCAGATCCATCATATGGTGCATGCAAACCCCATGCCTCTGGGCACTTAAACTTTGAGGTCACTCAGTTAAGTTTGACCCGATGTCAATAGTGGTATATCATAATTATCCGCTCACACCCTTACCAACAAAGATTAATGCACCTTTCTTTGGCAAGCACACACTTCATTGATCGAGGAAGGAAGAGTGTCATTCATCAGAAGGCACTTGAATATTTAATATTACATAAGGGATTTTAGAATGTTGAATAATACTTAATCATGCTTAACAATTAACCAATGTGCACATCCACAAAATAAAACTTGTAGGAATAATAATCTAAGTGCATCCCAGATGTGCACAATAAAATCATCAACACTTGAAGAATTGCACTAGATATGAACATATAGAACCCTTCTAAATCTTCAGATTTATATGCACTAGACATGAGCAACACAAAATCCACTAACACAGTAGATAAGCTCATCTCTCTTTATGAGATTCAAAATCTAGCACACTTGGTTTCACAAACCAACAAGTGGGACGGTTACTGTTAAGGAGTAATAAAGGTATCAGAACGAAATCACATGCCCTCCTAGCGGGTTTCCAAGGGGCTGCGCCCCTGGAGGGGTGTTAAGGGCAGATCCCCTAATGAGGTCGAAGGCCCAGCACATCAACCTCCCATTAATACTACAGTTGGGTTTTGCAATGCGACACAACACTTGTGTGTAGAGAAAATGGAACAAGAAAACTCAAAATAGTTTATATCTAGTGATGAACATTAATCATGAAGTAAAGTGCGGTAAATAAAATTTTACCTTTGAGGGATTGCGTCAATACTCAACAAAGGTACTATTGGGTCCATTTTTCCTAATGTCCCGTATTTGTGAGATGTCAAACAGCTCTATGTCACACACTCCAACTGTATTTGATGTGCATTTTAGGTATTGAGTGCTGGTTGTTCATATCACATTGATTGGACTTGTGGACACAATAAGTGGTTGCTGGACATAGCAAAAATTGTACTAAGTCCACAGGCATTGAGTGCAGCAAGCTCACTAAATGACAGAGGTATGGATTCAATAATGTCTAGGAGAGATTTGCCTAAGTCCACAGGCATTGAGTGAGGAAAGCCCACTCAACTCTATATAATATATAGCGTTGAGTCTATCTTAGCCTAACTGAAAGATAGCCAAAAATTTGTCTAAGTGCAAAAGCGTAGAGTGAGGACAGCTCACTCAATGCCATAAAACATATAGCGTTGAGTCTATCTCAGCCTAACTGATAGATAGCCAAAAATTTGGCTAAGTAAAAAAGCATTGAGTGTAGTAACCTCACTCAACGCCATACAGCAAAAAGGCTGTGTAAGGCTGTGTCATTCTAAGCCTAGAGAAATTTGCTGAAAATATTGCCAAGTACACAGGCGTTGAGTGTGGTTTACTCACTCAACGCCATACCGCTTTTAGCGTTGAGTGTTGTTGTGCAAGTCAACTCCATAGAAAAGATGGGCGAAATTTCACCAAGTCCACATGCATTGAGTGTAGCTTACTCACTCAATCCCAAATAATATTAAAATTCGGTTAAGTAGTTTGGCGTGGAGTGGAGCTTACTCTCTCAATGCCAGGGCACAAAAAATATTCGCAAAGGCAAATAGCGTTGAGTGAGGCAAGCGCTCTCAATGATCTCAACGCTCTCAACGCCTTTAAGTAGAAATTTGGCTAAGTCCAAATGCGTGGATTGATGGGCTCTCGTCGAGCTGAGCTCGTTGTTTGTCGAACGGAGATCAACCTTTGTTTATTTCAAATTCATCGAGCTGAGCTCACCATTCGTCGAACTGAGCTCAGCATTCGTCAAGTTCAATACCTAGACAGACATAATTTTGTTTAAGTATTGTTGAATTGAGTGATACCTACTCACTCAATGCCTTTGGTTCTAATGATTGAATTTTGTCTAAGTCCAGAGATGTTGAGTCATGCTTACGTCAGCAAAGTCAAAGTCAACCAAAATTAAAATGTTATGAAATTACTGCCAGAGACGTGTGCGGCCAGCTGTTATCATCTTCTGCACTTTTCAAGGAATATTTCCAACATTAAGTGTTGGGGCACACACACAGCAAAGATCCGTTGAATCATGATTATATGGAAAGTATACACTGAATGGATTAATCTCAACCATCAATCTTTGTGGTGGGATTCCCTGCTCAATTTAACTTCAGAGATTAAAAAGAAGCAAATTGGCCAGAGAAATCAGTCGAGTCGATTCCTTATCTAGGTTTTCTGAAAACGAAAGTGCGGCCGAACATCATCTTCTTCCTCGTCATTTTCGTCGAGCGTGAAGAATTTGTTCTGCACAGAGAACCTTGTTGGGAAAGAGATAGCTGAAGAAATCACCATTTACAATAGCTGGATTAGAAGCTATTCTGAGAAAGCAGATTTATAAGTTATGTAGAGAAAAGAAAGCTGGTTGAAGAAAATCTGCTGCCTACCTTTTTTCTTCAACAACAAAAGCTTGGACTAATATCTACTTAGTCCAGGAAGAAGAAGACACAGAGTTCTTGTTGTGGTGTCTTTTCATACAACCTTTCTTATTTCTTCTTATGTAAAGATTCTTTCTGAGTCTTGAGTTGTAAGCCTGTATTATAAAGGCTAAGGTCTTTGTGACCTGTGTTTTGCTTTATGCTAGGTGAAAGGTATTTGTGTCTTGGGTTTGGCTTAGTGCCTAAGTTGTAGTTCTGTGTGACCTGTATGGTCCTGCAGGATCTGTGTTGTAAGCTATTAAGTAGCTGAGTTCTGGAGGGAGAGCTGAATCTAATACATTATTAGATAGGCGCAGAGGGACGGTGGATGTACCCATGATTGGGGAACCAATATAAATTAATGTGTCATTTGTGAATGTTCTTAAAAGCTAATAATTAATCTAATCACATGAACAGGAATCTACAAATAAGTTAAATAAATTAAATAGTGACAAAAATCTATTCACCCCCCCCCCCCCTCTAGCAGTTTAGATAGCCTTGAAAACAAGACTTTCAAGTGGTATCAGACGGAGGTTGCTCTTTAAAGGCTTAACAGTCTGAGTAGGTCTCCAAGGTCAGATATAAATCTATCTCTATGGGTTCAGGAATGACCAATAGGGAGCTGATTGCTGTGAGACTTCTAATCTATAGGAAGGAAGATTTTGGCATCTGGAAAGCAAGGGCGAGGCAGTTCATGGAAGCTGCTGACTCTAGGATGTATATCATAGTTGAAGAGGGACCATATATCCCAATGAAGGTGTCTGCACTGGATGCTAATGTCAAGACCCCCAAGACATATGATGAGATTACCAAGGATGAGTTGGCCCTTGACTAAATAGATAATAAGGCAAAGAATGTCAGTATGAGTGTTCTTGATAACTCTACACTTTAAAATTTGATCCATTGCAAAATTGCAAAGTAAATGTGGGAAACACTTGTGATCTATATGGAGGGTGTATATGAGGTTAGAGATGATAGGAAGTCCATGCTCAACCAAGAGTATGAGCCTTTCAGGTAATCTAAGGGGGACAACATAACCATTTGTTGTGGAAAGTTATTTAGGATTGTGAATGAGTTGAAGACTTATGGAAGAGTATTCAGTCACTATGAACTGAATGACAAGTTCCTATGATCTCTCTCTAGAGAGAGGGATATTAAAATCTGTGTCATTACAGAAATGGCAAATCTTGGTGAGACAGCTCCTCACACCCTCTTTGGGAAGTTGCTATCATATGAAATGCAACTAGCTGCAAGGAAAGAAGAGGAGAACAACAACAAGTCTCAGGCAAGAGACGAGACTGTAGCTTTCAAAGTTGAAGGCCCCAATAAAAGGAGAAGAAATTCTCCCTCTCCACCATGGAGAGATGCTGAATCTGATTATAGAAAATCAGAGAACAACACATCTGACTGCCAATGGTCTAATAAAGATTTTACTGCCTTCACCAAGAAATTTCAGAAGTTCTTAAAGAAGAAGCACTGGAGAGGCAGGCCTTCCACTTTCTCTCATCCCAAGGATGACTACCACAAGGGCAGAAGAAAATCCTCTTAGGAGGATAGGTATGGTTCCAAAACTAGTAAACATATTTCATCTAACATGACTTGTTATCATTACAGAAAACCTGGGCATGTGATAGCCGACTGCTCAGTCAAAAGATAGGAACATAGTGAGAAAAAGGACAACCAGCAAAAACGAAAGAAGGAGAAATCCCTCATTGCCAAGAAGCAAAGAAGCTGGACTGACTCCTCCTCATTAGAGTTAGAAGAAGAAGAAGAAGAAGAAACCAACATTGGGTTGTACTCTACTGAAGAAGGTGATGAAGGAGTAGACTGCATCAAAAGGCTGGCTGCTTTGGAAGAAGAAGCTGAGAAGGTTCATCCTGCTGTAAGGCTTGAAGATAGGGCCCCTCTATCATAATCTAATGGTGATTCAAAGGTCGATTCTGAAGAAGATAGTTGCTGTCTTGGGGTGATGGCTAAGTCGATTAATCTAGAAAAATGTGTTGCTAGACTGCAAATACAAAAAGGGTTGTAATTTTTTTGATGATTTTGATGATAAAAAGAAGAATTTTTGGAGTTTTTCATTTACTAAATTTTGTTGTGTTTTTTTTTTGTTTTTGTTTTTGTATTTTTTTAAAAAAATTTAAGTGTGGAAAATGGAAGTGCAGAAAGGAAAGCACGAAAATACCCTCATACTTAATTCCAACATTGTCCCTAATATTGTAATATAAGTATGGGGAACAAAAAAGAAATGAAATGCGATATGTACAAAAATAAAAAGGGAGGGTAGGAACTTACATGGAACGTGTTCGCGGAGGCCCATTAAGAAACCCTGCGTTATTAAGACAAATAAAAAATAAAATAAATAAATTGCGAAAAATGTAGATGTGGGGTGCCTTCCAAGAGCGATTTGTTTATAGTCGTGTAGCTTGACTATTTTGGTGGGGTTATAATGTTGAGGAAAGTTATGGTTTCGTTAACACCGATTACTGGATCGCCCTCTATGCATAACTTTAACCGATGACAGTTTACTTTATACAAACCTTTTTCTTGGTGGGAGACGAGTACGGTCCCATATGGCCTAATCTCTTAAACTTGGAAGGGGCCGGACAAACGTGATATAAGTTTACCCGAAAAAAGCCTAAGACGTGAACTATAAAGAACGACAAGATCGTCCGGAGAAAAAAAATTTTGGTCTTCATTTTTAGATCGTGGTAGAACTTAGAATGCTCCTTATAGAACTTATAGCTCTCATAAGACGCACGCCATTCATCGAGCTCATTTAGTTGTAGTTTTTTATTTTTAGCAGCTAAGTTAGCATCGAGGTTTACGAGTTTTAAAGCCCAAAGAGAACGATGCTCTAATTCAACGAGGAGATAGCACGCTTTGCCATAGACTAAACGAAATGGCGTACAACCAATTGCGGTTTTGTATGCCATATGATATGCCCATAACGCATTGTCGAGTTTCACGGACAAATCTTTTCTTTTAAGTGAAACGGTTTTTTTTAATATACGCTTAATCTCTTGATTTACTACCTCAACTTTGCCACTTGTTTGCGGGTGGTAGGGGCGGCAATTTTGTGTGTGACTCCGCATTTCGCTAACTTCATAGCCTTTTGGGCGTTAAAGAAATGCTTTCTTCAATCGCTCACAATAGCCCAAGGCGTGCTGAAGCGAGAAAATATTTTTTTATGAAAGGTAACGATGACTCACACATCGTTAATGGGAAGAGCTTGCGCTTCCGCCCACCTTGCTACGTAGTCAACCGCCACTAAAATATAAATATTTTTAAAAGAAGTAGGTAGGGGGCCGAAAAAATCGATTCCCCATAAATCGAAGATTTTTCACTCTAAAAATAAATTTTGGGGAATCTCGTCGCGACGAGAGATGTTACCCGACCACCGATAACTATTGCAGGAGCGCACAAAATTGTGAGCATCTTTGAAGAGAGTTGGCCAAAAGAAGCCCTCCTCTAGTGCCTTCCGCGCGGTTCAGTTAGCTTGATAATACCCACTGGTCGGACCCTCGTTGTAGTGCCTAAGTATTTGTGTGCACTCCACAACCGTGACGCATCATTGGACCGCTTGGTCCGCGCAGATACGAAAAAGAAAAGGGTCCTCCCAAAAGAAATTTTTCAAGGCAGAAAAGAATTTCTTCTTGTGTTTGCTTGAAAAGTCTTTTGGGAGCACCCGCGCAACTAAATAGTTCGCAAAATCTACTAATCAAGGAGGGGAAGACGAAATGGTATTTATGGCTAGGAGGCATTCTTAAGGGAATCTGTCATTTATATCAGATTCGACGAGTGCTTCTGCACCTTGATTTTCTAAAAGGGAGAGGTGATTGACGGCTAAATTTTTCGTACCCTTCTAATCCCATATCTCCAAATCAAATTCTTAAAGGAGAAGAACCGATCGATGAAGGTGGGGCTTGGCGTCCGTTTTAGCTAGTAAATATTTTAAGGCGGAGTGGTTTGTAAATAAGATAACTTTAGATAGCTTTATATACGAGAAAATTTTATCAAATGTGAAAACGACGGCTAAGAGTTCCTTTTTCGTTGTCGTGTAATTACCTTATGTGGAAGTGATCGTCTTGCTAGCGTAATAAATTGGATTAAAATATTTGTTTATGCGTTGGCAAAGAACGGCACCTACGACAATATCACTAGCGTCGCACATAATCTCGAACGGAAGGGACCAATCAGGCGCTACTAAAATGGGAGAATTTATAAGTTTTTGTTTTATAAAATAAAATCCAAACTCGTATTCGCTACTAAAGACAAAACTAGATTCCTTTTCCAGGAGGTGAGTAAGCGGCTTTGTTATTTTAGAAAAGTCTTGAATAAAGCGCCTATAAAAGCCCGCGTGGCCTAAGAAACACCTTATGGACTTTATTTTGGAAGGCGTGGGAAATTTTTTTATAATTTCAATCTTTGCCTTATTGATGAGTCCAAGTTATATACATATTTATGGACTAAACTCGGCTAGTTTTCTTGTTGATGCACTACACTTGAGAGCCATAATTATTCATATTTGTAATTATGTCCATTCCAAGTTAAGTGCACTTTTGGCTCATTTTCAGTGTGATTTTGTAGTTTTTGTACTTTTTCCCTACTTGGTGTTTTTCTGTGTATGGAGAATGTGGTATGCCCATTTTGGTCGCTCTTCTTGTTTTCTCTGTAGTTACAAAGGTCGTGTGCGTATCCTGGGATTGTTTGGAAATGTTTTCGGCCTAAGAGCCACTGATCGTATGTTTTTACACGAGCACGGTCAGTGGACTCTTTAGCGCACAATAGTTGGTCATGCGCGACCTCTTCGTCGAACCCCAAACAGTACAAGATCAATAGAACACGATCATTAAACCTATAACGCACGACCACTGGTCATGCGCCACTGATCATGCGCACTATTCTCCATTTTTCCAAGATCTATCTGGGGTATTTGCATGAGCATTGGACATAGTGCGCATGACCATTGGACATAGTGCACACAACCTCTTGTCATGCTCCACTGCTCGTGCGCATATATATTATTTTTTCTGTCTACTGCAGGTTTCTCTAGAGCATAGAGCTTGATCATCAACCATCAATGCGCACGACCACTGGTCGTGCGCAACTGATCGTGCACATTGATTTTCTGCTATTGTATTTAAGATTGTGTTCTGCGATTTAGGTAAATGCCTTTAATTTTTCCACCCCGCTACTGCGCACAAGCGCTGATTTTCACCCGCATAGGTCCTCGTCTCATCTACATCCTCTGGGAAGCTTCTCCGGCAATCCGAATCCATCTTCTACTCTTTGGAGAGTTTCCGGCAACCAACAGCTTGCAATAAGAATCTTTCGGTAAAGTTCATTTGGGCAAACAGGAGAAAAGATTGAAGGAAGAGGAAGAAGATGAAGCAAGACAAGTGGATTGACAACCCATTTTCCTCCGGAAGCAACTACGTTCTGAGTCGTGAAGTGGACTAACAATCCACCACTCCGGCCATAAACCACGGCTAGGCTTTCCCCCTATCGGTTTATTCTACCTATTCTGATTGTGAAGTTTATTCTTAAGCTTGTAATAAAATATAACTTACTTTTATTTGTCTATGAATGAAGTCTGTTTTGGTTAGTTACATCCTTTATTGTTAGCTGTGGTGCACTCTCCTCCATTCACATCCACTCCACTCACGCAATAGAACCACTCTAGCAAAGGCTAGTGTTGGTAGTTGGAGAGGTGATTATGACCCTCACTTTCCGCATTTACGATCATTCATCCGCTTGCTCTCCATCCATACGCCAAATGAAGCATAGTATAGCGGCATGAACTAATTCCATCAACCAAGCGAAGCGGTGCTTACGACCCGCATTAGTTTTCTTTTTGTTTTGATTGCATTAGGAAACAAAAACCATCCCCTTGTTGTTTCGTATTACTCTTAGTAACGATCTTTCTACGACACTATCACGATACCCAACCTGCATTCCTTCGAGATTGACATTCGAGAAAGCTATTCCCAAATTTTATTACTTGACAGTGACCGGTGTACTTGCTGACACATCATGTTTTTGCGCCATTGCTGGGGAATGCAGGCGTGTTGTTGATTCGTGTTGTGTAAAGAGAGTTACGACAGAGTTGCTTGTTTTGAATTTATTTTATTCCAACCTTTTTTTGTCTTTTTTATGTTTGTTGGAATTATTATATTTTTATTGAGAATCTATGCAAGATAGTTTAATCCTGGAAATTAGTGATCTCTGCAATGTGGGCCAGTTTTAATATCTATTGCCGCTGGTGTGGAGATATCTCTCATGCAAGTGATAGATTTTCTTAATGAGTATGGTAGCCAAGTCGCTCAAAGATCTACATAAGGAGCACCAACCTCATTTGGTACTCAATATGGTAGACATGAGCCAGTTAGCTACTCATCCCCGCTTCCTTTCCCGCACAACTTTTTTTCGACGTCAGTACCTGTTGTTCCGACAAGGGCGGCTTAGCAGTGTTTATTTTTTCAGAGTTGGGATCACTCTTTGAAGGAGTGTGCTGCTTATTTGGTGTAGTTGGAGGAGGATGATGAACCAGATATTCGGATTGTCTCCACTCTGATAACTTGTAGCACCCCTTCTATATCTCGGTACATACTAGTGCCACCTTCAGATTTTGAAGGGAGAAATACAAGTATTTGAACAGACACGATTGTCGATCTAAACCCTAAAACAGATGTTCTTACTCCTGATGTACATATATCATCTTCTATGGAGTCTGTTAATTGTGAGGAGCCTGTGCTTGAATTTTTAGCGAGCACTGATCCTTTATCCTCTACTTTGCATAACATTTTTTTCTGCTTTTGACACTATTGTGGAGGTTAATTCGCAGGGAGAAGCTAGTGTTTGTAGCATTATGCTATATCCAGTCGAGGAGGACATCTGCATGGCCGAGGTTACTGCCTAAGTCCCATGTAAGGAAGTCCAATATGTGGATTAGTCAGATGTAGCTCTAGCATATACTTGCACCAGCCTAGACAATAGTGTAGATTAACCCATAATTTCTCCGATGGGAGATGACACCGAAATAATACCGAAGATTGAGGTTACTTTTTGTCATTCTTCTAATTTATTTCTTAACCCCGCTCTCGTGCCAACTTCTCTGTAGGACCACATCATGGAACCGATCCACTTAGTCAAAGAGCTTGTAATTCAACTTAGCATTGATGTTGATCGGGTGTAGGTGGAGTTAGATTCGTCGAGCTTCACAACATTTATTCTACCCATGATTGATGTTCAAGAGGGGTATAACTACACAGGTATGGGGGTATTTGTTCTATCACCATTTCAGTACCCGCTACAAAAACATGAACTTGAATAACTGTCTGAGCACTTCAAATTTCATATGCCCATCAGTTAAGAGAGTGCATGGTCCTTGAATAAGTCCTGTTGGGATACAAGAAACCCATCAGTTATCTTGATTATCATTTCTTTTTTGTTTTATTTATCTGTGGAATTATATTGTACTTTATTTAGCAGGTTCGGTCAAGGAACAATTATATTTTTGTGGGCGCCCATCTGGGTGCTGAATGTTATTTTTTATATATCATGCTTAATACTGATATTTTGTCCACCTTAAGGACTGTAAACAAAAGGGCTCTCAGGAGACAACCAAAGTAGGACCACTTATTCCTGTTTTGTGTGCTGCATTTCTTTTTATATATGTATTTCTATTTTTTGTTTTGTGTGGGATCTCTAATTCGCAGTTGCTAGAATTTTTGAAGCACAGCAAACCGCCGCTACCGGACAACCTCGCAGCAAAACTGGTATGCTCAGTTTGGAGCATAGGTACTTCTTACCCCTATCTCTTTATATTATCTTGAATGTTTAGTTTTTCTTGTTGTCGCATTCAAGTTTGGGGGGAGAGCATTCATGTGGTCACTACACGAGCACATATTTTATTACATACCAGTTGTTATTTATTTATTTCAAAATTATTGTAGCACACACTGATTCACCCACATGAGCGCGATCTTATCCACGCGCACGAATCGCGTCAAATTGATTGCTTGCGTGTAAACTTTAAAATAGTGGTGATGGCTTAGGATTTTAGGATAGAGTAGTGAAAAACTTGTGCAATGCTCCTAATAAAGTACTCATGGTCTGTGTAGAAATAGTATAGATTTAATTTTTCTTCATGCTCGTAGATTTATACTTTTTCTGCAGATGTAATTATTGATTGTACTACTCAAAAATGTGAATCTGGTGAAATAGAATGGTTGTGTAGGGATGTGTGTAGCCATCACTAGACTCATTTTGGTCGAGTATGGAAGAAGGATCATATTTCTCGGTGGCTAAGAACATGCCTCAAGTTACACTTGAAGTTTGGTGCATGGTTAGTCAAGCATGAGCATGACGTAGGCCATCAATTTGGCTAGTTTGAGCCTTATTTACCTTGTCCTAACTGCTAACCATTGTAAGCCAAGTTTTTGCCTAACCCTCCTTTGATTCAGCTCCACCTTCATTAACCAAGGCCTAAAGCCAATCCACCTATTGCAACCAAATCCATGAGCTCCTGTTAATTTAAAATTTTGACCAGGGGTAATGTGTGGAATTAAAGTAATGTGGTAGATGAATTCAAGAATTTCCAAGTGCTAAAGTTGGGGATTGCAATAGAACAAAAGAAAAAAGGAAAATGAGAGAATTGAAACCTCAATTTATTTTTATAAGAATTACAATGAGAAATGGAATACCCATCAAGTTATCTTGATATTGGTCGGGTTAGGCCGTGTACACACCTGGTTTTTAAGTTAAGTCTGGGGGTGTGGCACACATGCAATTGTGAGGGGCTGTAATGGTCTAGCTTATAGTTTGCTTGCTTGGGTTGCGTGTAGCCTCCATTTTTTTCTTTCTCTACCAAACCTTAGCCTTAGCCCCTTGATTATCCTAAAGCACTATGGATTCTCTCTTGAGAAGAGATAGTACCATGGAGAGAGTGTGAACGGGAATGCATATGGTCACCGACATTGGTGGATTCCTTTGGAGGTGATCTTGAGCCCCGGTCTATGGAAAAGCTCACCTTTGTGACCTACCTACTTTCTTCCTACATATGTCTGAACGATTCTCCAGAATTCTAATTTTGAGTAGATAAAATATTTATTTACACCTGTCGAAAAGGATAAATTCTATAGTATAATTAAAAAGTTTGTCTATTATATTTTCTATGCCCATGTTATATTTGATTTCTCTCATTAATTCATTCTGAAATTACTAAGCCACCTAACTATTTTCTAGTCCACGGAGTGATAATTTACTCGGGACGAGCAAATGTTTAAGTCTGGGGGTGTGATGAGTCCAAGTAATATACATATTTTTGGACTCATCTGGGATAGTTTTCTCGTCGATGGACTACACTTTAGAGCCATAATTGTTCATATTTGTTATTATGTCCATTCCATGTTAAGTGCACTTTTGGCCCGTTTTCTGTGTGATTTCGTAGTTTATGTACTTTTTCCTTACTTGGTGTTTTTTGTGTATGAAGAATGTTGTATGCCAGTTTTGATTGCTCTTCAGTTTTCGCTGTAGGTACAAAGGTCGTGTGTGTATCCCGGGATTGTTTTGGAATGTTTTTGCCTAAGGGCCACTGATCGTTCATTTTTATACGCGGAAGGTCAGTGGACTTCTTAGCACACGACCGCTGGTCGTGTGCTGCCTGTTCGTCGAACTCTAAATAGTACAGGATCTATAGCGCACGATCATTGAACCTATAGCGCATGACCACTAGTTGTGAGCCACGGATCCTGCGAATTATTCTCCATTTTTCCAAGTTCTGTCTGGGCATTCGCATGAGCATTTGACATAGTGCTCATGACCACCGGTTGTGCGCTACTACTCCTACGCATTTATTCTATTTTTCTGGAGTTTTGTCTGGGGCAATCGCATGACCATTGGACATAGTGCGCAGGACCGCTGGTCATGCACCACTACTCGTGCGCATATATTATTTTTTATGTTTACTGCAGGTTTATCTGGAGCAGAGCGCACAATCATCAACCGTTAGTGTACACAACCACTGATCGTGCGCCACTGATCGTGTTCTCTAATTTTGTTGTTGTAGTATTTAAGCTCGTGCTCCGTGATTAAGGTCAACGCATTTCATTTTTCCACCCCACTGCTGCTCGCGAAGTGCCGATTTTCACCCCCATAGAACCTCCACTCATCTCCATCCTCCGGGAAGCTTTCTCCTGCGATGCAAAGCCATCTTAAACTCTTCGGATAGTTTCTGGCCACCAGCAACTTGCAATAAGACTCTTTTGGTACAACTCATTTGAGAAAATGGGAGAAACTATTGAAGTAAGGGGAATAAGACGGAGGAAGACAAGTGGATTGACAATCCATTTACCTCAGGAAGCAACCACGGTCCGAGTCATGAATTGGACTGACAACCCACCACTCCGGCCATGAACCACAGCTAGGCTTTCCCCCCAATCGTTTTATTCTACCTCTTCTCATTATGTAGTGTATTCTTAAGCTTGTAATGAACTTGAACTTACTTTTATTTATCTATGAATGAGGTTTGTTTTGGTTAATTACATCCTTTATTGTTAGCTGTGTTGCACTCGCCTCCATTCACATCCACTCCACTTGCGCACTAGAACCACTCTAGAAAAGTCTAGTATTGGTAGTGGAAGAGGTGATAGCGACCCTCACGTTCCGTACTTGTGATCATTCATCCTCTTGCTCTCCGTCCATCTGCTTAATGAAGCATGACATAGCGGCCTGAACTTATTCCATCCACCAAGCAAAGCGGTGCTCATGACCCACATTAGTTTTCTTTTTATTTTGATAGCATTAAGAATAAAAAACTAGCCCCCCCTATTATTTCGTATTACTCTTAGTAACGATATTTCTACGACGCTATCACGATACCCAACCTGCATTCCTTCGAGATCGACATTCAGGGAAGCTATTCCCAAATTTTATTACTTGACAGTGACTAATACACTTGGGCACGCATCTCTTATCTACCTCCATCTCTTTAGATGAAATCTTATGGCCTAGAATCAAACCTTCTCGAACCATAAAGTTACACATTTCCCAATTCAAAACGAGATGCGTATCCTCGCATCGCTGTAGGACACGATCTAGATTACGAAGACAAGCAGGGAAAGAGCATCTGAATACAGATAAGTCATCCATAAAGACTTCAATGATGTATCCTACCAACTCTCCAAAGATTGCCAGCATATATCTTTGGAATGTAGCTGGCGCATTGCAGAAGCCAAATGGCATTGTTTGGTAAGAGAAGGTGCCAAATGGGTACGTAAAAGTTATTTTCTCTTGGTCATCGGGGGAAATGGGGATTTGTAAAAACCATGATAAACCATCAAGAAAACAATTATATGGATGACCGGATAAACGCTCCATAATTTTCTCTAAAAACGATAATGGGAAATGGTCCTTACGGGTGACATCATTTAGTATTTTGTAATGATGCACACCCGCCAACCCGTAACAGTATGAGTTGGGACGAGTTCATTATGCTCATTTTCCACTACGGTTAGACCGCACTTCTTGGGCACGACATGAACAGGACTAACCAATGCACTATTTGAAATAAGAAAACTACCCACATCTAATAATTTAATCATTTCGGCTTTAACGACGTCTTTCATTTTTTGGTTAAGACGTCGCTGCGGCTGAATGGCTTTGCGGTAATTGATAATACATTTTGTAGTCTTAACTATTATCGTATTTTTCTAGTTTATAATGTACAAATCTTGTATTTTAAGCTTTATTTTTATCTTTCTTATGTTAATTTTATTGCCCCTAACTTTTTCCTCTCTTTTTACAGCTTTTTTGAAAATTGGTCAAAATTGACCTGACACGCCCACCTGTCACGCCCTCCCCGGGCGTGACCTTGGGCATGTCACCTTTTCTAGAGGATTCCAGAAGCCAGATGAAAATACCAAGAAAAACGGCTGACACGCCCCACTGACACGCCCTCCCCGGGCGTGTCCCCGGGCGTGATATGGGGAGTGTAGCCCTCTGCCCGAAGCCTTCCGCCGCATTAAATAAAATTTCAACTCAACACGCCAACAGTTCTGTCACGACCCCTATCACGGGCGTGACACATTGCGTGACCCCTCCTTTTTCGATGACTGATGGATTTCCGACCAATGATTTCGACGCGACGTGCGTGTCACGCCCATCCTACACAGGCGTGACCCAGAACGTGTCGACCAACGTACAGAAGAAATCATCCTTCCTGCCAGAATCTAGAGCCCGAGGTCAACCTCGTACCTATCACACCCTGTGACACGCCTCCCCGAGCGTGTCGAAGGGCGTGACCAACCCGTGAACTTTTCCTATATATTAAGACCGCCCTTCCATTTCAGCAAGCTTCTCTTGAGAGGGGGAGGTGTTGCCCCTTTGTTTCTTGGTCTTTTTCTTGTTTTTCCCTCTCTCTCTTTCTCTTTTTATAATCTTTTTTAACCCTACCTTAGTGCTTAGTTTGTTTAAGCTTTTATCGTAATTTATGCACTTGTTTTACATACTAATTATAGGGCTAGAATATGATTTAAATTTCATGCACTTGTAATTTCCTTTTCTAAGTTGTAGCTCTCATTTTTCATTAATATAAAATAGGTGTTGTCTCCTTTTTCCCTTTTGTTCGTTATGCTTTACTACTCACCCCCACCTCCATTTCACCATGAGTAACTAATCCTCTTGTACTCGATCTTGATGATCCGAGGTTCGAGCGATTAAGTTATGATGCTTTAATTTACCTTTTCTTTTTAGGGTTTTAGGCCTTCAATTACTCTTTTTTTTCATGGGTTGGAGGTATATTATCGATATATACTCTCCATCTTTGCTTTCATTCTAAGCTAGCCGAGAGGCCGATAGTTTGAAGTGAGCATTCAAGAGTAAAGAAAGTTGTACGCACCGCTCAAGAGAGGCAGACATCCAAATCCCCCGGATGGGAGTAAAATCCAATAGTGGGGTTAACCGCATAAAGCGAGCTTTAGGCCTCCAATTTAGACGAGAGTCGGTCTGACCTTCCTAAACTCTATTGGGCACGACTTCGAGAGAAGCGTGTTTAAGCTTTAGGAACCTCCATGGTCAAGGACCTTTAACATATTAAGCTTAGGTTTTTCTTATCGCATTTTCTTAGTGGTCTTTAGCCGAGGTGATTCTTGATCGAGTGCATTTCAATTTCATAGTTTCAGCCCTTCGTTGTAATCGCTTACTTTATGCTCTTAAATTAACTGTAGTTATTCTCTTTCTAGCATAGCTTTATTTCCTTTATTGTATTTAGTTTCTCAAACCCTAGTTTTTCCGTCGATAAAATAATACCGTTCGTGTGAGTAAGTTTACTCAACAGTTCTCGGATTTCAATACAACACTTGTGTCCCCTAGCTACAGTTCGATAGATATACTTGCCTCATTGGATTTCTAGTTATATTGCTTTTATTTTCTTCAAAGCTTAGCGACCACCAAGTTTTTGGCGTCGTTGCCGGGGAGCAACTTCCGTTGATAAATCGAAAAAATGAACCTATTAATTTTATCTCTTCTCTTTCTTACCCTCTGTTGGTACCCTAGTTTGGATTTGAGTTTAGTCTTCTCAATTAGTTTCTTGACCCATGATTTATCTATGGTCAAAGGTTAGTTGTTAGTTTAGATTTCCTCAGTTGTAGGTTTGTCACTTATCCAGTGAAAATCTTGTTAAGTTGTTTTTGGTTCTACTATAATCGAACGGCTCTCGACTATCGTCTATCAACTGTTTGACGATCGTCTATCAGTTGGTCAACTTTCGTCAGTAGGCAGATCGTCTATCTTTCAGTTAGTTCAACTCTTGATAGCTCGACGATCTGTGGTATCTGCCTCGTCGATCGTCGAACCCTGCTCGACTTCTTTTGACCAGACAGTCTATTTGATAGTTCGACTATTTGCTCTGATAGTTCAACTATCTGATAGCTCGACTATCTGCTCTGATAGTTTGACTATCTGTTCTGTTGTGATAGCTCGACTATCTGCTCTGATAGTTCGACTATCTGTTCTGTTTTGGTAGTTCGACTATCTGCTCTGATAGTTCGACTATCTGTTCTGCTTTGGTAGTTCGACTATCTCCTCTGATAATTCGACTATCTGTTCTGTTGTGATAGTTCGACTATCTGTTTGATAGTTCGACTATCTGCTCTGTGTTGATAGTTCGACTATCTGTTTGATGGTTCGACTATCTTTTTGATAGCTCGACTATCTGCTTTGATAGTTCGACTATCTGTGTCGTTCGACTATCTGTTCAGATAGTTCGACGATCTCTGTGGTTCGGTCGACGATCTCCGTGGATCATTCGACGATCTTTTGTCTGCTGTTAGTTATATTGTACTCCTTCTCTTATGTGATTTATTTCATATTTATTTGGCATATTTTATTAAATATCATTTCATTGATTTTATGCTAACATTTTAAGGCAATCTTTGCCCCATTCTTTATGCATAAGTCAAGTTCTTTCTGATAAAAGTCTTTTGTCTTATTAGTTGAAATAACTTTATGCTTTATCTTCCATGCTGTCCTTTATAGCCGTTAGACACAAAAGTCTTCTCTGGCCGTAAAGAGTTTAGTCTGATGTGACTTTATCTAGTATTCTTTTATCAGATTGGATATGCAGCTTCTCAGAAAGCTTTATCCCTTTATAGGATGTCTGTCTGCAGGATATATTTTTGTATTGTGCTATTTGCAGCCCAGATTGCAGATCCCAGAAGAAGACAAAGTTCAAACAAAGATTAGAGCCGTTATAAAGGCCAATATATAAAGTGCTATCAAAAGACAGAGAAAGATACTAAGCAAGCTGAGAATACACACAGATATTCATATACAGATTCAAAACAAGAAGAGATACAGCTCTTAGATATTGTTACATTCAACTGAGAAGATCTACTCTCTTCAGCATTCTTCTTCAACCCTGAGTTCATCCTGCTTCTAGGAACATTCACACTCAGAGCCTTTAGATGAAGAAGAAGAAGAAAGAAAAGCTGATTGAAGAAGAACAATCATTCTGCATCAAGAGTCTTCTTCAAGTTGCTCCTTCAAGAACTTCAAGACAGCTCTCTGTCAAGAGTTCAGAAGAGATCCTGCACCCTGAAGCAAGACTTCTTCCTGGATATCACTAAGCCAGGGGGAACCTTGATTCCTTAGAGCTTTCCAGCTCTGTGTAATCCACTTGCTTCTCTAATATTGTTTTAACAATAGAGAGACAGTCTAACTCTCTCTGAACCTCCTGTAAAAGGGTTATTACTCCCTTCAAAAGTGAACCTTGGTGGCAGGGCACCTTAGCAAAAACCTGTGTTGGATTTTGAGCTCCTGATCAAAAGCTCAAAGGGTCTACTTGATCTACCTGAACCAGATCAGTTGGTGGCAGGGCACCTGAACAAAAACCTGTAATGGATTCCTACCAGGGTGGTAGAAGATTGGATGAACCTATTTAGAGGGAACCACTATAAACCTCTTGTGTCGACTGTGTTGCTTACTTTAATTATTGAACTGTGGCTGTGAATAGAACTTACTAGGATTGCTAGTTGCTGTGTTAGGACTAAAGCTGAAATTGTAATTACAGTTAGCTTTCTTTTGTGCACCACACTTTGTGTTAGGCTCTAGGGTTTCAAATATCTATAAACTCTTTCCGCAAACTAACTGTAAGGGATTTCAGTAGATTGTCATAATTTTTGAATACTCTATTCACCCCCCTCTAGAGTTGTATCTATCCTCACTTTCACCCTCCTTCTAAAAACATTTAAAAAAATATCAAAAATTTTATTACCGCTCTTTATAGAAACTCACTCCATAATTTTTCTACGGCACCTAATTCTCTTGAAAAGGGCAAAGGGCTTTAAGCGCCACTATATTGTCTAGTACCTTGCGAACCCTTCAACGGGAAGTCCTTGGAAAGTTCGGGAGTTAAATTATTAAAAAAATCTATTTCAAAAAAAATCTCTAATTTTCTTTTTTCTAGTTTATTTATTTCTTTTTTTTATCTTCCCTTCTTTTAGTGCATTACTCGGGGGAATTCGTCGGCAATTTTAGACTTGGAGAACAAAATTGAGTGTACTCCTCGGAGAAGATTGCGATTTCAAGGCCCTACTTCCCAAATACCGGTTGAGGATTACGAGTCATCTTCTACTTTAAGAATGGCAGAACCCCCATTAGAGGAAGTCGTGCAAAGACCTATGTCTTATTATGCACGACCAAATCTAGAGGGAACAAAATCAAGAATAGTTCGCCTTGCGATATCAAATAATAACTTCGAATTAAATCATAGCATAATTCAAATGATGCAGTAGTATGTGCAATTTGACAGACTTCAAGATGAAGATCCGAATGCACATATAACAAGCTTTCTTGAAATTTATGACACCTTCAAGATAAATGGTATCACAAATGATGCAATCAGGCTAAGACTCTTTCCCTTCTCTTTAAGAACTAAAGCTAAGCAATGGCTGAACACTCTACCTAAGAATAGCATAACCACCTGGAATTAATTGACCGAAAATTTTTTGGCAAAGTATTTTCTGCAAGCTAAAACTACAAAAGTAGGAATGACATCTCTGCCTTTGGGCAAATAGACTCTGAAACCTTATATGAAACTTGGGAAGGATTTAAAGAATTATTAAGATGATGCCCACATCACGCGCTGCTTGTATGGTTACAAGTGCAGACATTCTATAACGGGCGAAATCAAATCATAAAGCAATTGATAGTCGCAGCTTCTGGCGGTACTTTAAATCATAAGACCCCGGAAGTAGCTCTTGTCCTTTTTGAAGACATGGTTATGAACACTTATCTTTGGAATGTGCCTAGGTCCCGCCCGAACAAGCCAGAAGGAATATTTGAAGTGGACAACATCTCCCAGCTCGCTCTACAAGTTGAAATATTAAGCAAAAAAGATAACTGAGATGACTGCTGCCTCCGCCCCTCAGGTATGGTAATCTGCAACTATTGCCCCAGAATAAATAGATTTTGTTAACAATATGCCTAGAAATGCTTTTAAAAATTTTTCTACTACGAATTTTCATCCTCTTGGTTTTAATTTTCCGAATAGTTATAATCTTACCTTAAAAAATCATCTGAATTTTTCGTGGAGTAATCAATCGAATGCTATGTGCTCGCCACCACAAAATGATTTTTCTGTACCACCACCACCAACTCTTCAAAATTATCCAAAACCTCCAAGCTTGGAGGAGTTACTTTCCAAATATATCACCACAAATGATGCTACGATAAGAACCTTAATTGGAAGCGTTAAAAGTCTTGAAAACTAAGTAGGACAACTCGCTAAAATTATTTTTGAGCGACCCGCATGGTCTCTTCCTTCCAATACCGAGCCCAACCCGAGAGAGCAAGCGAAAGATATAACTCTTCAGAGTGGGAAGAAAGTTACCGGTATTGTATGTGAATAGCCCGAGGCAAGCTCCGCCTCCGCTTTAAAAAATCAAAGCTCCGCTCCCGTATTAAAAATTCCACCCTCTGCTGAAGAAGTTAACACCCCTCTCTCCATATTAGAAATAGATCTCACTCCACCACCCATCTTTATAAATAATCCGACCCAACCTTACCCTTCCGAAATTAATAAACAACGTCATGACGATCAGTACTCTCGTTTCTTAGAAATGTTCAAGAAAATCCACATAAATCTACCTTTCCATGATGCAATTTTAGAGATGTCGAAGTACACCAAGTATCTTAAGGACCTCCTGACCAACAAGAAGAATTTAGAGAACCTTTCACATGTCACGTTAAACGACGAGTGCTCTGCTATTTTGACAAACAGTTTGCCGAAGAAAATCATTGACCCGGGTAGTTTTTCTATTCCGTGTGTCTTTGGTGATCTTTTTCTCAAGCATGCATTAGTCATCTTAGGTGCGAGTATTACCCTAATGCCTCTCTCGATGTTTAAAAAGTTAGGAATTGGTAGCCTCAACCCCACACGCATGAGTATCCATCTCGCTGACAGATCCGTTAAGTACTCGTTAGGAATAGTGGAGGATGTTCTAGTAAAAGTCGATAAGTTCATCTTCCCGGTGGACTTTGTCATTTTGTACATGGAATAAGACATCGAGGTTCCCCTGATCCTTAGCCGACCCTTCCTTTCCACCTCCCGAGCCATCATTGATGTAAGCAATGGTAAGCTCTTCCTTCGAGTAGGCGACGATGAAGTCACTTTCTCTATAACCCCTTCGATTAAGAACACCTTAGAAAATGATGACTCCTATTTTTTGTAGATGCCTTAAGTGATGGATCCTCCTATTGCCTCTCCAAATTTGAAACGGAATTTTCTACTTTTTGTTCCTCCTCTTCTCTTCCAACTAAATCGCTGCCGGAAAGTGAAGAATCCTCTTATCTTCTATCTTATTTTGAAAAAGAATTTTCTAATTTCTTTCCTCTTCTACTTTTCAATTGAATCGCTGCAAGAAGCCGCCTTGGCCACCATCTCTACCCCTTTTAATTTTCCATATAAAAAGGTCTACGAATATATAGTACTTTAAAAAGAAAGAATTTCTAAAACCTCTTATGAAGAACCCCCTACTTTAGAACTTAAAGAACTTCCTGAACATCTCAAGTATGCCTTCTTAGAAAAGAACTCTAAGCTGCCAATTATAGTTTCGGCCTACCTCACGGATGTCCAAAATGAAAAAGTCCTTTTAGTTTTACGTAAACATCGCCGAGCTATTGCTTGGCAAATATCTGATATCAATGGAATAAGCTATCTTTCTGTACTCATAAAATTTTAATGGAAGATAATTCGTGTAACTCCATTCAACCTCAGCGCCGTATAAACCCGAACATTAAAGAAGTAGTTAAGGGCGAGGTTATGAAATTATTAGACGCAGGAATTATCTACCCTATATCAAATAGTAAGTGTGTTAGCCCTATTCAGGTAGTACAAAAGAAGGGAGGGATAACGGGAGTTAGTAATGAAAATAATGAATTAATCCCAACACGGACGATGATGGGTTGGCGTATGTGTATATATTATAGGAAGCTGAATTACGCCACCCACAAGGCCCTCTTTCCTTTGCTGTTTATCAACTAGATTTTAGAACGATTATCTGGCCATAGCTTTTATTATTTTCTCGATGGCCACTCGGGGTATTTTCAAATCCCCATCTCTGCAGAGGACCAGGAGAAAACTATGTTTCTTTTCCCTTCGGCACCTTCGCTTACCAAAGAATGCCGTTTGGATTGTGCAATGCGCCAGCGACATTCCAGCAATGTATGCTCGCTATCTTTAACAAGTACGTAGAAAGCATTATGGAGGTATTTATGGACGATTTATCCGTGTTCGGCGATTCCTTTGATAGATGTTTAGAAAACCTCGAAAAATTCTTAGAATGATGCGAAGAGACTAACCTTCCCGTAAATTGGGAAAAATGCCATTTTATGGTGAGGGAAGGGTTAGTTTTGGGTCATAAAATTTCTGCGAGAGGTATTGAGGTAGATATTGCGAAGATAGAAGTTTTCGAGAAGCTGCCGCCGCCTACAAATATAAATGTTATAAGAAGTTTCTTAGGTCACGCTGGTTTCTACCACCGATTCATAAAGGACTTCTCCAAGATCACCAAGCCCCTTACCCATCTTCTAGAAAAAGATGCCCCATTCATTTTTGATGACTCTTGTCTTTCTTCCTTCGAATTGATTAAAGAAAAGTTAATTAATGCACTGATTATAATAGCTCCGGTGTGGGACTTTCCTTTCGAGATAATGTGTGATGCAAGTAGTTTCACGGTGGGGGCCTTATTAGGTCAACGCATATCTAAAAACTTCCACCCCATCTATTACGCAAGTAAAACGCTCACATCTGCACAGGAAAATTACACCACGACCGAGAAGGAGCACCTCACTTTATTCGTATTTGATAAATTCCTTCCTTATATTACACTTTAGAAAATTATTTTTTTTACGGACCGCTCGACCCTCAAATATCTTCTTACCAAAACGGATGCCAAGCCGCACTTGATTCGATGGGTCTTACTCCTCCAGGAGTTTGACTCAGAGATCCATGATAAGCGTGGAGCCGAGAACTTGGCTGCCGACCATCTCTCCAGATTAGACAATCCGTTTATAGAAAAATTAAATGAAAAATATTTTAATGATTATTTTCCTGATGAGAAGCTACTTTCAATTAGCACATCTACTTCTCCTTGGTTCGCAAACATTGCCAACTATTTAGTGGCCCGGGTGCTCCCAAAAGAGTTTTCCTCTCAGCAAACGAAGAAATTCTTTTCTGAGCTTAAGAACTATTTTTGGGAAGACCCATATCTTTTCATAGTCTATGCGGACCAAGTGATAAGGAGATGTGTTTCTTATGAAGGAGTTGATATTTTAAAACATTTACATGAAGGTCCGACAGGTGGGCACTATCAAGCTGCTCGCAACGCTCACAAGATGCCCTGTGCGGGTTTTTACTGGCCAAGCCTGTTTAAAGACGTGCAAGCCTTTGTGAGTAGGTGTGATAGTTGCCAACGGTCGGGCAACATTTCCAATAAAAATGAAATGCCGCAATATTATTTCCTTGAGTACGAAATTTTCGACCTCTGGGGAATCGATTTTGTTGGCCCCCTTCCAACTAGCTTCGAAAATAAGTATATTTTAGTTGTCGTTTATTACGTTGCACGTTGGCTGAAGCCCAAGCTCTTCCTACGAACGACTCCCGAGTTGTAGTCACCTTTTTGAAAAAATTATTTTCTAGATTCGGTATGTAGCGTGACATCGTTAGCGATAGGGGTTCCCATTTCTATAACGTGCAGTTTTCAAAAATCCTTACCAAATATAACGTTACACATAAGATTTCAACTTCCTACCACCCCCAAACAAACGGACAAGTCGAAGTAGTGAATAGAGAAATAAAAAGAATATTAGAAAATACTGTTTCAATTTCTAGGAAAGACTGGTCAGCCAAATTAGACGATGCTTTATGGGCCTATCGAACAGCGTACAAAACCGCCCTCGGATGTACGTCGTATCGGCTGGTTTATGGAAAATCGTGTCATCTACCCGTAGAAATGGAACACCGTGCTTTTTGGGCCTTAAGATTTTTAAACATCGATCCCCATTCAGTCGGCGACCTTTGAAGATTTCAACTCAATGAACTCGACGAGTTTCGCTCTTACGCTTACGAAAATAACAAACTTTTTAAAGAGCAGACGAAGCGTTTGCAGGATAAGCACTTAAGGCACCCTAAAACCTTTAAGCAGGGTAACCAGGTTCTTCTTTATAATTCTCGATTACGTTTATTTCCGGGCAAATTAAAATCTCATTGGTCTGAGCCCTTTTCAATTTTGGAAGTTTTCCCGTATGGAACTATTTTAATTTCTCAACCTGATAAGGGTAATTTCAAAGTGAATGGTCAGGGTCTTAAACTTTATTTCTCTTGTGATGATGATGTCAATCCAAACATTGTTAAGTATCTGCAGTACGAACTCTAACTTCGATATTTTTTTTGTTAAAAACTATTTTATTTCTGGACAACAATTTTGGACAATATTATTTTTGATGCGTCGAGCTAAAACGACGCTTTAAATAAAGGGCACTCTTGGGAGGCAACCCAAGTTATCATTTTTTGTTTTCTTTATTTTAAAATTTTTGCCCCGGATGAATCTGACAAGCTGAAGCTTCTGCGATTACCTGCTCCAACATTGCTGAATCCATCACGAAGTCCAAAGAAGATAGTTAGGGGAGCGACATCACTCAGCTTTCACAACGAATAAATTCGGGAAAGTACCTGTTTTTCAATTCGGTCTTTCAAATCTGTACTTCAATTTTCTCCCCTTATCCAATCCCGTTCTTTTGACATTGGGACAATGTCCATTTTAAGCTTGGGGAGGACTTCCTCCTTCTTTTTGCTTAGTGTAAATATGTTTGCTTTTTGTGTATATTTTTTTCAAAAAACCCAAAAAAAATGAATATCTTAAAATTCAAAAAAAAAGAAAATATTTCCAAAATCCAAAAAATAAAATATTTCCCAAATTAAAAAAATTATATATGCTTTTTTTTGCTTTAATAGTTTAGACATTTTAGTATTTCAATAGTATCTCTAGTTATTGTTTTGTTTTACTAAAAAATTTCCTATAAACAACTTAGTTAATAATAATATTTCTAATCGTCCTTTTTAATTATGTTTCAAAAGTAAAATCTTGGTCATGTTGTGTTTCTAATTCACGGAAGCATGTTAAGGTGAAATATTTTTCTAAAACTCCCATTTCTAATATGGTTTTTCGTTCTTTATTTCGTTTACTTTCTCAAAAATTCATCATCCACTATTTTCCTTTTTGTTTTTGGATAATTTTTATAAGGTCAACCTTTGAATAGCGTAGTAGATGTGAACGATCCAAGTCACCTATTATTTCTATTTTCAAGATAATTTCATCAATCTTCTTTTATTATCAAGGACTAGCTTTTTGAAAATTTTCAAATCTATGTTTTAAATAAATTTAAAAGCGTGAATATGATTTAGGCCGTTTTTGTTTTCGTTTGAACTTTCCTGCCAACCTAAAAACTTTTACCACTAGTTAGCCGCTTTTGAGCCTTTTTTCCTATTTCATTTGATAGCTCCTCTTTTCATTTCATTTTCACCAAAGCCAAAATTCCCAACCTATCTAATCACACTAGCCTTTTTGAATTTCATAAAATATTTACATGATTTTGATAGGTTATTTTGTGATATTCTTGGGAGAAAGGTTTTTAAAAAAGTATGCTCAAAAGAAATGTTTGTTTTTGTTTGGCCAATTCAAAATGAAAATAAAAACATTTATGGCCTTTGTTTTGAAAAAACAAAAAAAATAAAGAAAAGAAGAAAAATAAAGAAAGGAAAAAAATAATTTTATTTTTGATGAATTTTTTTTGAAACTCTTTGTTTGGGTTTAGTGTGATTCTAAGCCTTCACATTTATCTTTGAATTTCACTCCTAATCATATTCCTAAACCAAACGTCTTTATCCTATTTAAGACCTTTTGATTCATGCCTTTTGATTTTTTTTTAATAACTAAGAAAAGAAGAAAAGTAAATAAGTTTTAGTTTTGGATTTAAACTTAGATTTTTGTTAATTGAATTGATATAATTATAATGCATTGCTTGGATCTAGTAACAACTCAATGCGTTTTTTTCATTTTCGTTGCTTTGCTTAAATTTATTTAAAAAAATTCGTCAAAATTTTGTATGATTTATTTTCGTTAAGTAAAGTTTATAAAAGTTATACCATACCTAAATAATTGTTTTAGATTTACGTCTCACCTTTTCCCTACTTAGAATTTAACATAATCTTTATGTGGGCATAATTAGAACTTTTTGATTAGTCCTTTTTATGAATATCTAGTTTTTATATTTTTTCTTGGGTACAAGCAAATCTTAAGCTTGGGGGAATTTGATAATACGTTTAGTATTCTTTACTATAATCGTATTTTTCTAGTTTATAATGTACAAATATTGTATTTTAGGCTTTATTTTTATCCTTCTTATGTTAATTTTATTGCCCCTAACTTTTTCCTCTCTTTTTGTAGTTTTTCTGAAAATTGGTAAAAATTGACCTGACATGCACCCCTGTCATGCCCTCCCCGGGAGTGACCTAGGGCATACCACCTTTTTCATAGGATTCTAGAAGCCAGAGGAAAATACAAGGAAAAACGGCTTTCACGCCCCACTAACACGCCCTCCCCGCGCGTGTTCTCGAGCATAACACGGGGCGTGTCGCCCTCTGCCCGAAGCTTGCCACCGCATTAAATGCAATTTCGACTCAGCACGCCAACAATACTGTCACGCCCCCTATCACAGGCATGACACAGGGAGTGACCCTTCCTTTTCTGATGATTAACGGATTTCTGACCTATGATATCGACGCGACGTGCGTGTCACGCCCACAGTACACGGGCATGACCCAGGGCGTGCCGACCGATGTATAGAAGCAATTAGCCTTCCAGCTAGAATCTAAAGCCCGAGGTCAACCCCTTACCTGTCACGCCCCTTAACACGCCCACCACGGGCATGACCTACCCGTGAACTTTTCTTATAAATTCAGACCCCCCCCTTCAATTTCAGCAAGCTTCTCTTAGAGGGGGAGTTGCTGCCCCTTTATTTCTTGGTATTTTTCATGTTTTTACCTCTCTCTCTCTTTCTCTTTTTGTAATCTTTTTTAACCCTAGCTTAGTGCTTAGTTTGTTTATGCTTTTATTGTAATTTATGCACTTGTTTTAGTTGCTAATTGTAGGGCTAAAATAGGATTTTAATTTCATGCACTTGTAATTTCCTTTTCTAAGTTGTAGCTCTCCTTTTTCATTAATATAAAAGTGGTGTTGTCTCCATTTTCCCTTTTGTTCTTTATGTTTTACTACTCACCCACCCCCCTCCTCCATTTCACCATGAGTAACTAATCCTCCGGGTTCTTAATCTTGATGATCCGAGGTTCGAGCGATTAAGTAATGATGCTTTAATTTACCTTTTCTTTTTAGGGTTTTAGGCCTTGAATTACTCTTGATTTTCCTGGGTTGGAGGTATATTATCGATATATACTCTCCACCTTTGCTTTCATTCTAGGCTAGCCGAGAGGCCGATAGTTTGAAGTTAGCATTCAAGAGAAAAGGGAGTTGTAAGCACCCCTCGAGAGAGGCAGACATCCAAATCACCCGGATTGGAGTATAATCTAATAGTGGGGTTCACCGCGTAAAGAGAGCTTTAGGACTCCGATTTAGACGAGAGTCGGTCGGACCTTCCTAAAATCAGTTGGGAACGACTTTGAGAGAAGCGTGTTTAAGCCTTAGGAACCTCCACGGTCAAGGGCCTTAACCCTGTTAAGCTTAGGTTTTTCTTATCGCATTTTCTTAGTCGTCTTTATCCGAGGTGATTCTTGATCGAGTGCATTTCCATTTCATAGTTTCAACCCTCCGTTGTAATCGCTTACTTTATGCTCTTAAATTAACTGCAGTAGTTCTCTTTCTAGCATAGCTTTATTTCCTTTATTGCATTTAGTTTCATAAACCCTAGTTTTTCCATCGATAAAATAATATCCTTCGTTTGAATAAGTTTACACAACAGTTCTCGGATTTCAATACGATACTTGTGTCCCCTAGCTACAGTTCGATAGGTATACTTGCCTCATTAGATTGCTAGTTGGGTTTCTTTTATTTTCTTCGAAGCTTATCGACCACCAGTAATTATCGCTAAGGAAAATCTTATGATTGCAAAAAGAGGGGTTAATCACCTAAAAATAGAAATTTGCCACGCAATTGCATGGCGATGTTTGAGCAAAACTTCCAAAAAATCAGAAGTATCTGAATCACTCGAATGCGAAGATATTATAGCGGGAAGGGTATCATTTTTTCCCAAAAAGCGTATTTGAGAGATTCGGGTAGGGGTTTGAGGTCTAGGATGGGCGGTTATTCTAGCGAGGTTTTGGATTCTAATGTATTTCGAACAAATTGTTTCGAAAGAAAAGCCAATAAATTAATCCACCATGCAATTAAAAGTTTCGAGCTCGAAAATATCATCGTTAGGAAAAATTGACTCGAAAACGCGAGAAGAACGATCTCCGAAAAAAGTATCTAAATTATAACAAAAACCATCGCTCGATGATAAGTCCTCCATCGAGGGATTAATATAGAAAGTAACCTCATCATCTCCCACCAAAATAAGGATACAACTATTACTCACATCAATTAATGCGCAGGCGGTAGCGAGAAATGGGCGACCGAGTATAATTGGTACATTGGTGTCCTCCCCGATGTCCAAGATGACGTTGTCTACCGAAAAGATAAACTTATCAACTCGGACAAGGACGTCCTCCACTACCTTAATGGGAAACATAACCGAGCTATCTGCTTGTTGGATACGCATATTAGTAGGGGTCGGAGTTCCCAAACCTAATTTTTGAAAGAGCAAGAACAACATCAAATTAATGCTCGCACCTAAATCTATAAGAGCGTATTTTACTAATATATTTCCAAAAAGGCACGGGATAGAAAACCGTCCCGGGTCATTTTGTTTTGGGGGCAATTTATTAGATAGAGCCGCCGAACATTCTGTGTTGAGAGAGATATGCTAAATATTTTCTAATTTTTGTTTATTAGAAAGAAGTTATTTCAAATATTTTGCATACTTAGGCATCTGCAAGATGGACACGTAGAATGGAACATTAATATGATTTTATTTTAATTATAAAATTTATTTTTGTTAATGCGCCTCCTTATGCTAACTATCCAACCTATGCGGATACGGTAAGGACTTATTTAAAAATAAAAATTCGTAAAAGATGGCATAATCGAAGAAAGGGGAAGAGGGGTTGTAGTAGAAATATGTACCTGCAGATCGATCCGTTTTTGATTTACCACCTCCTTACTACTATGGAGGGTTATAGAATTGGCATTCTCCCATGGGTTGGGCTCCGTGTTTCCAGAAAGTGGCCCGAGCTCGCGCTCGGACATCATTCTCGCCAATTGTCCAACCAGTTGTTCACGGGTTTTTAGCGATCCGGTTATGTTCCAGATATTTGAATCGTTGGACGCTATGTATTTATAAAAATATTCCTCAATCGGAGATGGTTTCAGAGGAGGAGACAGGAAAAATGCGGGCGCAAAAGAATTAGGGGGGCGCTGTGCATTGTTCGCATTGCTCCAAGAGAAATTGGGGTAATTCCTCCAACCCGCATTATAGTTGTTACTATAAGGGTTATTGTTGGGGTTGAAGGAAGGACGACAAGAATTTCCAATGAAGTCTACGAAATCTTCCGCCATGCAGATGTTAAGGGGAATAAAATAGAGCGGAGTGGAGGAGGCAATAGTCATCTCCGCCACCTGCTTTGTTAACCTTTCAACTTGAAGGGTTAAGAGAGCAGTTACAACCACTTCAAAAAGGACGGTCGCCTGCTTAGCATGTCCCAGTGGGACGTTCCAGAAGTAGGCATTCATATCCATCTCTTCGATAAGCGATTGGGCAGTCTCGGGGGTTTTATTATTTAAAGTTCCCCCAGCAGCCACGTTAATCATTTGACGCGTTTGATAGTTAAGCCTATTGTAAAAGATTTAGAACTATAACCACGCAGGCAGTGCGTGGTGCAAACACTTGAGGAGGAGTTCTTTTAACCTCTCTCAAGTCTCAAATAGAGACTCAGAATCGTTTTGCACAAATGAAGAAATGTCAGCGCGCAATTTTACAGTTTTTGCAGGCGAAAAATACTTCGTTTAGAACCGTTCCGCAAGCTCGGCCCAGGTGGTGATACATCCTCGTGAGAGGGAATTCAACCACGCCTTAGCTTTGGATTTTAGGGTAAAGGGAATAAGCGCAAGCGAATGGCGTCAACAGCGATGCCATTAATCTTAATGGTGTCACAAATTTTCTAAAAAATTAGACAAGTGAACATTCCGGTCCTTATCCGGCAGTCCATCGAACTACACGACGTTTTAGATTATTTGAATGACACTCGATTTTATTTCAAAATTATTATTCGCCACCATAGGGAGAACAATACTAGACCCAGTATCATCCAGGTTTGGGTGAGCGTAATAAGACATAATATGCTCAACCGCTTGTGCAGGGTTAGGGTTGGCCATAACTACGGCAGAAGGTTTTATGTTAGATTCTTCGGGGTCTAGAAAAGGATTTCGGCGTTGAGATCGAATACGCGCAAGGGAGCGTTCGATCTCAGAATCGAAATCAAAATTTTTCAAACTCTGAGAGTTGTCCACTGGTCTTACACACTAAAATATATACTAAACAATTTTTTTGGGGGGTTTTAAGTAGATTTTTTAATTTTTATCTTTTTTTTTTGTTTTTTAGAAAAAAGGTAAAATTAATAGACTCTGGAATTCAAAATAAGAACACGAAGAGTCCCTAGCAACGATGCCAAAAACTTGATGCCCGTGTAGAGAAAGGGTTCCGCCTGGCGAGAGAGGAGGCAAGTGCACTGGGCGCAAGTAATACAGGATATTCGGGTGGGGAATATCGAGGTCGTATATTTCCCGGGGCCTGTTGAATATTTCTACTCCTTCCGGAGGGACTATTATTTTAACAAAAATAACTTATCGGGTTTTAGTGAATTAAAGAGGTTATAAAAGAGAGTTGTAAAAAGACTTAGAAAAATTCGATAAAGGGTTAATGCTCGACATCGAATTAAATCGAAACTAAAACGACTCTTAATAATTATAGAACTTAGTTTTCAAATTAATTAAAGGCAACTTGGTCGTGGAGGTTCCACAAACATGATCTCACCTAGCTATAGGGATATCGCTTTACGCTAAGAACCCCGTTATTGGGTGGGGAACCAAATCGGGTAGAATTACGCTTCTCCTCTCTCGAGGGTATACACGCAACTCTTTTTACCCAAGGGTGATCAGTCCATATGCACGGCCTCTCGGCTAGCTAGCGTATGGTTAACGGAAATAGAGCCCACACATCGATATGTGGTTCTACGCATTGTATACCCTGGGAAAACCATAGCCCTTTAATTAAAGTTAGAAAACTATCCTTTAATTATTTAGAGTGATGTCATGTGTCCTAATGCTCTTCGATGCTGAGGGATAAAAACGATTAGCCACTCATCGGTATGGGTACGGCTTTTGAGGTAAGATGAGGCGCGAGTTCGAAAGTAAATGCTAAATGGTTATAAAATGAGGATATAAAAATAACGTAACGTTAGGAACAAAAGGTAAAAAAAAAATTAATCCCTAATAAAGAACTTACGTGCACATCGAACCCATAATAAAAAACTAAGTTACACAAAAGGAAAACATAATTGAAATGACAAGTCCTACTCAAACGAGTATGCGGGAAATACTGTCTTACTCAATCGAGTAGACGGGAAATGACAAGTCCTACTCAAATGAGTAGACGGGAAATGACAAGTCCTACTCAAACGCGTTGGCGGGAAATGACAAGTACTACTCAAATGAGTAGGCGGGAAACAAAAACGAGTCCAACTCAAATAAGTGGGTGGGAAATAAATGCACACACACACACACTCTACGTAATTGAAAGAAAGATTGAAAATCTTCTCATACACGCACACACACTCTATATAATTAAGAAAGCGATAATGAAAGCAAGAAAAATTATCTTATACAATCATACACTCTACATAATCGAAAAAGCAAAATTAAACTTAATCTCATACACTCACACACACACACAACAAAAAGAGAAAGAAAACAAACTTTTCTTAAAAATTAAAATAACAACTTTTTAATTGTTATAATTTTTTAAAAGTGTTTAAAAAGTGGAAAAAATAATTGAAAAGAACAAAAGTTTTACAAAAAAAAAAGACTAAGTAAAAAAAAGAAGATAGAAAGCCACTTTGAAAACACTTGTATAAAACCATAAAAATGAAATTAAAGTAAAAAAACTAAACCTAAACCTAAACAAAGAGAGAAGAAAATAGAAATTATCAGAACTATGAAAACATAAAAATATAACCACATTAAATTAAACACATACACCTACACACAAAATTTTAAAATAAAAACAAAGTTACTTCAGATTGCTGAAAGATAGGCACTCAGAGGCATTCAGGTATAATATGAGGATGAAAAAACTAACATATTTTATTAAGTAAAAAAGTTTGATTACATAAGCTAAGACAAACACAAAGAGGAGGGGGCGGGGGAATCATCCTTACATAGTACCAAAAGCAACTAAACAGCAGTCCAAAAGCAAAATGGCCCAAAAGTTTGAACCCTTAGTCATTAAAGAATTTTTACATTTATAGAAAAAATTTCAGGAGGTGGCAAGCTGGCATGTAGGGGAAGTTTGAAACACAGATGACTGGCCAGGTTCTGGAAGCATTGGGAATGAGACAGGTCATTTTAATTCTTCACTAGAATCATCGAACGTAGCTGGCAAATTCTCATCGTACATTTTGACAAACTTGCGAGAGCGGCTTCTCCTTCCGCTTGGCGTACATTTTGACAAACTTGCGGGGTTAAAGTGCAAGAAGATAACAACGATGGTGGCCCATAGACTGGTCGGGCGGTATATATATACCGGTCCAGAGTGGGGGCGCACCCAAGATTCCCTGCCAGGTTAGCAAGCACCCACCGAATATTAGTGGTTGGACGTGTCTTTACGAGCACAAGGCTAGCTCGCAAAGGGCGGGGATTTTTTTCAACCCCATATTCGCTGGGTGGGACCAAGATGCCCTAAGGACCCGGATTGGGCTAGCCTGGGGCTAAAAGTTGATCAGATGAGAAAGTGGCGGGGGGATTCTCGCCGCAAGTAGGAGCGAATGCCCTCGCCCAAGGGGTTGAGTAACGTTGATTTGTCGAACGCTATTCGACAAAAGTTATTCGTCCAATGCCTTTTGTTGAACGTTATTTGTGGTACATCATTTCGTTGAACCGAGCCTTCGATTTATGTTAATTTTGTCTACCAAGTTTAGGTTCAGGCCTTAGATGAACCAGGGGAGGAGGGAAGGCTCCTACCCTAGGCAAGTGGAAAGTCTCGCGCCTCGGGACAGCAAAAGCCCTTAGCGTTCAGTGATGCTTCTTCACTCAAACAATCCTGCCAGCACTCGGCTTGGATTGATGTTTCCCCGCACAAGGCCCAACATTTTTGTCTTCTTGAGCTCCTTCCTTATGTTAGGGGGAGGGTTCGCATTCAGAGCAAGAGTGGTCCCGCAGAGCTCAGCGGAAAGGTTTCCACTAGGTGGGACCCAAACCTAAAAATACCTAAATACCCTTGGTTCTGCATTTAGCGCCTCAGAACAGCGGAGTTTGGCTATTGGCAAGCCAGTCCGGGGGCATTTTAGTAATTTTAGGGCAATAGAATTACGTTTTTGTCAGACCGGATACTAAAAACCTATAAATAGACCCAGGGAGTTCCTCAGAGAGCATGCTTGGTTCATTTTGTAAATCTTTAGTTCTTTCTGAGGTTCTCCTAGCCCAACAATTAGCTTTGGTGGGGAATCGCTTAGAGATCTTCCGGGTTAGTAGAGAGACCTCCCAGCTGAGGCTTAGGGTTATTTCCTAGTTCTTTGTTGTTAGTCAGGGGTCTGGGTTGGGAGAAGTAGGTATTGGCTACACCCCAAGGTCTGAACTCTCATTGAGGCCTGTTTTTGGCTTCAACACTTCTGGTTTCATGTCCTTGTCCTTCCTTGATCCTTCACATGTACTTGGGATTGAAGTACAACCCAATAGAGAGATTACATGTGATTCAACACATTGTCCTACACAATGAAGGATTACATTGTATAGTTCCGTGTTTATTGACTCACTATAACATAATATTGGTGTGCACTTAACTATGTAGACCTGGAAGTACAAAACTGAAAAACACAACATCAAATAAATTCACAATTCATCTTGGCATAACGGGACCTTTCTTGAAATCCGGGTTATTGTGGATACAATACCCAAGAATTTGCAACTTAAAAAGGTTTATACACTGGAAGGCCAAAATAAAATTACATATGAAATATATATATGAAGGCATGTTCAATTTCATTTTGACAGGACCTCCAATGCCCAACAAAAAGGATGCTAGTGGGAACACAATATAAGCGCTTGTTTATAGGGCTGAATGGATAGAGGAGAAAAGAAGATAAAAACTGGGATGTTGAGGCATTGAATTTCTTTGGGTCCACTATGTCAGATGAGGTTTTCCAGAAGATGGCTAACTGCCAATATGCAAAAGAAATTTTAGAATTCCTATCCAGAATTTTGGATGGAAGTTTTAATGAAAGGAAAGATAAGAGAAAACTTCTTTTATCCTAATATGAGAACTTTTAGGAGAAGTCAAGGGAATGTTTTGCTGAAAAGTATGAGAGATTCAATATAATTGTTAGTGAGCTCAATAGACTGGATAAAGAGATCTTACTGACTGAGATCAATGAAAAAACTCCTCCTGTGCTTCCCAAGCATACAAGACTCCAGGATCTTGGCCATAAGAAAGTCTAGATACTATTGGTAAATCACTATTAATACACTATTTGGAAAACTAAAGTCCTCTTAGTTGATCCTGAAGAGAAGGGCTGACACTAAATAAAAGGATAAAAGTCTCAACTCCAAGGGAAATGACTATTGCCCTAAATAAAATAGATGGATAGAAATAAACCTCATATGATAATATACTAACCTTGTAGTTATAAGGTTCATATGTTGGATAAATTATGAAGACTCAAGAAGAAGAGAAAGGAATGTTGGCAAACCAAAGTTTGATAAGCCTCCAAGTAAGGAAGTCATTTGCATTGCTTACATGAAATGAGGGCATATTACTTCTGATTTTCCTGAAGACCATAAGAATCGAGATAATAAAAAGGAGCATAAGAAGTAGTGTTTCAAAAGGAAGGACAAGAAAAAAGAAAGAGGTTTCATAGTTGAAACCTAGTGTAACTCAGTCATAGAGTCAAGTTCCACTTTTGATTGTAAAGAAGATGTTGTTGTTAAGAAGCATGCTTGATGGCTTTGGAAGCATTCTTTAACAATAAAGAATAACATGTAAATTTTTTTTGATAACATTGATTTTACTTCATGCGATTTCAAAAACTATTTTAATGATTTCTTTCAAGATCATCTAGATGACAAGAAACAAAAAAAAGGCTTAGAAAATAATTGGAATAACTACGAAATGGGAGTTATTATTATGTAAACTATCGACTTAGAATTGTAGTGGGGACACTAAAAAACCAAATTCATGAACTAATCGTAGAAAACAAGACTTTGAAGGTAGTGCTTGCAAAGGAAAAATCTTTAGAACACTACCTTAGAGTAAGAGTTAGAAGCTCAAAGATATATCTGAGAATCGCTCGGTGAGGTTAAAAAATATAGGATTCGGAGCTAAACCAACATGCTTAGGAAAATCTTACAGCATACCTACTTCGAAGAATTATATAACTTCCGTCAAAGCCTTGTAATTTAAGGGCTTCTTTCCTATGTTGTTTCAATGTATAAATTTCTGAGAATTGGAAGCATGTATTGACATCCACTCGATGCAATTCTACAAGAGCATCAATTTCTAATCAACGCAAGTATAAAGATATTTCAACATCTTCTCGACTCAACTTCATGTCTGTGTCAACTTTATATTGATGCATCTAGGAAGTTTTGTCGAGTTCTAGTCAAAGCAACTTCCAAGTTTACAATTATAAAAGAACATTCAATAAATTATTTGATGATAATTACACAGATAAATGTAATCAATATTTAAGACTTGGACATGATGTAAGAATATTTTGGTTTAACATGCCAACATTCTTATATCCTAAGCAGTACTATGAAAGGTATTCTTATACCTTCATAACACCATATAATGGTAGATGCAATGGGTCCAAGGTAACCTATGTCTGAACAAAATTTTGTTACTTTTGCAAGTTAGGAGATGTTCATTCCCAAACCAGCTATCGTATTTGAAAGTGGCTACTCCATGCTTATAACAAAATAGAAAAATTTATTGGAACATTAAAAGGTCAAGGATGGACCAAAGATAATCTTTGGTGACTACAACTGTGGTCAAACCAAAGTATCTGGTATGATAAGAATTGGACACATCTCTTTTTCTAACAAAGCTAATGTTGAAGGACTTCAATATAATCTCATTTGCATTAGTCATCTTTGTGAAGGTCAATACAAGGTTGTCTTCACCCATAACTTATGCCAAATTAGTAACTCTAACTCAGATGAACTATATTATCTGCCTACAAAAAAGGCAATGTATATTTTATTGATTTTAACTCAAACTCATGGGAGCTCTATCTACTAAATTTAGATATATGCATAAATTAGCTTTGACATAGGAGTCATGGTCATTTAAATCATAAGAACATAGCTATGCAAGTTTGAAAATTTTGTTAGGGGCTTACCAAAAGATAACTATAAAAAACAAACCCATGTAGAGCTTATCTTGTGGGAAAACAAATTAGATCATTATTCAAATTGATTGGCAAGAACAGTTTCCCAGAACACTACATATAATATATGGACTTATTTGGTCCAATCTCCACTCAGAGTCTAAAAGGAAAGTTATTTACCTTGTCATTTTGAATAATTTTTCTATAGTTAGTTAGGCATTCTTTCTAAGAGCTAATTCAGACACTTTTAAGATCCTTTCAAGATTCATTAGACAGGTTCAATCTGATATGAACAATCAAGTTGTTTTGATTAGAAGACACCATGATATAGAGTTTGAGAACTAGATAATCTATAGATTATGTGAGTAAGAAGGGATAAGGCAAAGCTTTTTAGGTCTTATAACTCCTCAACCAAATGGGGTAGATGAAAAAAAATAGAACCCTAATTGAATCGGGAAGGACATTACTAGCTGAGTCAAACTTGCCAAAGTCATTTTTGGTTAAAGCATTTAATACTGCTAAGTATATTCTGAATATAAGTTTCATTTAAGAGGGGTGAACAATTGAATAAATCCTTTGAGAATTCTTTAGAGGGAGTGAATAGAGATTCATAATCATTCAATAAATTTATATATTGTTAGTGTATTTTCAGATTTGCACCTCCAATTCTTTTCCACAATAAAATAAGTAAAAGAAAGAACAAAATTTCTGAAAAGTAAACATTTCACAACACAATCACAAAATGGCACACCATAGAAGACTTCAAAAATATATGCATTATACAAAATCTACAAAAACTCTTCTACCACTCTAGTAGGAATACACTTTCCTAGTGTTTGAGTCTTTTGATAATGAGACTCCTAGAACCAACAACTATCAATTTTGATAAGGAGATCTTGAACAAATGACCAAATCCATTTGTAAGAAGATCTTAAATCTTGGTCTGAGTCTTTTAATAAGGAGACTCTCTGAACAAGTGACTAAATCTTTTGAAAAGAGATTTTAAAAAGTCTTTACGCAATAATACAAGATAATAGGAGTAATAAAGAAGGAGTTGAAGAAAAGACTTCAAGATGAGTCCTCCCTCAGCAAGAAGCTGAGGAATATAAACACTAAATGTTTTGGGTCCCTTTAATTAGATAAATCCTTGCTTGATAAGAAGCTGTAAGGATTATAAGCCTTGGATCCATAGAAGATTAATTGTTCTTATTGTAATAATAACATCTGAGAAAGAATGATGAAGAATGCAGAAGGTTGTTGTCAGCTTGTATCAATCTTATCTAATTCTTTGTGTGATGTTATATTTTGTATACTTGTCAATAATTTAAGTATATCCTTTTTTGAATAAATTTGAATTTCTCTTTTTCATAGAAAACTTCTTCAGAAGGAATAGAATTATATTCTTCCAATTCTTCTTCAATAAATCTGAAAATATTCTTCAAAATTCTTGTATAAAAACACTTCTGAAATCTACATAGAGTACTTTCCTTTATGCCCTCTTCTAATGAATCAAAATATTTGAAAGAATTCCATAAGAACTTCATGGAAATAAGCCTGGGCATATCCTCTGTTAATTCCTTATTAAGCTCTATTCAATGCTTTGTCGAATTCGAATTGAAGTTACGTCGAGATCAGCCTTTAGAATAAAGTTCAATCAAATTGATTATATAGCTAGCATTGCATCGATGTTATATAACGCATGCAATGTATTCTACCTTAAAATAGCTTCGATATAAATTTTATGGTTACTCTGTCTTCTCTTCAAAGTGACGTCGATTTCCAGTCGGCATTTCGTCGACTTCTAATCGGCATTGCGCTGACTTTTAGCTTACACATATTAACTTCTCCTGAATTTCATCTCAATTTTAGCGTGCCTACTTCATGCCCTAAAATTAACTGACTTTCTCGGACATAAATAACCACATTACCCTTTTTATACAAAATGGATAATAATCATATAATGTAAAATCACTTATAAATTAATCTGTTAAGTTAAATCATATGGGTTTTACAAATATCATCCATAAGACTAAGCTAAAAAAATCCCTATGATATTTGGAAGGGAAAGGCACATTAAGTTTTATAAATTTGGATATTTGGATGCACTTGGATTATATTGAACAGCGGCAAAAGTCATCTTGTTAAATTTGACAAGAAGGTTGATGACGCTAACTATCTTCTTATGATATTCATCATAAAGCAAGACATAAAGGTATTATAATAAAAGTTCTCTCAAAATAGAAGGTTCAATGCATATAGTTTGTAATGATGCTAATTTATTTTCTATGGGGGAGGAAACTTCCACCAAGATTATTTTTCAGGAAGAAGATTCTCTTGTTGTTGAGCTGGAGTAACTATGTATCAAGGAAAGTGGTGAAGGTTCATCTAAAGAGCAATATCATCAATTGGATAGTACTAGTATTCCCTTTGATGCAAAAGAATCTCATGAACTACAAACAACACAATGGAATCTTCAGGATCAAGAACATTTTCCTGAATATGAAACTTCAATTAAAGAAGAAACACTCGAAGAGATTGATCATATACTTGATGTAGCTAGAATAGATTCTGAGAGAGCAATTCTAAAGGATCACCCCATATTCTCAAGTGATAGGAAATATGACTCTTTGAGTTAGGAGTAAGAACCAACTATCAACCAAGTCTATGCTGCATTATTTTCTTTCCCAATATGAACCCAAGAAGTGTAATGAACCATATAATGATCTCCTTTTGATTATTGTTATGCAGGAAGATCTGTCTCAATTTGAAAGGAATAATGTCTAGGTCTTAGTTAACATGTCTAGAAATAAGTCAATCATTGAAACAAAATGGGTATATAGAAACAAGTTGGATTCTAATAGAGTACTTGAAAGGAACAAAAACAAACTGGTTGCTTAGTGATATAGGTATGAAGAGGAAATAGATTACAACCAGACTTTTGACCCAGTTACCATACTTAAATCTATATGGTTATTCTTTATATATGGTACTTATATGAAGATCAAGGTCTACTATATGAATGCCAAGAGTTCTTTCCTCAATGGAACTCTCCGAGAAGAGGTTAATGTAGAATAATCTCTAGGTCTTATCAATCCATCTTTTCAATCTCATGTTTTCAAATTAAATAAATAACTGTATGGTCTAAAGAATGCTTTAAGAGCTTTATATGAGACCTTAGCCACTTTTCTTTTAGAACTCTCTTTCGTAAGAGTGAAGGTACATAAAATACAATTCACAATAATTTAAACAGCAATTGTTATTAGTCCAAATTTATATGGATTGAAAGTGAGGGTAAGATCTACCTTTACTCTAGAGGGGGGGTGAATAGAGTATTTTAAAATAATTTTGCAAATTTAAAATTAATTAGCAGTGGAAGACTTGATTTTTTTTAGGGTTATTGTGCTTGCAGTAAATAAAACTAATTAAGCAAGAAACAAAAACACAGCACAGAGAAAATAAAACAATGACAACCAGAAGACACAAGGATCTATATTGGTTCCCCAATCAACCTGGGTACATCCACTCTTCTACCACCCTAAGTAGGAATCCACTGTAGGAATAGTTAATCAGGTGTCCTGGGCACGAATGAGCTTTTGATAAGGTGCTCAAAAACCAAACAAGATTTTTTGATCAGGTGTCTTGCCACCACCGAGTTTTGACAAGGTCTCAGAAACCAACCCCAAAACTTTTGAATGGAGTTTTGAGTAACTCTTTTACAGTAGAATAAAAGAAAATGAAATAGTTGATGTTCTTCTTTGTCAATAGTCAAAGAGAAGACTAGTGGATTATTGTTGTCAAATCTCCCCCTGAGATATGCAGTTGTTCAGGAAGAGAAGCTTTGCACAGGGTGATTGGCCTTCAGAATAATTGAGATCTCCAGCAAAGAATGATTTTAGCAAAGACTAAAATGTGTTGTGTCTGGAGTCTTGATTGATGAAGCCTTTAAAAACTTGAATCAGAAATGAGATGTTGTAATCCTGTAGTTCTTGTGTGTCTCACAGATCTCAGATGTTGTTCTTAGTTTTTCTCTTGTTGTTTATTATTCTATGTATATCATTTGTCTCTATTATCTAAAAAAGATATATTGAAAACCAATATTCTATATAGCCGTTAGCCAGTCATAAATGACTTCCTTATTTTGTATTTGTCTCTGGAGGAAAGTCCTAAGAGACCTTCCATTTAGTCTTCCTTGAAACTTGCACCATATTGATTAAAACGGCCACAAAATCCTTTGCATTAACTACTGGATATGAAAAAATTTGAATTCCATAACTGACCGAATTTGAATCCTAAAATTGTTGATCTCTCAAGAAAGTCGTCGATCTGAGCTCGACTACCGTCGAACTGAGATCAGAGACTGGAACTTGACTTGAAACAGAAATCATCGATCTGAGCTCGACTATCGTCGACTTGAGCTCAGAGATCTGAATTTTGGCTAGAGATAAAAACGTCGATCTGAGCTCAAAGATCGTCGAACTGAGTTCGACGACTCGTTGAACTGAGCTCAGAGATAGTCGAACTGAGTTCGACGCCTTATCGATCTGAGCTCGATGATAATTGCCTTAGTCTCACTGCACTTGTAGTCTAAACTAGGAGGTCTTGTGGGAAGCTTTCAAACCTAAGTTCTAAGCCTTAGACCTACTCTAGTTTGACCTTTAAATCTATACAATGAGGTCAAGACACATTCCAAAGAACATAGTGATCCTTACCCAAATCAGTAATAGGATGTTCCAATAATCTCCCCCTATTTGGATTAGGATTACTATTTACATGACATAGGAATTAAAAAGCATACAAGCCAAAATAAAGGCAAAAACAACATTGCTGAATAATGAAATGCAGCATTGCAGAAGCAGAAATAATCACAGTAGATTGTCAGAGATAGATATATATTATTCAGCTTACACAATGAGTCCTTTTCTTCTCTCTTTTTGAATAATATTTCTCTGTTGGGATTTTGAGCTTCCATCTTGGATCTTCTGTCAACAGCAGCACCTAGGGAGGTTTGAGATTTGGGTCTGGGAACAACAGCCTCTGGGTGCAGCTTCAAGTAACTCTCTGGATCAAAGAATTTTCTGGAGGAGTATCTTTTAAGTTCTTTCTTCCTTTGTTCAGATAGTGTAGTGATGTTTGAAGTATCTCTCCCTTGTTCTCTTGCCTTCTTTATTTGATCTAAAGTAGTTAATTCTTTCATCCTTGTTATCTAAGAAAGAGGATTGTTCTCTAGATCTTCAAAGGGAACAGGAGGTTCACATCTATTGATTATATCAGCAGGA
This sequence comes from Platanthera zijinensis, assembly GCA_039513925.1. Taxonomy (NCBI): domain Eukaryota; kingdom Viridiplantae; phylum Streptophyta; class Magnoliopsida; order Asparagales; family Orchidaceae; genus Platanthera; species Platanthera zijinensis. The sequence goes on along the minus strand of CM077089.1, from coordinate 40,191,352 downwards.
GGAGCTCTTGAAGTAACAATTTCTTTAAGCTGTAAGGAAAAGGACCAGAAGTTGAATCAATAGGGCCTTTTCCTTCCCTATGATAAGGATGTTGTCTTGATTATCCTTTTGAATAAACTCTGTAACCTCTTTGATTTCCTCTATATTGGCCTCTTCTGGATTGGTAGCTTTTTTGTTGATATCCTCTGGATTGTGATCTGTTTTTAATTTTGAGAGGAACTTTGAGTTTTAGCATGAGAGAATTGTGAAGCAGAACTTCCACCAGTTCCTGCATTTGGAGAGGGAGGAGGAGCAGGAGGATGATGGTGAGATGTGCCTTTGTCAAACTTCCTCCTCTTCTTCATGGCCTTTAATTTGTTCTTTGAGAATTACATCCATGGTTCAGTTATTAGGCAGTCATGCAGAATGTAATAAGGGATATCATTATCATTTGTGACTTTTTGTGGAGGAACTCTATTCAAGTCTTTGCTTCTTGCTTTCCTCTTCCTTGCAATGGTTGTAGAGGAGTCATCAGAATTAGTCCTATTCTCATCACTGTCTGAGCTTTGAGGATTGTCATACAGCTCATCAATCCTTTTAATATAATCTTGTTGTTGTTTAGATTGTTCAGTTGAAGCAGCAGCACCAGTAACAAAAGTAGTGACAGAAGCTGGAGATAAAACAGAAGTAGCAACACTGGCAGAAACAGAAGTAGCAACAAAAATAGTACTAACAACAGAAATAATAACACTATCAGCTGGAGCAGCAGGAACATCAGAAACAATAATAACAGCAGCAGCAGTAGATTCTTAAACAAAAGCTAGAACAGCAGGCTCAACAACAATAATAGAAGGCTCTGAATCATTAGCCTCTGTCATCATCAAATCATTAGCAATATCAAAACTAACTTCATCAGCAGCAGCATCAACACACACAGTATCAGCAGAAGTAACAATTTTCACAGCCTTGATAGAATTGATATATGAAGATATCAAGCTGGGATCACAACTGGAAATTGGCACAATGGCCTTAGTAAGGTCTTCAGCTTCTTGAGCTGGAAGAAATCTGTAATGCAGTACATCAAACACTGACAGCAGAGACCTGAGGTCAACTGCACTAAAAGAAAGAGCTGGAGCTGGGGCTGGTGTCATTGGCAGATCTTCTTCTGGAGCAGGCTACATCTCTTCTTCATCTTGCATCTCCCCCTGCCTGGATTTAGTATAAACTGGATCAAGGCACCCCATAGAAGGGATTGACTCAAGAGGATAGAAGGAGGAAAACCTGGAAGATAAATCCTGGATAGATTTAAGAAGTGGAGCCATGGAGGTGTCCAACAAGAGTGTTAGCCTAGGAGCTAACATCTCATATAGCTTATCTGCAAGGAATGGAAGATCTACTTGCTCAAGGGATAATTGAGTAGAGGTAGAGGAGAAGGTTACAGAAGTAGATGGTGTTGGAGGAGTTGTAGAGTTGTGGAGAGATGATGTGGATGGTAGTGAAATGGATGGTTGTGATATGGGGATGGTTGTGATGGATGTCACTAGAATGGAAATGGATGGAGTGAAGGATGGTTGAGCTAGAATGTCTTGAAGCAATCTTTGGTAAGAAGTAGAAGATTATGGGGGCTCAAGGGGTGAGGAATGAGAATCATCCATGAAGGAATCATCTAAGAGATTGAATGATGAAAGATGGATGGATAAATCAATGTCAAGAGGGGGATAATAATGTAGAGGATGGAATTGCTCTAGATGAGTTGATGGTGGTGGTGAAGAAATAGTTAGAGATGGAGTTGAGATGGGGGAGGAGATTGTGATGGGGGATGAAATTGAAATGGTGATGGTTGTGAAGGGATGGTTGAAGAAACAGGAGGTTGAGATTGTGGAGATGAGGAGGAGGAAGGCAATTCTTCTAGGGGGGCAGTTACCTGAGGGGAAGTGGCTTGTACCGTCCTTGTGCCTGAAGTTGAGGTAGCTATTGGACCCCTGCTGGGTTTGGCAATTTGCCTGTCCCACTTTCCAAAGAGAGCACAAGAGAGTCTCTTGGAGGCATTGATATGCATGCCATTGGAAAAAAGCATTTGGGGGCATCTGTTATGCAGAAACAGGTATAATATCCTCCCAAAATTAACAAAATTCTTGTTAATCTTTTTCTTAATTAAATCAAAGAATATTTCTCCCCAATTCAAATATTTCTTGTCAACTAAAGCACCCATCAAACAAAATTAATACCTTGATATTGTATCATGAGCAGAGTGCTTTGCTAACAGTACCTTTCCAACAACATCAGCTAAAAATCTGTACTCCACTGACAGATTTTTTCTTAAGCAACTTATTAGGGTTTGCGTCTGAGTGACCCATTTTATCCAACATAACAAAAAATTCCTCTCCAGACAATTCCATTGTATAATGTCCAGTACTTAACTGGAAAACTTCTGTTAGAAGTGCAGGAGTTCGGGATACCTGGGTTCCTGATGTTGTTCCAATCACTGTATTTTGTTCCAAGCTGTGTGCTGTATACACCCATTCCTTAATCTCATCTACACCCAATTTCATCCTTGTAGTCATGAGAGGAACCAACTGTTTTTCCTTGAACAGCTCTAGAATATCCTTGAAGATTTGACCACTGCCTTCAAATGAATCCATGTCGATGTCGAAGCCGGTGTCAAACTTCATTGCGGCTAAGACTGCAACAGAAGCGGCCATGTTTTTCCGTCAAAAATGAACAAACAAGACTGAGTGGAGAGAGGTTTGGAGGGAAAGAAAGCTCTACAGAAAGTATGAATGCGCAAAAGAGAACGACGGCCGAAAAATGAATTTTATATCAGGGTTCGACTCTGAAAAGGAAAGATCGTTGAACTCAGTTCGACGATCTGGTCTTCTAAAGGAATCTGAAAGGTCTTCAACATCGTCAATCTCCGTTCGACGATATTGTAGAGCGTCGAGCTGCGTTCGACGATCCCTGACCGAAAAGAGATAACCTAGCACTATCTGGAAAACGCTGAACTCCGATCGACGATTTCTGAGAACGTCAATCTCCATTCGATGATCTTTGGGAAAAACATCGAGCGCAGTTCAGAGAGCAGAAATAACATATAGATACTAGAAAAATTAAGTTTTTAACCTAGTCTTGGTCAATTTTATGATTTTAAAATCTTGGATCTTAATTTAAATTTCCTTCATCTAACATTCCTAACTGATTTAGGAAGAATGTGTGTTTCTTTTCATCCAAGGGTTTGGTGAAAATATCTCTCCTTTACAAATCAGTTGGGATATATTGATGTTCAATTTTATTTTTCTCAACATTATCTCTTAAGAAGTGATGCCTAATCTCTATATGTTTTGTCCTATTATGGAGGACTGGATTTTGGGCTATAGAAACAGCACTAGTGTTATCACAAAATTTTTTTCACTTGTCTAAGTTTTAACCATAATCTAGGAGCTAATTTTGAATCCACAATATCTATGAGCAAAAACTACCAGCTGCCATGTATTCAGCTTCAACAGTTGATGTGGACATAGATGTTTGTTTCTTACAAAACCAGGAGACAAGTCTGTCACCCAGAAAATGACAAGTTCCCCTGGTGCTTTTCCTGTCTACTCTACATCCAGCATAATCAGCATCTGAAAATCTAGTTAATTCAAATCCTAAGTCTTTTGGAAACCAGAGACCTAGATTTGGACAACTTTTCACATACCTAAGAATCCTTTTTATTAATGTTAGGTGTGACTCTCGAGGGCTTACTTGGAATCAAGCATAGATGCATGTAGCAAACATTATGTCAGGTCTACTAGCTGTAAGGTACAATAAAGAGCCAATTATTGCTCTATGTGTTGTCTGATCAACAGGTTTCCCATGTTCATCAGTATCTAATACAACATTAGTAGGCATAGGTGTTTTCATACATGATGCTTCAGACATACCAAATTTTTTAACCAATTCTTTTGAATACTTGGTTTGAGAAATGAATATTCCATCAGCATGTTGTTTGACTTGCAATCCTAGAAAGAAGGAAAGCTCACCCATGCTACTCATTTCAAATTTAGAATGCATTAGGTTTGAAACCCTCTTGCACAAATTTGAATCAGTAGATCCAAAGATAATGTCATCTACATAAATTTGTACTAGTAGGGTATTGGACTTATGGCTTCTAATAAAAAGAGTTTGGTCTACTCTACCCCTTATAAAATCATTTTTCAAAAGAAAGCATGCTAAGGCTCATACCATGCTTTAGGAGCTTGCTTGAGACCATATAATTCTTTATGCCATTTAAAAACATCATCACGATGAGTTGGAGAGATAAAACCTAGGGGTTGTCTAACATAGACTTCTTCCTTGATATCTAAATTGAGAAATGCACTCTTCACATCCATTTGATAGACCTTGAATCCCTTGTGTACTGCATAAGCTAGAAATATTCGTATGGCCTCTATCCTTGCAACTGTTGCAAAGGTCTGGTCATAATCTGTTCCTTCGTCTTGTGAGTATCCTTGTGCAACTAGCCTTGCCTTGTTCCTTATAATAATTCCTTGATCATCCAGTTTGTTCCTAAACACCCATTTAGTTCCAACAATGGAGTGATCCTTTGGCCTTGGCCCGGGCTCCCAAACTTTGTTTCTTTCAAATTGATGTAACTCCTCTTGCATTGCAATAATCTAGTGTGGATCTTGTTCTGCATCTTGTATGGATTGAGGCTCAATTTGAGATAGAAAGCAGGTGTGCATAAGGTTTTTGTTGACCTGATTTCTAGTTTGCACACCAATTGAGATGTCTCCAATCACTTGGGAGATTGGATGATCTCTTGATGTTACTAAATCAATAGAGGGTGTTGATTGTTCACCAACTTATGTTGTTGTTTCCTCTTGTGGGACAACAACTTGCTCTTCAATGTGGTTCTCACCAAGATGTTGAGTATCCTCTTCATCTTCACTGCTTTCACATTTTTGTTGGATAGGTGAAGGTATTGTATCCTCTTCTATAATGTGTAACCTGTTCAAATTTTTTGAAAGAGAATGTACCTGCAAAGGTTCTATGGTAGAAGTATTCTTCTCCTTATAAGACATGTTAGTTTCATCAAAAGATACATGTATAGATTCTTCAATTTTAAGAGAAGATTAGTTATACACCCTATAAGCTTTACTGATCATGGAGTATCCCAGAAACACTCCTTCATTAGCATTGGCTTGAAATTTTGCTATGTATTTCTTGTCATTATTGTGTATGTAACAAATACAACGAAATTTTTTGAAATAATCTACTTTAGGTTTCTTCCCTTTGAGTAATTCAAAGGGAGTCTTGCCCTTCAGCTTATGTATCAAACTTCTATTCAACACATAGTTTGAGGTGTTCACTTCCTCTGCCCTAAAAGATAGAGGAAGGAGAACATCTGTCAAAAATGTAGTAGCAGATTCAATAAGGGTTCTATTTTTCCTTTCAGCTACCCCATTTTGTAGAGGAGTTATAAGAGCTGAGAAAGTGTGCCTGATCCCTTCACTCTAACAGAACTCTTGCATAAGAAGAGAATCAAATTCTGTCCCATGATCACGTCTGATCAGGGCAATGTGAGTATTGAACTCAATCTGTATACATTTGAGAAACTCTGTCAAACACTTAAAGTTATCAGACTTTTTCCTCAGAAAGAACACCCCTGTGAATCTTGAGAAGTCATCTATAACTACTAAAGTGTAAGATTTCACTCCTAGATTTTATACTGTAATGGTTCCAAAAAGATCCATGTGTAACAGATATAAAATCCTAGGTGAATCACTCTTATTAAGTGACTTAAAACTATTTTTAGTTTGCTTGCCTAACTGACAAGCCGTGCAAAGTCCTTCCTTCTTGTAGGGGCCAGAAGGTAGTCCTCTAAAAAGGTTGTCCTTGGATAGCCTAGCAATGGTTCTAAGGGTTATATGTCCTAATCTCTTATGTCATAGTTCATTAGGTTTACTAACAGAGTTGAACAAGCAGATATCTACCTTAGTTGAATGAAAATCTACAAGATAGATGTTACCTTTCCTTTTACCTGTCAACACTATTGTGTTGTCCTCTGATCTGATTTTGCATGAGGATATGTTGAAAGTCACCTGGTAGCCTACATCACACAATTGACTGATGCTGAATAAATTGTTCTTCAGTCCATCCACATAGGCCACCTTCTTGAATGTGACTAACCTTATTTGGACTGCACTATATCCCTTGGTCTGTCCAAAGTTTGAATCTCCAAACATGACTTTGGGTACAAGCTTGGCTTTGAAGGTTGTTAGATTATCCTTGCTTCATGTCATGTGCTTTGAGCACCCACTATCTAGATACAATTGCTGGTTTATTGTGGGATAGGTCTTCACCTGCGTACATAACAATTTATTTGTTTTTGACCCAGTTTACCTTGGGCCTATGTTGATAACCTTTAAAATCTGAAATAGATGACATCCCTTGTTGACTCTTATAGCCTTCAGGATGATATCTCCTAGGAGGTATTATCCATTCAGCATAAGGGTTGAAGCCTTGGGATGTAGGACCTCTAGGATTGAATTTTGATTTACCCTTAGAAACTTATTCAAAGCTTTGATCTCTGTTCGACGATCTCTAAGCTGAGTTCGACGATCTTGGGTCAGATCGTCGAGCTCCGTTCGAAGATCAACTTTGCTAGAGTGCAGAGTTCAGCGATCATCGACCTGCATTCGACGATTCAGCTTGAGATCGCTGAGCTCTGTTTGACGATCATCGAGCTCTGTTCGACGTTTTCCGTTGAACCTTGTTTTTCTTAGGAAAATCAGAATTCTTCCTAGCTACCTCTACAACTCCCTTTCCTTTATCTGAGATAAATTTTATTGGGGTTGTTAATACTAAAGGTTGGCTGGATGAAGCACCCAAGCCGAGTATACTGTTAAATCTTGAGTTCACTATGCTTGTGATGTCCATCAGTCTGATGCTTCTCCCATTAAGGGATTCTTCAAACTTCTTTGCCTTAGATAGTTCACTTTTCAGTTAAGCTATCTCCTCCCTACAGCATTCTAACTGCTCAGAGAGTTTGAGGTTATCTGATTTTAAAGTGCTATATTCAGATAATTTATTTCTGAGAGAGATAATCTCCTTCTCAGACTTGAGTAGGTCAGAACATTGTGCCTTAAATTCAAATTTAAATTCCTCTGAATTGAAATCAAAAGAACTTATTACCTGATCTTCTTCAGCTTCATGTTCAGATTCAGATTCATTCTCTTGTTCAGCATCAGAATTATGTTGAGAGGCGTTGATAGCCATCACGCAGAATTCCTTCTCTTGAGCATCATCTTCATCATCACTTGAGCTTGATGAAGCCTCTTATTCCTCTTCAATCTCACTCCAGGTTTCAGCTACAAATCCTTTCCTTGTGTGTTTGTTCTTGTTGGAGGAGGATTTATCATTGTTGTTTCCCCTGAAGTCTTTGTCTCTTCTCCTATCTTTCTTATCTTTCTTGTCGTTATTTTTGTTTTCTGGACAGTCAGACACAATGTGGCCTATTTTCCTGCATCCAAAACAAATAATTTCTTTATTACTAGACTTGTTGTCACAACCCGCATTTTCTCTGAATTTAGGAATTATAAGAGTGTGAGAAAACACGCATCACGATGCCACGTCAAGCAGGGGATAACTGCTGACGCTCAGGCAAAACCATCTACTTTACTTTACGAAAGAAATTCATGAGTTTTATGATTAGAAAATCAGTTATATTTAAGAGGTCGTATCCCTCGGCTCGGTGGATAACCTAGTCCACGGTTTAAAACTATACTTAAATGCTGCGGAAAAATTCTTTATTCAGGATTGACATCCTAAGGAGTGCATAAGTGTCCCAAGAGGACCACTTATGCTATGCAAGACTCTATATTTAATTTATATTATATATAAGAAAACGATCTTTATACGTTGTTTGGAAAATAGTGATTGAGTTTTATAAAACATGCTGATCATGAGCTATACTTATAATAACAATTGTAGTTTTAAAAATAACTAGCAACCTAGCATAAATCTTTCTCAGAGCAAATAGACTAACTCCAGAAAATGGTAGCAACAAAAGTAATATATCTAGTACAAAGGTAAAAACTACTAGTGGGCGCCAACAACCTGACACGAACCCACTGACAAATATGTATGTCTGTAAGAAAAGTGCAGAAAACTACCTCACTAAAAAAATATAGAAGGATCTCCAAAGTCCAAGAGACCACCAGCAACACCACAACAACATAGCCCCCAAACTGGCTACTGCTCAGAACCTGAGTCATTCAAAAGAAGAAAGAATACCTCAGCAAGCAAAACAAGGAAAACTGCACGAAAGTGCCATTCAGATGATAAATGAAAGAGGGAAAACAAAGCAGTAAAAGGTCACAACTGCCCAAGGCAAGACAAAAAGAAATGCACCAGGTGCGAGGAAACAACATCAACCCTGCCCAGAAACTACCTCCTGCAGAGTCTACTAAGCTACCAAGAGCCCAAAATTCTGCAATCTACCAAGGAAGAAACGTCTAACACCCTAAACTACGGGAGATGGTAGTAGCAAAACAAACAACGTGGATCTCGGTTGGAGTCAAACTAAGTCCCCCAACTACCATTTCCAAGAAACAACGCTCAAGGGTCTATATATGAAAGCACTAGGGACCTCCCACCCCCTTGCCCAGCCCGTACCTAGGGCAAGATAAAAGAAAAAGGGTGGCCTTGGCTTAATTAATCAATACCTCCCCTCTTAAGAGCTCCAAACCACCACTACTAACCACGACCCACGATTCTGCCTTTAGGAAAGAAAAACATAGCCGACAAGGAACCACAAAGAAAATCAAGGAATTCACTTGGGGGCAAAAATCAAGGTAGGGAAAAAAGTGTTCAAATGACTCAACACAGCTTGGTGTTGAGTGGGACCCACTCAACGCCTAACCAGACCTTGGCGTTGAGTGAGTCAGCCTCACTCAGCGCCAGAACAACCATATCTTTGAGTGAGGTTCCCTCACTCAATGCCCTCCAGAAGAACAACTCTGGCGTTGAGTGAGCTAGTCTCACTCAATGCCAAAACAGGCATGGCGTTGAGTGAGGTTCACTCACTCAATGCCTCCCGCAAGAATACTCTGGCGTTGAGTGAGCTAGCCTCACTCAACGCCAAAGCAGCGATGGCGTTGAGTGAGGTACACTCACTCAATGCCCTGGTACTTAATCACAATCAGAGAAAGTGGAATTGAGTGAGCTGGCCTCACTCAACGCCAAAACAACAATGGCGTTGAGTAAAGCTCACTCACTCAACGCCCTTACACTCTCACGCAAAAGAAGACTGCGGCGTTGAGTGAGTCCACCTCACTCAACGCCAAAACAGCAATGGCGTCGAGTTAGGTTCACTTCCTCAACGCCCTGGCACTTAGCCACAACAAGGCAAATCTGTGGCCTTGAGTGAGCTGACCTCACTCAACGCCAAAACAGCAATGGCATTGAGTGAGGTCGTCTCACTCAATGCCAGAAGTTCTGGCCGTGAAGAAGGGCTGTGGCGTTGTGTGAGTCTACATCACTCAACGCCAAAGCAGAAATGTCGTTGAGTGAGGTTCACTCACTCAATGCCATGGGACTTGGCCGCAAACTTGCCTACGGCGTTGAGTGAGGTCACCTCACTCAACGCCAAAGACGAAATGGCGTTGAGTGAGGTCGACTCACTCAACGCCAAAGTACTTAGCCTCAGAAAAGGCTTCGGCGTTGAGTGAGCCCACCTCACTCAACGCCAAAGTACTTGGCCACACAGAAAGCCGCGACGTTGAGTGAGTTCACCTCACTCAATGCCAAAACCGAAATGGCGTTGAGTGAGGTAGACTCACTCAACGCCAAAGTACTTAGCCGCTAGCAGGGGCTGCGGCGTTGAGTGAGTCCACCTCAGTCAACTCCCTAGTACTTAGCAAAATAAAACAGACCAAACTATGGCTTTGAGTGTGTGCACCACACTCAACGCCAAATCCCGAGAGCCCACCAAGGCTGGTTCCAACCAGAACACCAACACAGAAATCTCCCTCTCTCTCTCTCTCGGCTCCACCCGCAATAGCACTAATCCAGAAATAAAAATCAAGAGTCTAAATGGTGGAAACAAGCAGCGAGTTGAGTAAAAACAACACAAGGGGGGCTCATAAGGGGAAACAACTGTACAGAATTTAGCAAGCAGAAGAGAAAAAAAACTTAGCTTCTATCCTAGGGCTAACCGGGTAGTTAAGATGGGGAAGATCAAAAAACCAAGTGCAAGAACCACTTGCCTCGGTTTTTCAACAAAGCTTCACTTGAGCCCTTCCTCTCCCTCGGCACCAGCAGCAGCAACACCTAGCCAGCACATCCCGAGCTTTAATGGCGGAAAGAGCAAAAACCGAAAATCCAAATCTCCTAAAAACTCAACGAAAATTTAATCTCTTACCGTAGTAATGTAGATCTGAGCGAGAGCAATCCAGATCCACTCTCGGAACGGAAATACGACCGCTAGAACTCTGGGAATCGGCGGTGGAAGGCAAGGCTATCCGCCGCTCTCATAAAGGCGGTTTCACTCACGGTAAGGAAAAGAAATATTCCTAATTTCCAAAGCCAAGCCTAATTAAATGCACAGTCATGTCTTATCAGCCATAACTTCTACCTAATAGCCGTATGGTTCATTTTCAATGCTTTTAACCGCAGAAATCATTTAAATAGCTTTATTAATGCATATTTGCTTTTATTATTAGCACACCCAAAATGATGCGAAAATCAAACTACCTCGGAATTCGATGAAATTCGCACCGTAGCTAATTACCTATGCTACAAACGCAACCGCGAATTCGAAATTAACTTTCTATGAACAGAGCTCAAGTTATACCTACCCGAAGCCAAAACACAAGCATCCCCCGAGAGGCCACACTAGGTCACCCAAAATGACCCGGCTTGCTAGGGAGATCTTGCCAATAGGCTACAAAATAGGCAACACAGTTCTAAGGAGTTAAGACCACACTCTACAGATGACACAAGCCAAGAGAACGCGTCGACGTAACGACCAACGCGAATTAAATAATCGTAGAAAAAATCGGGGGCGTTACACCCCCACCCCTGAAAGATGTCCCCTACATCAGGATTCCATCCCCTGTACCTTCATCTCAACAATCAACACCTCCTCAAGTTCAAACACCTTGAATAACCCTCCAACAAACATCCTCATCTCTGTTGGCACCACCATTGGAGGTCTTAAGGGTGCAGGAGGAGGAGGGACAGCTATCCCCCCTGAAGGACCTTGCACTCCTTGAGTCTGACCTGCCACAACCGCCACCAGGGACATAATCTTGGCCTACATATCTACCATCTGCCTGCTCATGGCATCGCTACTCTACTGCTGGATCTAGATCACCGGGTCATTATGAGCTCCAGATGACTCACCCTCAGATAGGGGCGTCGATCTAGTCGAAGGACGTCTCGCCATCCTAAAATAATAGCAACAGTAGTTAGATCCTAATACAACAACTAGAACAAACTACAAGTACAGACAATACATATATAGATATAAACTTAAAGCTGCTAAACTTGCTCTTGGAGTTTATCTTTTTACAAAAATTGATGTTATGCCCTAACCTTGGATGGTTAACCACCACCATACTAACTCTTGTGACTAGATCGGGAATGCATGACTATATATTACTTTTGACTTGAAAGCTTATTTGTGTACATATGTCATCCTGCTAGTAATTAGCTTGGCACGTTGTGCTTATGCAATGTTATGCTATGCATGATTGTGCTATGCTTTCTAAAAAGGCCCTAATGCATGTTATGAGCGGCGTACGCATGCAAATGTTATGCATCCCATACTACATAACAATCTCATGCAAAAAAAGAGAAAACGAGCTAGTCGCAGCCATGTGGTGAGGTTATGCATCCCATACTACATAACCCTCACATGTTGCGCCTATGGTGGATCCATATACGAACACATATTATGCATCTCATACTACATAATATGCCCCGTATACTTCATGTTATGCTATGAGTGTAGTGTTCGTGCTTTTGCCAAGACGTGCTGATGACATATTGGTGTGTGAATGAAATGATGCTGAACTATTAATGCAATCACAGGAAGGTTGCCTGACTAACTAGTCAAGCAACTTCCCTCTGATACCAACTGTCACACCCGCATTTTCTCAGAATTTATGAATTATTAGAGTGTGATAAAACACGCGTCATGATGCCACGTCAAGCAGGGGATAACTGCTGACGCTCAGGCAAAACCATCTACTTTACTTTACGAAAGAAATTCATGAGTTTAATGATTAGAAATTCAGTTATATTTTAGAGGCCGTATCCCTCGGCTCGGTGGATCACCAAGTCCACGGTTTAAAACTATACTTAAATGCTATGGAAAAATTCTTTATTCAGGATTGACATCCTTATGAGTGCATAAGTGTCCCAAGAGGACAACTTATGCTATGCAAGACTCTACATTTAATTTATATTATATATAAGAAAACGATCTTTATACGTTGTTCGGAAAATAGTGATTGAGTTTCATAAAACATGCTGATCATGAGCTATACTTATAATAATAAGTGTATTTTTAAAAATAACTAGCAACCTAGCATAAATCCTCCTCAGAGCAAGTAGACTAACTCCAGAAAATGGTAGCAGCAAAAGTACTATATCTAGTACAAAGGTAAAAACTACCAGTGGGCGCCAACAACCTGACACGAACCCACTGTCTAATATGTATGTCTGTAAGAAAAGTGCAGAAAACTACCTCACTAAACAAATCCAGAAGGATCTCCAAAGTCCAAGAGACCACCAGCAACACCACAGAAACCTTGCCACCAAACTGGATACTGCTCAGAACCTGAGACATTCAAAAGAAGAAAGAATACCTCAGCAAGCAAAACAAGGAAAACTACACGAAAGTGTCATTCAGATGATAAATGAAAGAGGGAAAACAAAGCAGTAAAAGGTCACAGCTGCCCAAGGTAAGACAAAAAGAAATGCACCAGGTGCGATGAAACAACATAAACCCTGCCTAGAAACTACCTCCTGTAGAGTCTACTAAGCTACCAAGAGCCAAAAATACTGCAATCTACCAAGGAAGAAACGTCTAACACCCTAAACTGTGGGAGATGGTAGTAGCAAAACAAACAACGTGGATCTGGGTTAGAGGTAAACTCAGTCCCCCAACCACCATTTCTAAGAAACAAAGCTCAAGGGTCTACATGTGAAAGCACTAGGGACCTCCCACCCCCTTGCCCAGCCCGTACATGGGGCAAGATAAAAGAAAAAGGGTGGCCTTAGCTAAATTACACAATACCCCCCCCCCCCTCTTAAGAGCTCCAAACCACCACTACTAACCACGATACACGATTCGGCCTTTAGGAAAGAAAAACATAGCCGACAAGGAACCTCAAAGAAAATCAAGGAATTCACTCGGGGGCAAAAATCAAGGTTGGGAAAAAAGTGTTGAAATGACTCAACACGGCTTGGCATTGAGTGGGACCAACTCAACGCCTTACCAGACCTTGGGGTTGAGTGAGTCAGCCTCACTCAGCATCAGAACAACCATGGCGTCGAGTGAGGTTCACTCACTCAACGCCCTCCTGAAGAACAACTCTGGCGTTGAGTGAGCTAACCTCACTCAACTCCAAAACAGGCATGGCGTTGAGTGAGGTTCACTCACTCAATGCCTCCCGCAAGAATACTCTAGCGTTGAGTAAGCAAGCCTCACTCAATGCCAAAGCAGCGATGGCGTTGAGTGAGGTACACTCACTCAACACCCTTGTACTTAACCACAATCAGAGAAAGTGGCGTTGAGTTACCTGGCCTCACTCAACGCCAAAATAGCAATGGCGTTGAGTCAAGCTCACTCACTCAATGCCCTTACAGTAAGCCGCCAAAGAAGACTGTGGCGTTGAGTGAGTCCACCTCACTCAACGCCAAAACAGCAAGGCGTTGAGTGAGGTTCACTCCCTCAATTCCCTGGCACTTAGCCACAACAAGGCAAATCTGCGGCGTTGAGTGAGCTGACCTCACTCAACGCCAAAGAAGCAATGGTATTTAGTGAGGTCGTCTCACTCAATGCCAAAAGTTCTGGCCGCAAAGAAGGGTTGTGGTGTTGAGTGAGTCTACCTCACTCAACACCAAAGCATAAATGGCGTTGAGTGAGGTTCACTCACTCAACGCCACGGCACTTGGCCAAAAACTTGACTACGGTGTTGAGTGAGGTCACCTCATTCAACGCCAAAACCGAAATGGCATTGAGTGAGGTCGACTCACTCAATGCCAAAGTACTTAGCCTCTGAAAAGGCTGTGGCGTTGAGTGATCACACCTCACTCAATGCCAAAGTACTTGGCTGCACAGAAAGCTACGGCGATGAGTAAGTCCACCTCACTCAACGCCAAAACCGAAATGCTTTTGAGTGAGGTCGACTCACTCAACGCCAAAGTAATTAGTCTCAGAAAAAGCTGTGGCGTTGATTGAGCACACCTCACTCAACGCCAAAGAACTTAGCTTCTCGAAATGGCGTTGAGTGAGGTCGACTCAGTAAACGCCAAAGAACTTAGCTTCTCGAAATGGCGTTGAGTGAGGTCGACTCAGTAAACGTACTTAGCCGATAGCATGGGCTATGGCGTCGAGTGAGTCCACCTCACTACACACCCCAGTACTTAACTAAAATCTCAAATCGACTACAGCTGCGACGTTGAGTGTATGCACCATACTCAATGCCAAACCCGCAAAGGCTTTGAGTGTGTGCACCACACTCAATGCTGGAAAACCAGAGAGCCCAAATTGGTCTCTTTCCAAGATACACAGCAGGCACCCCCCTTCTACTCTCTCTCACCCGGCTCCACCCGCAAGACAACAACTAGACAAAAATCTGGAGTTTATGCTAGCAGGCATAACGTCGGCGGATTGGCAACCAACAGCACAAAGAATGTGGGGCTCATTAGGAGATAATATGACAAAAAATTCAGCAAGATAAAAGAACAGATTGGCCTCTACCCTAGGGCTAACCGGTATTTTTCAATTCAGCAAGAGAATAAAAATTGCAAGGGCAAGAATACCACTTGCCTCTATTTCCAGCGAAGCTTGGACGATTTTCCCTCCTCTTCACTTGGCACTAGCAGCAGCAGCACCTAAAAGCACCTAACAAACAACCCGCACTTTAATGGCGGAAATCCACAAGACCCGAAAATCCAAGTCTCCTTAAACTCCACGAAAATCGAATCTCTTACCGTCAAAACGTAGATCTGAGCGAGAGCAATCCAACGCCGCTTTCGGAAACGAATTCCGTCGACGAAAGCTCCCGAAATCGCTGGCCGAAGGCTAGGGCAGTCTGCCGTTTCCGCCTCTGTTTTCCGCGAACAGGAGTAGACGGTTTCGGTCTTGGGAAGGAGGAGAGAGTGGGCCCGCCACTCCAAGTAAAGCTTTTATATAAGCTTTAACATGTCGGTTCAGCAATAACTGAAGCCTAGCCGCCAGTTCTCTTAAAAAAAAGGAAATTTCTAATAGTCTTTACTAATGGCACACCCAAAATGACACAAAAACCAAACTACCTCGGAATTCGACGAAATTCGCACCGTAGATAAATACTCACACTACGAACACATCGGCGAAGTCGAAATTAACTTTAGACGAACTGAACTCGAGTTATACCCACCTAAAGCCAAAAGACAAGCATCCCCAAAGAGGCCACACCGGGTCACCCAAAACGACTCGGCTTGCTAGGAAGACCTTGCCCATAGGCTACAAAATAGGCCACTCAGTTCTAAGAAGCTAAACCACACTCCACAAATGGCATGAGCCATGAAAACATGCCACAGTAATGCCAAACGAGAATAAAATAGTCGCAGAAAAATTGGGGGCGTTACAGTCACTCCCCCCTAAAAGAAAGTTTCGTCCCGAAACTTTACGCACAGCTCTTCTACTATAGAAGGAAAAAGTAACAAATAGGAGTTACAAGAAGGGAAACATACCGATCAAATCAGGGAAACAGGTGAGGGTATGCCTTCCTCATGGCCGACTCTAGCTCCCAAGTCGCACTCTCCAAACCCTGATTCTTCCATAGAACTTTCACCATCGGAATGGACTTCTTTCGCAGCACCCGTTCCTGAGTATCCAAAATACGGACCGGCACTTCAACAAAAGAGAGGTTGGGCTCCAACTAGGGCACAACGTCCAAGACTTGCCCACTGCTGCGCACACACTTCCTCAATTGGCTTACATTGAAAACATTATGAACACCTGGGAAGTTTGCTGGAAAATCCAACCTATAAGCTGACACGCCAATCCGCTCCATAATCTTAAACGGGCCCACATACCTCGGGTCCAATTTCCGATTCTTACCAAACCTCTTTACACCCACCATCGGGGAAACCTTAAGAAATACAAGGTCCCCTACATAAAACTCCAAGGCAGACCTACGCCGATTTGCGTTCTTCTCGTACCTGTCCTTAGTTATACGAAGCTTCTCTCACATAAGCTTCACTGCGACTTCCATTTCCTCAGGTGCATCAGGACCCAACAAAGGCCTCTCACCATCCTCAGCCCAAAACAACGGAGTTCTACAGCACCTCCCATACAAGGCTTCGAACGGAGCCATCTGCAAGCTCTCCTGATAACTGTTGTTGAATGCAAATTCCATAAGTCGCAGCCGCTCATCCCACGCTCCACCGTGGACTAAAATGTAGCATCAGATTATATCCTCAACTATCTGGTTCACCCGCTCCGTCTGCCCATTAGTCTGTGGGTGGTAAGCAGTAGAATACCTTAGATCCGTACCCAAACCCTCCTGCAGACTCTGCAAAAAAGGAGAAGTAAACCGGGAGTCTCGATCAGATAAGATTCTAACAGGCACACCGTACAGTCGGATGACTTCATTCAAGTACAACTCCGATATCTTCTTCATCGGGTAATCAATCTTATATGGCACGAAGTGAGCACACTTTGTTAGTGTATCCACTATAACCCAAACAGAATCAAATCCCCTCGTGGATTTTGGTAATCCCGTGATGAAATCCATAGATATACTTTCCAACTTCCAATTCGGGATCTCTAACGAAGTCAACTTGCCACCAGGCCTTCCATGATTGGCCTTCACACGCTTGCAAGTGTGACACTCAGCAACAAATCGGGCTATATCACCTTTCATCCCATACCACCAGGCAATTTGCTTTAAGTCACGATACATCTTTGTAGATCCTGGATGGTAGGCAACGCTGGATCCATGAGTCTCTCTACAAATCATACCTCTAATGTCCCCAATAGCGGGTATGCAAAATCTTCCGCGGTACTTCAAAGTACCCGTATCATCAATAACAGAGTCTTGCAACTCCCACTTCTCGGTCCTGGTGAATAAGTGCAGAAGATCCGGATCGTCCTTCTGGTGCAGTCTGGTCAAAGAAATCCAAGACGGCTCTACAACTGATAAATTACTCTGCAAGCCACAGCATCCCACTGATATATCCATAAGGAGGAACTCCTCCACTAAACAATCGGCAGAGAGATTGAAGATCTTTCCCGTCTTCCGACTTAGGGCGTCGGCCACCACATTGGCCTTGCCTAGATGATACTGGATCTCTACATCATAATCGGCCACATACTCTAGCCACCGACACTGGCGCAGATTCAACTCATTCTGCGTGAACACGTACTTCAGGCTCTTATGGTTAGTGAAGATCTTGCACTGAGCCCCATAAAGTAGATGCCTCCACAACTTCAACGCATAGATTACCGTTGCAAACTCAAGGTCATGCGTAGGATAATTCTTCTCATGAGTCTTCAGTTTCCTTTACCCATAGGCAATTACCTTTCTAACCTGCATTAATACGCATCCCAGACCTACATGCAAAGCATCCACATACACATCATAGTATACACCCTCAGTAAGCAGGGTCAGAATGGGAGCAGTGCAAAATCTCTTCTTTAACTCCAGAAAGGCTTCTTCGCACTTCTCGCTCCAAAAAAAGCCACGTTCTTCTGAGTCAGCTTGGTCAAAGGTGCAGCTAGGGAAGAGAAACCCTCCACGAACCTCCTGTAGTAGCCAGCCAACCCTAGGAAGCTCCTGATCTCCTTAGGCGTATTCGGCCTACTCCAATCCATCACTGCTGCGATCTTTTCTGGGTCGACCGAGATCCCCTCCTTGTTTACCACGTGGCCTAGAAATGAAACCTGAAGGAAACCATAATTCTCACTTGCTCAGCTTGGAGAATAACTTGTGATTCCTCAACTCCGATACAAACAAGCGCAGATGCTGCTCATGCTCCTCAGCACTGCGAGAATGAACCAACACGTCATCGATGAAGACCACCACGAACTTGTCTAAGAAAACCTTGAACCTCCAGTTCATCATATCCATGAAGGTTGATGGTGCGTTGGTCAAACCAAACGACATCACCAAGAACTCAAAGTGTCCATGCCTCGATCTAAACGCAGTCCGTGGAATATCTTTTTCACGGATCCTGAGCTGATGATAGCCAGAACGATGATCGATCTTGGAGAACACCGTGCTACCGCACAACTGGTCAAATAAATCATCGATCCTCGGCAGGGGGTACCTGTTCTTAATGGTGACTTTGTTCAACTCCCTATAGTCGATGCAAAGCCGCATCGACCCATCTTTCTTCTTCACAAACAGCATAGTAGCACCCCAAGGCGACGAACTTTGCCTGATAAATCCCTTTTCCAACAGCTCATCCAACTTAACTCGCAACTCCTCTAACTCACGAGTGGCCATCCGGTACGGCATCTTAGCAATAGGATGCGTACCCGTCTCCAAATCAATAACAAACTCCACATCCCGCTCAGGAGGAAGACCAGGAAGATCATTGGGAAAAACATCGGCGAAATCACGAACAACTGGAATATCCTGCAAGCGCGGTACACTAACAGCGGTCCCAACCACCGAGACCAAACAAGCAAAACAATCTGAAAGAAACAGTTTCTGAGCACATACAACAGAGATGACAGGAGAATCCTGGCGCAGATCAGTATACACGATTCCGGGCTGACCGTCGTCCCTGATGAAGTCCAAGCGCTTCCCTTTGCACTGAATGACTGCATCATACCTAGACAGCCAGTCCATGCCCAGAATAACATCGAAGTACTCCAGATCAATCATCTTCAGGTCTTCCTTCGCAAGGAAGTCCCCCAACAAAATAGGGCAATCTAACATGCCCAAATCTGACAACACAAATTCACTAGAGGGGAACTTGACACTGAAGGTATCCCAAACTCGATCTAAAGTCACCCGATGACGCTCTACAAAGGCTCTATCCACGAACGAGTGGGTAGTGTCGGAGTCAAACAGAACACCCGCCCAGCGGTTCTTCACCTTAAATTTCCTTATAGGAGCATATATAACTAAGGAACTACCACAACAATACTGCAAACATTATAGTAAAATAAGAACAAAACCTTCAGGCTGTAAAGACAACTAACCTAAGATGACCTGAGTCGAAGCTTGATCCTCCTCGGAAGAGATCATGTTCAGCTTTCCCTTTCCCTTATCCACACGCTGAGGTGGAGGTAGTGCCTGTAGTGGAATTGCATGAAAAATAGGCTGGACCTGAGGACACCTAGACTTTATGTGTCCCTTCTGCCCACACTGAAAGCAGACTTTATCCTTGGACCAGCACTGGGCAGCATCATGCCCGGGTCGCTTGCAAACAGAACAGGAGACATCCCTCTTAGGAGCACCCTGAATCGCATAAACCTGCTCCTTCTTCTGAGCTGCTGCCTTCTTGAAACATCTCTCGACAGGGTGGCCTGACCGGCCACAGAAGCTGCACACCACTTTGCTCTTCTTCCCGGAGCAGCACCGGGTACCTGGGGTTTCTTCTCCTCCACAGACTTCCTCTTGTCCTTCCTCATTTGCTGGCCTCTACTCTTTGCGGTCTCAATAGCCTCCACCTTCAGAGCAGCCTCCACTGCTCTTGCATAATTCTCTGAACCATAAGAACTGGTCAACTGCTGCACCTCGCTCCCCAAGCCACCGAGAAGTCGCTTAACTTGATCAGCCTCAATGCTGACCAATCAAGGGGCAAAATGGCTCAACTTGCTGAACTCTATCTCATACTCACCCACCGTGAGTTGCCTTTGCTTCAGATGGAGGAAGTCGTTCAAGAGGAGGTCACGCTCGACCGAGGGTAAGAACTTCCTCAACATCATCTCCTTGAACACTTCCCAAGAGCATCCAGCTACCAAGCTCTCCTTTTCTCTCAGCCACCAACTCTTAGCCAAACTTTTAAGCTGATAGGAGGCTATCATCACCCTCTGTTCATCTGCAATCCTGGAGTACGAGAACATCTCCTCCATGGAGATCAGCCAATAGTCTTTGACCATAAAGTCTGCCTTCCCATCATAAGTTGGAGGGCTCAGCCTCTGAATTTGCGAGATGAAGGCCATCTCTGTTGGCACCACCATTGGAGGTCTTAAGGGTGCAGGAGGAGGAGGGACAGCTATCCCCCCTGAAGGACCTTGCACTCCTTGAGTCTGACCTGCCACAACCGCCACCAGGGACATAATCTTGGCCTGCATATCTACCATCTGCCTGCTCATGGCATCGCTACTCTACTACAGGATCTAGATCACCGGGTCATTCTGAGCTCCAGATGACTCACCCTCAGATAGGGGCGTCGATCTAGTCGAAGGACGTCTCGCCATCCAAAAATAATAGCAACACTAGTTAGATCCTAATACAACAGCTAGAATAAACTACAAGTACAGACAATACATATATAGATATAAACTTAAAGCTGCTAAACTTGCTCTTGGAGTTTATCTTTTTACAAAAATTGATGTTATGCCCTAACCTTGGATGGTTAACCACCACCATACTAATTCTTGTGCCTAGATCGGGAATGCATGACTATATATTACTTTTGACTTGAAAGCTTATGTGTGTACATATGTCATCCTGCCAGTAATTAGCTTGGCACGTTGTGCTTATGCAATGTTATGCTATGCATGATTGTGCTATGCTTTCTAAAAAGGCCCTAATGCATGTTATGAGCGGTGTACGCATGTAAATGTTATGCATCCCATACTACATAACAATCTCATGCAAAAAAAGAGAAAACGAGCTATTCGCATCCATGTGGTGAGGTTATGCATCCCATACTACATAACCCTCACATGTTGCGCCTATGGTGGATCCATATACGAACACATATTATGCATCCCATACTACATAATATGCCCCGTATACTTCATGTTATGCTATGAGTGTAGTGTTCGTGCTTTTGCTAAGACGTGTTGATGGCATATTGGTGTGTGAATGACATGATGCTGAACTACTAATGCAATCACAGGAAGGTTGCCCGACTAACTAGTCAAGCAACTTCCCTCTGATACCAACTGTCACACCCGCATTTTCTCCGAATTTATGAATAATTAGAGTGTGATAAAACACGCATCATGATGCCACGTCAAGCAGGGGATAACTGCTGACGCTCAGGCAAAACCATCTACTTTACTTTACGAAAGAAATTCATGAGTTTAATGATTAGAAATTCAGTTATATTTTAGAGGTCGTATCCCTCGGCTCGGTGGATCACCAAGTCCATGATTTAAAACTATACTTAAATGCTATGGAAAAATTCTTTATTCAGGATTGACATCCTTATGAGTGCATAAGTGTCCCAAGAGGACAACTTATGCTATGCAAGACTCTACATTTAATTTATATTATATATAAGAAAATGATCTTTATACGTTGTTTGGAAAATAGTGATTGAGTTTTATAAAACATGCTGATCATGAGCTATACTTATAAAAATTAGTGTAGTTTTAAAAATAACTAGCAACCTAGCATAAATCCTCCTCAGAGCAAGTAGACTAACTCCAGAAAATGGTAGCAGTAAAAGTACTATATCTAGTACAAAGGTAAAAACTACCAGTGGGCGCCAACAACCTGACACGAAACCACTGTCTAATATGTATGTCTGTAAGAAAAGTGTAGGAAACTACCTCACTAAACAAATCCAGAAGGATCTCTAAAGTCCAAGAGACCACCAGCAACACCACAGAAACCTTGCCACAAAACTGGATACTGCTCAGAACCTGAGGCATTCAAAAGAAGAAAGAATACCTCAATAAGCAAAACAAGGAAAACTGCACGAAAGTGTCATTCAGATGATAAATGATAGAGGGAAAACAAAGCAGTAAAAGGTCACAACTGCCCAAGGTAAGACAAAAATAAATGCACCAGGTGCGAGGAAACAACATAAACCCTGCCTAGAAACTACCTCCTGTAGAGTCTACTAAGCTACCAAGAGCCAAAAATGCTGCAATCTACCAAGGAAGAAACGTCTAACACCCTAAACTATGGGAGATGGTAGTAGCAAAACAAACAACGTGGATCTGGGTTAGAGGTAAACTCAGTCCCCCAACCACCATTTCTAAGAAACAAAGCTCAAGGGTCTACATGTGAAAGCACTAGGGACCTCCCACCCCCTTGCCCAGCCCGTACATGGGGCAAGATAAAAGAAAAAGGGTGGCCTTGGCTAAATTACACAATACCCCCCCCCCCCCTTAAGAGCTCCAAACCACCACTACTAACCACGACCCACGATTCGGCCTTTAGGAAAGAAAAACATAGCCGACAAGGAACCTCAAAGAAAATCAAGGAATTCACTCGGGGGCAAAAATCAAGGTAGGGAAAAAAGTGTTGAAATGACTCAACACGGCTTGGCATTGAGTGGGACCCACCCAACGCCTAACCAGACCTTGGGGTTGAGTGAGTCAGCCTCACTCAGCATCAGAACAACCATGGCATCGAGTGAGGTTCACTCACTCAACGCCCTCCTGAAGAACAACTCTGGCGTTGAGTGAGCTAACCTCACTCAACTCCAAAACAGGCGTGGCGTTGAGTGAGGTTCACTCACTCAATGCCTCCCGCAAGAATACTCTAGCGTTGAGTAAGCAAGCCTCACTCAATGCCAAAGCAGCGAAGGCGTTGAGTGAGGTACACTCACTCAACACCCTTGTACTTAACCACAATCAGAGAAAGTGGCGTTGAGTGACCTGGCCTCACTCAATGCCAAAACAGCAATGGCGTTGAGTCAAGCTCACTCACTCAATGCCCTTACACTAAGCCGCAAAAGAAGACTGCGGCGTTGAGTGAATCCACCTCACTCAACGCCAAAACAGTAAGGCGTTGAGTGAGGTTCACTCCCTCAATGCCCTGACACTTAGCCACAATAAGGCAAATCTGCGGCGTTGAGTGAGCTGACCTCACTCAACGCCAAAGAAGCAATGGCATTTAGTGATGTCGTCTCACTCAACGCCAAAAGTTCTGGCCGCGAAGAAGGGTTTTGGCGTTGAGTGAGTCTACCTCACTCAACGCCAAAGCATAAATTGCGTTGAGTGAGGTTCACTCACTCAACGCCACGGCACTTGGCCACAAACTTGCCTACGGTGTTGTGTGAGGTCACCTCACTCAACGCCAAAACCGAAATGGCATTGAGTGAGGTCGACTCACTCAACGCCAAAGTACTTAGCCTCTGAAAAGGCTGTGGCGTTGAGTGATCACACCTCACTCAATGCCAAAGTACTTGGCTGCACAGAAAGCTACGGCGTTGAGGGAGTCCACCTCACTCAACACCAAAACCTAAATTGCATTGAGTGAGGTCGACTCACTCAACACCAAAGTACTTAG
The DNA here is from genome assembly GCA_039513925.1 of Platanthera zijinensis. Classification (NCBI taxonomy): domain Eukaryota; kingdom Viridiplantae; phylum Streptophyta; class Magnoliopsida; order Asparagales; family Orchidaceae; genus Platanthera; species Platanthera zijinensis. Next base: position 40,167,743 of record CM077089.1, on the reverse strand, counting down.
CCTCCGAAAAGGCTGTGGCGTTGAGTGAGCACACCTCACTCAACGCTAAAGTACTTAGCTTCTCAGAAATATCGCGGCATTGAGTGAGCTTGCCTCACTATATGCCAAAACAGAAATGGCGTTGAGTTAGGTCGACTCACTCAACTCCAAAGTACTTAGCCGCTAGCAGGGGCTACGGCGTTGAGTGAGTCCACCTCACTCAACGCCCCAGTACTTTGCCAAAATCTCAAATCGAATACAGCTGCAGCGTTGAGTGTGTGCACCACACTCAACACCAAACCCGCAAAGGCTTTGAGTGTGTGCACCACACTCAACGCCGGAAAACCAGAGAGCTCAAATTGGTCTCTTTCATAGATACACAGCAGGCACCCCCCTTCTACTCTCTCTCTCTCTCGACTCCACCCGCAAGGCAACAACCAGACAAAAATCTGGAGTTTATACTAGCGGCATAATGCCGGCGGATTGGGCACCAACAGCACAAAGAAGGGGGGGCTCATTAGGAGAAACTAAGCCCTAAAATTCAGCAAGATAAAAGAACAGCTTGGCCTCTACCCTAGGGCTAACCGGGATTTTTCAAATCAGCAAGAGAATAAAAATGGCAAGGGCAAGAATACCACTTGCCACGATTTCCAGAGAAGCTTGGACAACTTTCCCTCCTCTTCACTCGGCACTAGCAGTAGCAGCACCTAAAAGCACCTAACAAGCAACCCACACTTTAATGGCGGAAATCCACAAGACCCGAAAATCCAAGTCTCCTAAAACTCCATGAAAATCGAATCTCTTACCGTCGAAACGTACATCTGAGCGAGAGCAAGCCAATGCCGCTTTCGGAAATGAATTCCGTCCACAAAAACTCCCGAAATCGCCGGCCGAAGGCTAGGGAAGTCCGCCGTTTCCGCCTCTGTTTTCCGCAAACAAGAGCAGACGGTTTCGGTCTTGGGAAGGAGGAGAGAGTGGGCCCGCCACTCCAAGTAAAGCTTTTATATAAGCTTTAAAACGTCGATTCAACAATAACTGAAGCCTAGCCGCCGGTTCTCTTAATAAAAAAAAAGGAAATTTCTAATAGTCTTTACTAATGGCACACCCAAAATGACACAAAAATCGAACTACCTCGGAAATCGACAGAATTCGCACCGTAGCTAAATACCCACGCTACGAACACATCGGCAAAGTAGAAATTAACTTTAAACAAACAGAACTCGAGTTATACCCACCTAAAGCAAAACACAAGCATCCCCCAAGAGGCCACACCGGGTAACCCAAAACGACTCGGCTTGCTAGGGAGACCTTCCCCATAGGCTACAAAATAGGCCACTCAGTTCTAAGGAGCTAAAAAACACTCCACAAATGGCACGAGCCACGAAAACGCGTCACCGTAATGCCAAATGAGAATAAAATAGTCGTAGAAAAATCGGGGGCGTTACACTTGTCATACCTTGGCTTTTCATGGCCTCTGGATGACCTTTTCCTGAAATATTTTCTAGCCTTCTTGTAAAATCTTTTGGCTAGTAGACTCATTAACTCTTCATTGACTATGACCTTGTCTTCAGGATATTCTTCTATAGCTTTGAAAGCAATTATCTTCTCCTTTCTTGTTGCTAGAGAAGCTATCTTTTGCTCTTCCTCTCTATTTTTGATGAGCAGCTCATAAGACTTGAGCTTGCCCAATAGAGCTTCAGTGGTGATCTCATTTAGGCTTATGGCATCCTTGATTAGCCAGATCCTTGAGTCCCAAGTGCTGGGGAAGCACATTAGGATCTTATCATTGAGTTCAGTCAATGAGATCTCCTTGTCCAAAGTCTTCAGTTCACTAACAATTAGACTGAGTATGTTGTACATGTCAGCAACTGACTCAGTTTCTCCCTTCTTGAAATTCTCATATTGGGTTATGAGATGGGATCTTCTGTCCTTTCTTTCATCAGCTGATCCTGAAACAAGATCAAATTGCTTGTCCCATATTTCTTTTGCTGAGTTGCATTCAGCCACTTTTTGAAATATTTCATCAGACATAGTATGAGCCAATATGTTCATTACCTTAGCATAAGCAACGTTCCACTTTTTGACTTCATCATCTGTTCCTGAGGTGGGTGGAACAACACTTATACTTGTACTTTCTAGAGGTCTTGGATACAGTGTCAATACAGAATTGAAGATATCCTCATCAATAAAATTCTTGTATAATCTTATCCTTGCCTTCCAATGTGCAAACTTAGAAAGATTGCACACTAGAGGTCTGGTGCTTGCATAATCTTTGTTCTGTGCCATGGTTTTATATGAAAATAAATATAATAAAAGTAATAAACCTCTATTAAAGATTGATCTTATCAGAGATCTTTTGGTTCAGGTGTTAGCCTATACGAACAACCAATCTAATGAAGATTTAGTTGTATAATAACCAACCTCGCTCTGATACCAATTAAAAGTAAGGGTAAGATCTACCTTTACTCTAGAGGGGGGGTGAATAGAGTATTTTAAAATAATTTTGCAAATTAAAAATTAATTGGCAGTGGAAGACTTGATTTATTTATAGGTGTATTGTGCTTGCAGTAAATAAAACTAAGTAAGAAAGAAATAAAAACACAGCACACAACAAATAAAACACAGGCAACCAGAAGACACAAGGATCTATAGTGGTTCCCCAATCAACCTGGGTACATCCACTCTTCTACCACCCTAGGTAGGAATCCACTGCAAGAATAGTTAATCAGGTGTCCTAGGCACCAATGAGCTTTTGATAAGGTGCTCAAAAACCAAACCAGATTTTTTGATCAGTTTTCTTGCCACCACTGAGTTTTGACAAGGTCTCAGAAACCAACCACAAAACTTTTGAAGGGAGTTTTGAGTAACCTTTTACAGCAGAATAAAAGAAAAAGAAAGAGTTGATGTTCTTCTTTGTTAATAGACAAAGAGAAGACTAGTGGATTATTGTTGTCAAAGATCCCCCTGAGATTTGTAGTTGTTCAGGAAGAGAAGCTTTGCATAGGGTGATAGGCCTTTAGAATAATTAAGATCTCCAGCAAAGAATGATTTCAGCAAAGACTGAAATGTATTGTGTGTGGAGTCTTGATTGATGAAGCCTTTCAAAACTTGAATCAAAAATGAGATGATGTAATCCTGTAGTTCTTGTGTGTCTCAAAGATCTCAGATATTGTTCTTAGTTTTTCTCTTGTTATCTGTTATTCTGTGTATGTCGTCTATCTCTATTGTCTGAAAATGATATATTAAAAACCAATCTTCTAGATAGTCGTTAGCCAGTCATAAATGACTTCCTTAATTGATATCTGTCTCTGGGGGAAAGTCCAAAGAGACATTCCATTTAGTCTTCCTTGAAACTTGCTCCAGATTGATTGAAACGGCCACAAAATCCTTTGCATTAACTGCTGGATATGAATAAATTTGAATTCCATAACTGACTGAATTTGAATCCTGAAATCGTCGATCTCTCATGAAAGTCGTCGATCTAAGCTCGACTATCGTCGACCTGAGCTCAGAGACTGGAACTTGACTTGAAACATAAATCGTCGATCTGAACTCGACTATCGTCGACCTGAGCTCAAAGATCTGAATTTTGGCTAGAGACAGAAACGTCGATCTGAGCTCGAAGATCGTCGAACTGAGTTCGACGAATCATTGAACTGAGCTCATAGATAGTCAAACTGAGTTCGATGCCTCGTCGATCTGAGCTCGCTGATAATTGCCTTAGTCTCACTGCACTTGTAGTCTTAACTAGGAGGTCTTGTTGGAAGCTTTCAAACCTAAGTTCTTAGCCTTAGACCTGTTCTAGTTTGACCTTTAAATCTATACAATGAGGTCAAGACACATTCCTAAGAACATAGTGATCGTTACCTAAATAAGTAATAGGATGTTCCAACATGGATGATATTATATATTAAGCTCAAAAGATGCAAGAATTTGCAAAATAATGTTGACCTAATACAGCCTAGATTTAAGTTAAGTACCATGTAGGATCTATCTTTTTTTCCTAGTCTCCAAGTGAAACAAAATGATGATGGAATCTTCATATCCCAATCCAAATATTCTAAAGAGTTTATTAAAAATTTTGGGATGGAAAATCCCTCCACCAGCAGAATCCCCATGGCTACCAATGTTGTAATTGATATTGATGAGTCAGGTCAATATGTTGACCAAAGGACTTATTGGGCAATCATAGGCCCTCTCCTTTATCTAACAGCCATCAAGCCAGACATAATGCGTGCCACATTTGTGTGTAATAGATTCCAGGTTGATACTAAAGAGTTACACTTGAGTTTTGTAAAAAGAATTATAAGATATGTAAAGGCTACACATATACTAGGCTTATGGTACCCAGTAGAAACTGAATTTGAGATAGTAGGCTACTTAGATGCAAATTATGCTGGTTGAAGGTTAGATAGGAACAACACTTCATGAAATTGTCAATTGTTTGTGCTTGACAAATTTAATAGTTTAGGAAGAAGCAAACTTCAATCTCTACTTTGACAGCTGATGCTGAGTATATAGTAGATGGAAGTTGCTACTCACAAATATTGTAGGTGTAAATGATGGAGCATGCGTTTCACATCTCTTAGTTTTAGAATAATAAATATTGTGATGTATTTGATCTAGTCTTTTGTGTGTTTATATTGTGCAGGTCATGAAAGTATAATCATAAATTGAATGAGGAGACAAGCCTTTTGTTGTGGGCATGATCTAAGGGCATGTACACTTAATAAACAACAAAAAAGATGAGTGTCAATTGTTGAATATTAAAATGACCATAACTTTCAGTCCGGGAAGAGTTATGGAAAATGTCACCCCTTTCTAGAACCGGATGAATGTAACACCCCCATCCGTCATGTAGAAAATAACAAAAGGTCCAGCTGGGGGCCCATGCCATATTCCACAGACAGTCAACGGAGTTACTCAATGAAACCACAATTTTCACGCATCCTAACTTAGAGTGCATTCTAGCGAAAGTAGTTCACTTAGATGTAGAACCCACATACCAAGAAAGTCGAATATAAACATATGAATGATATATTAAATACACGACATGTTTTATCCTTAAAGACTTAAACTGTTTCCTTTACAAAATGTCTCTCCATACATCGGCACGTAGGCCGGCCACATATAAAAATAGTAAGCATTCTCCTTTGGGCCTTCGAGGGGTAGCCAATCGAAGCATAATGGACTTCAGCCTTCTATTTTTCACTTGGCTCTCTAGTACTAGAAAACCACGACCCACCAAAATGTGGCAAAAAAAGAAATGGTCTGAATTACCTGACCAAATTATAATGACCCCACCCCTTACTCGGGGTGGTGGTTCTTCTCCCCTATAAGAAATAACATATATATCTTTTGGCAACAAATATGTGCATTTAAGAAACTTACTTTAAAGACGTAGGCTCGATTGGCAGCATGCCCCATGTACTAAGGGAACATTCTCGGTATACCAGATTTTGCTGGATACCATTACCATCCACAGTCCAAGACTTGACGGTTCGCTTGAGCATTCTAGTCTTTCTAGCCAGGGGCCTAAGACTCTCATTATGCCAACAACGAATGACATAGCTAGGAATGACATAACGTAGCTATATTTAAGCCTAATCTCGTTGCTCAAATCGCCATGTCATTGACAAAAGACAAAGCCATCAAGCCCTATGCCAAGAAGCAGGTCAGCCTCCCCATGCCCGTTCGGCTCTTTGGAATTGTTACTTGGGGACTTTAGGCTCAATAGCTTCAATTGATGCCCACATTATACCCAGGTCTAGAGCTCACAATCAACATAAATAATGGATCTTATTCCCTCAATTGTTGGGCTCTTTGGGGTCTCAACTTCACTTGCCACCCACATTGTCCCCAGGACCTGAGATCACAAGGATCCCATCAATGGCTCTTACAGCCATAATAGCTGGGCGCACAAGGCTCTACAAATACAAACAATGGGACCCAGGTCTCCAAGATACAGGCCTCACAAATATAACTCACTGGGAGCTATTTCTAGCTGTAGAACTACCACCATGCGGTAGGGGACATAAGTCATTTCTTCCTTATTTTTGGGTGTTTTCCTAGAGATCATCTCCAGAACTATCACTACTACATCCTACACACCCCCTTACCAAAAATTTTACCAGTTTATCTATACGTTTATCCATAGAGTATTCTATGGAATGTAAAACAATTCATCATAATTCCAGAAGTACCTTCCAAGATGGGCTTCATACAGAATGCATATTCCGTACTTCGATTCCGAATTCTATATGCAATTTCTACATAGGATCACAACGATCTGCCCGATGTAAACAACCCTTTTCTTCACCTTTTGCTGAGGGGTTCCATGCATGTATGCAAATTTATGAACTTCACTTGTCCAAGAAAAAGTCGTTACCCTTATTGATCGCTTATGAGCCATGCTATTGCTTTTGATCTGAATGGAACTAATCCCCACAGCTTCCTTTCCATGGATTCGGCTTCAACTCGGGATTCCAACAATAATAACACCTTAGATCTCCTTTTTCCTTGGCCTCCCGGACTTCTTCCTTCTCTACCCTTAGAACCTCAAGAACTAAGAGAGAGATAGAGTGTGTGAGAGAGAAAATGAGACCTAAATCTCAAGTCCTGCTTTTTACAGATAGCTACCGTCGCCCAGTATCTCCTACCATCAAATGGTATCATAGGAGATGAGTTCTTAGCACAATCGTCATCGCTTTGCCACTCAAAAACTCTTCAGCCTTACAAACACATGGTCAGCTACCGCCGCGCAATAGATCACTCTTGCCCCATAGTAGGTTCTCAATGCTTCATCGAGTTCGTCGAGTGCATCGAGTGGTATCATTGTGGGTTACCTTTCTACTGCCACACAGTACTTACCTGAAACAAAGGTTGAATTAATTCATATGCATACCGCCGACGCTAACACTAGCGCCTAGTGATAACTCCCAGAAAGCATCTCCTTCCCTTTTCAGGATTTTTGTGACATTTCAATTCTCCCCGCCTTTATGAAATTTTGTCCCGAAATCCAAAATTAGCCGAAAATATCATAGAAGTACAAATCATTTTAAATGTACCACAGTGGAACAGCTCAAGGAACTCGTCCCGCATAGTCTACTCGCGCTCCCATTACATCTCCTCATGACCATAATTGTCCGAATAGACTTTGACCATTCGAATCTCTTTATTCGGTAGTCATTTTATTTTCGTGTCCTCAATACAATTGGGTTTTACCTTCGTTGTCAACCCACTATCGATAAATATTTGCTCCATAGTAACAACTTGCGTAGGCTCTTGCACAGCCTTCCACAACACCAATATGTGAAACACATCATGCAAACCACTGAGTTCAGCTGTAAGCTTCAGCTGATAGGCAACTTCTCCAATCCGCTCAACGATTTCAAACGGCCCAAGGTATCCCAGACTCAGGTTTTTCAAACATCGGATCTTTGATACGCCCTTGAATGGTTTAATCTTGAGGTAGTCCCAATCGCTAATCGCAAACTCTATATTATGGTGTTTGGCATTGTTATACTTCGCAAGCCAGTCCTGAGCCACCAATAATCGTTCTCGAACAATGCGTATAGTCAAATTTGCATCTTCGACCTCTTTATGCAAATATAGCTTCGATTCACCTGTTTCCGCCCAAGCAAAAGGAGTATGGCACTTCCTACCGTATAAAGCATCGAAGGGCGCCATCTGAAAGCTAGCTTGATAGCACTTTATACTCTCATCGAGTTCCAACACTCGTTGAATCCTATCTGTGGTGTCATATTGAACCACATGGTGAAAACAATATAGGCATCGTTGTCAGAATACACTTCAACTCTTCAAAAGCTCGTGCGCACTCTAGCGTCCAAATGATTTTCTAATTCTTCCTTGTCAATGTCGTGAGAGGTAAAACAATATGTGAAAAGCTCTCTATGAAGAGCCTATAATAGCTGGCAAGTCCTAGGAAACTCCTACTTCCACTGCCGAACTATGTATAGGAAACTCTCGTATCGCAACAATCTTTGCAGGATCAACAACAATACCCTCTCAACTTACGACAACACCAAGAAAAGCAACCGAAGATAGCCAAAACTCACATTTAGATAACTTGGTAAATAGACGGTTTCTCCTCATGGTATGCAGAACCAATCTCAAATGATTTGCATGATCCTCTTCCGACTGAGAGTATACCAATATGTCGTCAATAAAGACAATCACAAATTGGTCAAAATACTATCTGAAGATCATATTCATCAAATCCATAAACACAGATGGCGCATTAGTGAGCCCAAAAGGCATCACTATAAATACATAATGCCCATTGCATATACCAAACACTGTATTGGGAATATAACTTTCTCGAATTCTAAACTGCAAGTAGCAGGACTTCAAATCAGACATTGAATAAACAGTCGATCCCACCAGCTAATCAAACAAATCATCAATTCGAGGAATCGGTTACTTGTACTTTTTTTCAGCATGTTCAGTTCATGATAATCAATGCATAGATGAAATGTTTCGTCCATTTTCTTTACAAAAAGAACCGGTGCACTCCACGGTGACGTACTAGGATGTATATAGCCTTGATCTATAGATTCTTGCAATTGAACTTTAAGTTCTACCATTTCCTTTAGTTCCACTCGATACGGTGAGCATGATAGAGGTTTTTCACCTAAAACCAGCTCAATCGTGAAGTTGATCTCTCGTTAGGGTGGAATCCTAAGGAGATCCTTAGGAAAAACATCTACAAACTCTGATATAATAGGAACGTCACACAAGAAGGGATTCGGCTCTATAGCCTCCAATAGTGTGAACAATAATTCTGCACCCTTCCGAACAACCTTGACTACTTGGAGAGCAGACATCAATATCTTGCTCGATCCTCACATACCCTCGAACTTAGTCTCATGTTCGGTATTTTTTCCCAGTATGACATCCTTAGAGTTGCAATCGATACAGGCATACTACTCCAAGAGCCTGTCCATACAAAAGATTACATCAAACTCAGATATCGGCAACACAAATGCTTCCAAGCCAAAATCATGACTTCTATCCGCACCTCAACATAACAGGATTTATCCGCGTGGATGACGGACCCCTTAGGTAGAAAAACATTCACACGATCTGTCGGCACAAATGAAGTCACTCTGATACGCACTACGAAGTCTTTAGACAAAAAGGAATGTGAAGATCTTGTATCAAACGGTGCTCTCGCCAGATAATCCGATATCAAGACAAATCCTGTTTTGACGTCACTTTGTTTTATGGCCTCCTGTTGTCCATGATTATAGACTCAGGGCTATGCTTGAGATGCATTCGTTTCAACCACTGTATTTCCCTTTTCAGGATACGTTGCACCCGTCTTTTTCTTATTCTTTGGAGGGCCGCTCCAACAGTCTAAGGCCATGTGTCCCAACTTACCACATATTTCATAAGTGAGCGGACCTCTTCCTGTCGTCACTTCAGGCTAACTAGAAGAAGCTGGTGCCGAAGACCTAGCATTCTTTCTCAACCTCATTCGGTACTAAGATTTTGCATAATGAGGCACCTTAAAATCTGACTTCTTTACCGCCAAGTCATTCTTACGCTGTACACACTTCATATCTTATTCTAAGTAATGTGCCATTTTAACCAAGGTCAAAAAACCTTATGTTATCAGTCCTGAAAAAAGAAACCGCAAGTCATCTCACAGCCTTTCATAAAATCAATTGCTCTTTCATTCCTCATCAGCAAACACATAGCCTGCATAACTTCCCAACCTCGTAAACTTGTGCATGTAGTCAACCACAAAACTCTCGCCTTGAGTTAAACTTTGGAACTGATTTTCCATTGCAATCTGATGTGTAGATGGATGGTATCTTTCAAGAAACAATCTCGAGAATTCCTCCATCGAGATCTCGATTAATAGCTGACCAACAAACTGGTGCAGCTCTAACTCAACCCACCATAGCCTCTCCTCTCCCTCTAATAAGAAGCTAGCTACAGTGAATTTCTGCCACTAATCCATTTCTGTTGCTGTCATGGTTCCCTTTATTCTTGAGAGCCAGTCTTCAGCTTGTGTTGGTGTTCCAGTACCCGCAAACACAAGAGGATTGAAACTAATCATGTGTTTCAATTGCTTTTCCATCACTCGCCTTGCGACCACTGGCAAAAGAGCCACTTGTCTCTCCGGCACATTCTAAACTACGCCAAATGGTTCCTGAACCACTATATGAATAGGTGGTTGTCTTTGCCGTCCTGGCTACGCATTGATTAATACCAACACGTCTTCAATAACCAACCATTTCATTTCCGCAGAAGGAGGTGGTGTTCGCACGTCAGTTGGTATACTACTCTCCGTCGAGCGATGGGGTTCATGCTACCCCACACCACTCCTAGTCACTTATAAACGTGAAACACACGATCAAATAACTAATACTATTACAAAAAGCAATTAGAAGAACACGATGGTTCCTCAAACATGTGTATTTCCATTCCTAAGTGTACATTCATGGGTTTATTCCTATTATAACGGTAGCGCAAATACACGTGCTCACCACCCCTTAAAAGAATTCGACTACGAATTCGAATAAGATAGATCGACACCAGAAGCTGATACCAAATTATAACACCCCCATCCGTCAAGTAAAATATAACAGAAGCTCCGGCCGGGGCCACACGCCATATTTCACGGACAGTCAGTGGAGTTACTCAATAAAACCATAATTTTCATGCATCCAAACTCAGAGTGCATTCTAGAAGAAGCAGTTTACTTAGAAGTAGAACCCACATATAAGGAATGTCCAAAATAAATATTAAAATGATATATTAAATAAACAATATGTTTTGGCCTTAAGGCCTTACAATTGTTTCCTTTATAAAATGTGTCTTCATACATCGGCACGCTTACTGGCCACACATGAAAACAGTAAGTGTTCTCCTTTGGGCCTTCGAGGGCCAGCCAATCACAACCTAAGGGACTTCAGCTCACAATATTCCACTTGACTCTCCAGCACCTGCAAAGGATGACATACCAAAATGTTGCAAATAAAGCCACGATCAACATTAGCTGACCAAATTATAACGACCCCACCGCTTACTCGGGGCAGTTGTTATCCTCCTCTGTAAGCAGCATCATATATATCTTTTGGCAACAAATATGTGCATGTAAGCACCATATACCACTGACATAGGCTCGATAGGCCACATGCCCCATGCACTCAAGGAAGATTCTCGATATATCGGACTTCTTCGGATCACACCACCATCCCTGTGTTGACGCTCGTCGACTGAAAATCGTCGACCTCTCAGAAATCGTTGACATCGCGCCAGGCACACGGCCTGAGACACGGGCGTGTCATAGGACATGTCTTGCTCGGGCAGTTTGGCGAGTTGTGCGGAGGGCATGTAACGGCCTGGGACACAGGCGTGTCTTGGGGCGTGTCTAGCACACGGCATGTGACATGGACATGTCACATTGGGACATTTTGGTCCTGTGTCGTTTGGGATACATGTGTCGTGACATGGGCCTTGACACGGGCGTGTTATATGAGACACGGACATGTCCCAAGCCGTGTCACAGGCCGTGTCCTGGTCGAGATTTTCTGGTTTGACGGTGAATGAGGAATACGGCCTTGGACACGGGCGTGTCGCAAGCCGTGTTTGGCCCAGAAAGTTTTTTTTACTGGAGAATAGTGGTCGTCTGTTTCCTTCTATTGGGATCCAAGGGTTGTGGGTGGCCTATGCTGGATTTAAGACCGGGAATAGGGTTTTCAAACCCTTATTTCCCATCTTCATTCTCTTTCTAAAAGCTTAGAGAGAAAGGGAGAACTAGAAGGAAGAAGGAGGTAGACTCCGGCCGTCGGTGAATCTTCGGAGCCTCGTTTCGTGAGCGGAGTCCAGATCCGCGAAGGCCAGATCATTGTGGTGGTGTTCATCCGACCAAGTTTCTTCATAGCTAAGAAGAGAGGTCGTAAGGTAACGACACTTCTCCTCTAGGTTTTAGGATGCACGTTTAGCATCTTTTCTTTTCACTTTTGGGCTCTAGATCTCTCAAATGCGATGGGTTTGGGTTGCCATGGTTCAAGAGGAACCTCTGCGTCGATTGTGTCTATCCCCGGCATGTTTTTGTTTTATAGATCCGCTCCGTTAGTTGATTAGTCATTGTGGGTGAAGCCGTAGTCCTGACCGTTATTCTGACTCGGTGATGTTGCATAGCGAGCCATGAGGATTCGGTAGAAATCCGTTGGGTCAAGACGTCGTTGTGATGTATGCATTTTCCCCCTTTTCTTGAGTGAGTACTCGTAGACGGAACCAGACAAGGTTAGCTCCGCTTTGGTGGTAGATGGTTTCCTTGGTGCGCTGGAACGTTGCAGTACAAATGGTGGATTTGGGTGGGAAAGTTTAGGGTTGTGCTGTGTTAAGGAGTGGCTACATCTCCGTGGTCAGCTGGCTATCCCGTGACGTACAAGTCATGTGGGGAGAGTGTCCCGACAAGAGTTGTCCCCTTCTATGAGACTAACGACAATGCAGAGCATAGGGCAAGCCCGGGCAATGAAGCCAAGAGCGGGTGGGGTCCAGCAAGGGTTCTTAGAATTGATTTGTGTGTGAGACGGAATCCATAAATGTGATGTCATAAATTACAGGAAAGCACGGGGTTTAAGACCCATCATCGGGTGGGGCCTTAGCAAGATTTCCATATAACGACGCTTGGGCCGTTAGGGACATTGTAGTTCCCTTTTTGTTTTGCATCTTTATTCCAATGGGGAAATGGAAGTTCCCAGTTGTTTGATGATATGTTAGATGTATACGAGATAGGGTGCCTTGGGCAAAGCCCGGGTTTGCATACATGTTGCATAGTAGGCTCCTTTCACACTATTCTCAACATAGAAAACGTGTTTGTTATATGACACATCCAAACCTGTTTGAAAGCATTATATATTTATTTATATGGTATACAAAGTGCTGACTTGCAGGTTAGAGGGGTACCCCGGGGTCCGTTAGGGGCGGCCGAGAGGAGATGTGTTGGTTACATAGTAGTGGTCAGCCTTTGCTGACCCACGTTACTTGCGATCTTTACAGGGCAAGGATCGCAAGCGGGAGCTAGTGTGCCGGGCGAAAAGCCCTAAGCCTCATGAAAGGTTATTGTACTTTTAGCTTGCTTCCTTTGATTGTGTGATTCATGTTTCTGATATTGTCCGGCTTGCACGCCGAGGTAGCTTAGGAGTGCTTTAGCACGTAGATGATTTCCTTTGTGGTCTTTTTATTTTGGACTCTTTTTGTGTAAGGCCTTAAGGCCATTTGATACTTCTATTAGTGGTGGATAACTTCTAGTTGTTTTGGTTTGTTTCCGCTGTGTTTTGTTTTGAGTTTTGAGATTGGGTAGCAAATATAATCTTTTAATGTTGAAGCTGTAGCATCTGTATGTTGTGGGGCCACGACCGGACCCATATTATACGGTCATTATAAGGGAGGTGTTACAATTGTGAACTGTACTCCATCAGCAAAAGAAGTCAGTATTCTCCATTGCGTATGACGGCCTGTTGCCCACAAAGTTTAAAGTGTTCTCGCCTTCTCTCACCTCCAAAAGTTTAATGAGGAGCGGTCTGTCACCCTTAATTCGACTAATAAGCTATAACAATAATGAAATAGTGGACATTTGCTGGCACAGATTCGGTCACGTGTTTTTTTACCCGGTTGAGGGGTTTTTCCATGCTAAAATCCTCGTGTTCATTTCGTTCGACATTTAGTGACTATGTGTACGCTAGACTGTTCCGAGAGCTAAGACGGTCTAGGTTTTTCTGATCCGATCGGGACGTCGGGTTAGATCGCAATAGGTTCTAACACCAATAATAGCACTTTTATTCTTTAAATAAATTCCGATTTTCATTTATGAAAAATATGTTACTACAATATTATTTCTTTTCCAAAAAAATTAATAAAATAAAATATATATATATCAATTAGTTTTGTTTTGATTTTTCTTAAAAACTAAAAACAAATAGAAAATTTACAAAACCTTTAAAAATTACTATATATATGCATACATTATTCACTTTAAAAGCTTTCAATTTAAATTATTTAAAAAGGATCAATATGAATAACTTGTACACCACCATGATCCATTATGACTAATTGATATTATATGCATAATTTCTAACTAATCTTACTTATAATTCATGATCAACCAAAAATGATCCAAAAATGACTATTAGGAATTATGAATCATATGATAGCTATAGATGTCGTGTTACTTTACTTGGTTTGTTGATATGTTTCACTAATATTTGGACATATTTAATTATATTTAGACATTAGAATCAACTTGGTACAAATAAGAACAAATAAAATGGAATTATCACATCATCCTGTCTTATATTAAAACTCTATCATTGAAAACATGCAACATTATCACTCATATTTAGCATAATATTACAATCAAAACACATTATCCTAAGTTCACCTCTTATTGTATGCTCAATTTAGTGTCCACGTAAGATATCAACGTTTTTATTGTTATGTTTCGTTATAAAATGTAAATTGAAACATGTGATTACTACGTGGCTTTTAAATCAACTATTTTTCTAATAATCAAATAAAATCATAGTTTATGAATCAACCAATAAACATAAATGCATAGTATGTCCATGATCATTTACCCATGTTAGGTGTCTCATCATACAGGGGTATATGATTATGTGTTTTAGAGACCTAACCTCTAAGTACTTTCTTGTCCTTAACTAGGAAGGGTTCCAATGGGGGCCTTGCGAGGCACTGTTGGGAAAGAGTGCTAGGCTGAGCGTTGTTTTTATTATGCATATGGGATTAACACTCCAAACTATGGCATGTGTGCTGCTCCTCATGTCCATCTATCGCTTACTGCAGGTCTAGGGTGTAGACATATAACTATGGCATATAAAGTTAGGGAATACTTATATAATATACATTACATGAACATTATTTTACACTTTATATTCATGACATGCATATTATGTTCGAACATGCTATCCTTGTGTTTTTAGTATTCATTTCTCTCTAGGCTTTCCTGATTTTAAAAAATACAGGTATTTTTTTAAAAATAATCTTTTTTGGATACCTTAGGCTTAAAAAATTAAATCAACAACTTTTTTTATTATTATTTAATACTCCTTGCATTACTTGGTGTCACTTATCTTTTAAAACAAGAATCAAGAAAAATTAGAACAAAATATTATCAAAAATTAAGTTTTCTAATCAAAATTCCAAGTTTCTGTTGCAAGCATCGATCTTTAGCACTATTATTGGCTGTTGAATTAAAATCAAATTTTAATTTTCTTTTATATTTCATCTGGCTTAGAAGATCATTATATTGATGTGCTCTAATTACTTCAATGTTTCCAGAGAACATTTAATTTAAAAATATTTACCAAATCTAATACAAAATTACAAAACTTTTTCAAAAGAACAACAATAATTTTTTTTAAAATGTGCTTATTATTTTGTATTTTCATACAAATAACGAATTATAAAAATTGTTTGTTTTTCATTGTCATTGTCAAGGATTACTAATTGTATAAAAAAAGCATTAATTGTATTGTTGAATTTTATTTTTAAGTTTTTTATGGCTTGAATAGTATCTTAAGTTGTGCAATGAAATTGATTGTAGAAAATATGTTTAAGGTTGTTTAAAATGCCTCTGAATACAATTAATGTTTTATGTTTGATAATACTTTTACAGACTCACATATTTTTTATAACCATCATATGTTTTTATCATATACTTGCATGATTGTGTAGTGTAAAAGTACAATAATTAAAATATATAAATTAATTACCCACACTACCTTGAATTGATTACTTCATTTCTTTGTTTTTCATGTAATAATTCATTTGAGAAAAGTGACTTTTGAAAAAATGCTATTGTTTGCAAAACACGTGAATTCAGAGTCATTGGTTAAAAAACTAAAAATCAATTAAAATTTGCAAGGAAACTCCACCAAATACTACTCACATTTTTTATTAGTCTTAATGAGAATTGTGAGGATGAACACCTTGGAAAAAAAGTGTAAGGTGTCTTGTAGCAAATAAATCACACACCACTTATCTTAGTACACCCGCATCACAAAAATAAAAAGTAAAAAGAATAAAGGTGATTCCCAAAGTACTACTTTGTCGCTTGATACATCTTAATAAGCATTGTATATGCATAGCACCTTGGTTGTGGTACTTCTTATTTATGTACATTGAAATTTTGTGAAAGAATCTTATTTGGGAATTTTATTATTACGTTATTCATTATATTATCATTTTTTTTAATTAATTCACTTATATACTTTATCAAAACACTATTTGTATATATCTTTTTTTATAAAATTTCTACACTTGAGATTTCGATCCAAATATATACTTATATTATTCTCTACAATCTTAAGTAAATGCGCTAGATAGCAAAGTTTGACAGGAATAATATTTATTATTCCTTGAAATGCAAATTAGTATATATTGTACTTATCTCTTTTTGATATTTTTAATTCATGTTTGAAATCTCAATGAAAATATTATCTCTTAGATGAAAAATTAAAACATATTCTTATTGGTCTTAAAAGTCTTTATATTTTATATGCATTTTATGTAAAAAGATGTTTATTTTAAGACTGCTTACCATATTTGTATGATTACTACTTAATCATAATTATTTACTTTCTTAATAAGTGGTATAATATGTTTAATAAATGGCATCTCTCTGTATCCAAATTTTTTTCTTTACATAAATCTCATTGAATCTAATTGCATACACTCACCACAACCCTCTTTTGATACTATCAAAAAAGGGAGAACAATTTGCATAAATTTCTTAATTTAAGGGGAGTACGTTAAAATTTTTTTATAGGAAGTATATATATGTAGGGGGAGTATTTATAGGAGGTGCATACATTACTTTTTGCTTGATTATGAAAACAATTCACTAAGTGTACCAAACTTATACTCATCACTCTATGCTCGTCCCTGCCCACTTTTGGTAATAACAAATGTGAGAGAAAATAAATTGAGAAATCTAGTGAACTAGATATTATGTTTAGGGGGAGTAGAATAAATTATGAACACTTTGTAGTGGGAGCTTTCATATAAAAAGAATATGAATTATAATATCATGCTATAAAATTGTTATTCATGCATATCTTTATCTGTACTTATGAATAAACACAAATATGCTTAAATTCTCTTATTTTTATACAAGAATCTATTATTATATAAGGAGAAAATTATTTGAGCAAGTATTCAACATCTCTTGGTTTGAGAATAATAATTTCAGTGATGTATTTGATCTTGTCTTTTGTGTGTTTATAGTGTGCAAGCCATTAAGTTATAAGCAAAGTTTAAATAAGGAGACAAGCCTTCAGTTGTGGACAAGAATCAAGGGTGTGTACCCTTAAGAAACAGCAAAAAAGGTTAGCATTGATTGCTTAATATTAAAATATCCATAAATTTTAATCCGATAAGAGTTACATAACGTGCTACCCTATTCCAAAATGATGGTGGTATAATCTACAAGCTAGAAATGTTTTCGCGAATGCTGGTGGTAGTAACAAATGTCATTGGTAGCATTAATGAAAAAAGGTAACATTAATGTTACAAAAAGGGAAGGTTGGGCCGAGCAAGATTGAGTAATAGCTAATTTCCAACGGTAGTACTAATGCTAGTGTTAGCTCCTCAAACATATTTTAAGAGAGGCTCATCTCCTTCTTTGGTACTAATTCCTTTTCCTCTAAGTCCATAACTCTAAAACATCTTTGTGAGGCTCGTCTATTGATGTTGAAGATAACTCCCTTGGGCAAACATGAAGATCTAAAGGAGACTTTTAAAGGAGATGTGCAATAACACGTATCTAACATGAAGCGAAAAAATTCAAATACGCCAACATCTATATCACCTTCCTCTTCACCTTCAGAAATCCTTGAGGATTTATTCTTACTTTTTTATTTCTCTTGTATTTCTCTTTTTTTTTGTTGTATTGGTGTTGAAATCATTTAGCGAGAACATCAGATTCTAAAAAAAGATTTTATACGAAATTCACTATGATTATTAGTGACTTAGTCTTGTGTGACTTATTTGAAAATCATGTAGAGTGGATGTCAAATTTTGGAGAGGATTCCGCAATTTGCCATGTGTTGTGGAGACTAGATGTAGGGGCAATTTGAGACCTGGTCCTGGATAGATTGGCTAGAAACCACTGATCCCTTGGAGATGGTTCAGTATATAAAAAAAGAAAGGGTTTATATTTGTTTCCTTGATCTTAGTATCATAAGATCCATGTTTTGTAATTATTATTATGAATGAAAAATATTATCTTATTTTTTATTTTTAAAGTGATATAACTTTCGGCTCATGTGAAATATCTTCAAACTCTTACTTGATTAAATTTCCATAAAGTATCTTAAATCATATTTTTTGATCAAAATTCAACTTAATATATATTGCAAATTGTTTTTCATAGAATACGCTCATGGAATTCAATTTTCTATTACTAGCGCTCGACAGTAATTCTTGCCTCCTGTGGTACAGAAGATTAATTAAATTCCATCCTATTTAGAAGAAATACTCAATATGATATTTTCTAAGATATAAAATATATTCTGACAATGTAAATATTCGCAAACTTCTTTAAGCTGTCTTTTTCTCTTTATTAAAGAAATTAATAAAACTTAAACTCTAAAATAACATTATTCACCCCCCTCTAAGGACGCTTAAAGATCTAAGAGTAAAATAAATTAATGGATTATAATTTTCTATCAAAAACTTCATGATATAATATAACAACTCAAGTTTAATATTAAGTCCACTAATCTTGTGCTCTATAGTAAAACAAAACACATTAATTAGACACTACTTTATCGGGGACAATATAAAAAAAGAGAAAATTTCCCCTCAATATTTGTCCATTGAAGATCAAAGTATAGATATCTTCAGAAAGCCCATTAATGAAGTTAAGCACAAGTACATCATCAATCTATAGTGAATGCTTGATGGTGCACAATAAAACACATTACAACATGTACAAAATATATTTTTTATAATATTACTTGCAGGAAAAAATAGCATGAGACTTGAAAATTTTAAGTATTTATTTGATGCGACTTCAAATATAAATCGATGCAACATTGATTTTTATTCGTTGCAACATCAAGAGTAATAGATTATGAAGAGTCTTAAACCTCTCAGTGCATCATCGATATTAATCAACACATGCATCGATATAAGGGATGATATAATATACTAAGACCTACATCAAATACAAGTCAATGTAACATCGAATTGCTTAAACGCGCGTAGAATTATTTAGTAATATAGATTTTAGTACGCTGCGTCAATACTAATGAGTCCAATTTATATAGTAATTTTGAGACTCATTTGGGCATGTATTTGTCATCAAATACTTTAATTTTATTATGTATTCACTCACATTTCATAAAATCATATTTTACATAATAAGTGTGCATTTTTACCAAGTTGGTGTGCAATTAGACACACAACTATTATTAGAGTGAGGTTATTGTACCTCCCCATCCCTGTATTTCATAATTTTGGCTAAGAGATGCTCAAGTCAGTGGTAATTTGCTTTAGAGAATTGGTTATAGTCACAGGGGTGCAGATCCCAATCCATAAATTAATTCTATGCAATTTGTATGGTCATGCGATTTTCCATTGTGCACATGCATTCTACCCTTGCTTGATATCATTGTTGTTGACATCATCGTAATGTCCCAACCGCTTAATCGCACGACCATACAAATTTTCATTCAATGCACATTTTGTAGTCTTGTGTGGTCATTCACAAATATGTGGGTTCTGTCCACGCAAATAATACCACCGAAATTTTGATAAATAATTTTAATCCTCTAATTGGCATGATATTTTGCGTTAGGGAGTTACGTTAGTGCGATGATTTTTTGTAACACCGTTGTTAGAGTGTTTCCTGTCAGTTTGTTCAAGATGACCTAATTTCGAGGTTGTCGAAATTTAAATCATGGATTATAGAAAATTAAATTAAATAATTTTAAGATTTTATATAAAAAATGGAATTTCCTAAGTTATAATTAAAACAAACCTAATTAATTGATTAGAATTCTTTAATTCTAATCTTTGATCAATTTAGTAAAATAAGCCTTGGTAAAGAAAAAAAAACATTAAATTCATTCCTTGAGAAATTAAAAAAAATTAAGTGATAAGAAAGCCAACTGTAGTTTAATTTCCTTAGGCTTTTCTTCTCCCTCAATCCAGCCCAAACCAGAGAAGAAAGAAAGAGAGAGAGATAGAGAAAAATATTTACCTAGAGCTTTCCGGCCACCCAATCGGGAGTTCTAGTGCTTGTTTTTCTCGATGGAGCCAGGATTCAGAAATCTCTCGTCGAGCTCTTTCGGGGAGTGGTAAGTATTTTCTATTTCATGGAGTTTAGTGCTAGGGTAAGTAATCCTAACCATTGTTTCTTGCTTTTTCTTCTCAGATTTTCTCACCAAACCATAACTTCTGCTGATCCTTGGTGTGGAGGGACTGTGAGGAAGATTTCTAGTGGTTATAATCATAGAAAGAGGTGGATTGTTCTCCATTACTTGCTCTCCTTTAAGTCTTGCTCTCCTTTAAGTTTTATATTAGTATATATTTCACAAATATTTTCCTTTTACTAGTTCATTTTTTATAAGTATGTTAGAACTTTGCTAAATTTTTCCTTTATGGAAGTTTTGTTAATACTTAAGGATTTTAGGCAAAAATTTTGTCTTTTATATTGTCTGTATGCAGATTCAACTACATAAATTCAGGCCAAGTCCATATTCGACTACATGAATTTGATTATATAAATTTGATTGCATGATTCGATTACATGAATTCAAATGCATTATTCGACAGCATGAATTTGATTTCATAGTTTATTTCTGCACTAAGTCATTTTCAACTGCAATGATTCTAATGATGTATAGATTCAACTGCATGAATTTGACTCCATGAATAAATTGCATGCATTTGACTATATAGTTCATTTCTACACTGAGTCATTTTCAATTGCATGAAATCTTTCTAAGTCTAGATTCGATTGCCTGAATTTGACAACATGATTTTTGGCTAAATCTAAATTCGACTACATGACTAAGTTCAACTGTTTGATTTCTGCCTCAGTATAAAATTGACTGCATGACTTCAAATTCTACAGCACAAGTGAAATTTTACTGCATAAGTGAAATTCGAATACATAAATGATATTCGATTGCATGACTAAATTTTGACTGCATAGTTTATTCGGTTCTTCTTGTCATGGCCTATCTTGTTAGGTGTCATTAATGTGTTTATGAATGATAAATGTTAGGGTTGTGTGTGTCAGTGGACTATACAACCATCACAGTCCTTTTGTTTAAAGTTGTTGGGTTATGTTGGTAAGCAAGCCACCCCTATAGTACCTTTTTGTTTATTACTGTTAGGTTGTGTTTGTAAGCAAGTCACCCCAACAGTACCTTTTGATTTAGGAATATTGGGTTGTGTTGGTAAGCAAGCCACCACAATAGTACCTTTTTGTTTATTATACTTGGGTTATATTTGTTTTGCTAGCCACCCCGACAGTACCTTTTTGTTTAGGATTATTAGGTTGTGTTGGTAAGCAAGCCAGCCCCACAGTACCCTTTTGTTTAGGATTGTTTCCCTATGTTTGTAAGCAACTCACCCCCATAATTCCTTTCTCGAGCGGAGTAGTCTCAATTACTTACAATATAGATTTGATTCCACTTGGAGCAAATTATTCTCATGACTAAATTAATTTGAACTATTTTGCTCACTATTCATGTGATTTTCTTTTGATATCCTTATTTTGTTCAAATTTCCACATATAGTTTCTTGCTTAGGCATTCTTTTCTTTTGAATGACCCTGGCCCGAAGAAGTTACAGCAGGGGAAGTTAGAGTAGAGTTTCTAGGGCTATTTTTTATTGCTCCCTCACAGCTATAAGGTAGTTACCATTTTTTGTAGCTCAGACTTGTGACTAACTTCTATGGGTTCTTGTCAGGATGTTGACCTCCATTGTTTTATTTATTGATGTTATACTACTTGCTTGTTTTCTGCTATTACTCACTGCCTATTTTCAGATGTTGCTCTCTGCCAAGGTTTTATGTTAAGATGCATGTTAGGTATTTTTAAAACATAAAATCAAGGAATCTCTTTTAACTAAATGTCACTCTATTATAAGAATTATAAAGCTTCTTTTTATTTCTACTAAATTTTGAAGCTTGCATATCATTGGCATGCTTGTTTGGTCCTCAAGCTAATGTACGGTAAAATGAATTAAGCTAAATATTTTTCCTCTACGTACATACTTTTTACTTGTGGACTAGTTGATCCACTAAATTGAGGGACTTGGTCTTTAAAAGCTTAAATTTTAACCGTATTTTAAACAAAAAAATAAATATCTTTATATAAGAGCAAAGTAAAATACGGGGTCACCTAAACGTCTGCAGTTATCCCCTACATGACGTGGCAACACAATGCGTATTTTATCACTCTAATAATATTTAATTGATGAGAAAATACGGGTCATTATAGTTTGTATCAAATCCAGGTTAGGGGATAGGTTTGGTTTAAATTGGTAGGTTGGAATTTTCTCGAAACAACCGTTTTTTACCAAATTCAATTATTATATTATCTTATTTCAATTGCATACACACATCAAAATGTAATGAGAATATCTTGGCGAAAGCAAGAACACTATGCTCATAAGCATGATAGAAGTATACATGGCAATTTATGTAGTATGAGATGCATAATATGTGTTTATATATGAATTCTCATAGGCATATCAACATGTGAGTGTTAAGTTGAAAAGTGTGACTTAACATTATCACATGGATGCTTATTAGGATTTATCTTTATGTTACATATGATATTATGTAGTATGGGATGATTAGTATTTCATGTGTATGTCACTCATAGAATGTATTAAAGCATTTTTAGAATGCATAGCACAATATGCATAATATAACATTGCATTAGCACACATGCTAAGTTAAAACATGCATTATGACACTCGTACACACATGATTTTAAAGAAAGATTAAAGTATTCATACATTCATAATATTTGCACAAGAGTCAAGAGGATGAGGGTACATCATCCTAAGTGTAGACATAACATCATTTTATGAATTCCTAGAGCAAGGTAATAACAAGGACAAGTATCTACGCATTTCTGATCTACTTTGAGTTAAATAATTCTAGTTTTCAAGCTGAGGTGTCGTAAGCTAGGTGTTAATCGATGCCCATTCATATTCATAGGTGATGCCTCCAAAACACTGTCCATCGAGGTCGAATCCCTAGTTAGAAGGTTTGTCTTTGGGTCCTCACTATAAAGGGGTGATCGAGGAACTTTGTCAAAGCAATGAGACATTGTCAAGGCAGATAGTCACGATATAGGCCCAAATTAAGACCCTGTGGTGGGTTAGACTGTACCTGACCCTTCCACTCCTTTTATACCTCCTACCTAATTGCCGCCAAAAGTGAATTACATTTCATATTTTTAACATCTAAGTCCTCCTACCTATGATGGCAAGGCCAACTTTATGGCATTAGATGATTAGATCATAGCGATGGAGGATATGTTCTCCTATTAAGGGATTTTTATGGACTAAAAGGTAAGGGGAGATGCTTACCTGTTGAAAGGCCTTGCTAAAGGCTGGTGCATCAAGGAAAAGGATACCGCTATAAGTGGATGCTCATGGGAAAGGTTTAAGATGATGCTACTAAAGAAGTTCTTGCCTTCGGTTGAGAAAGATAGGTTGATAAACAACTTTTAGCACTTGAAGAAATGACAACTCACAGTTTGAAAGATAGGGGGATAGATCTTAAATTTCTTCTAATCTAGAGTTAATATATAAAAAGTCACAACACAAAGATAAAGAAAGAAAAAGCAAGCACACAGACGACACAAGGATTATAGTGGTTCCCCAACTTGGGTACATCCACTCTTCTACCACCCTAGTAGGAATCCACTTAGGTTTTTGATCAGGTGCCCTATCATCATAATATCTACTTCAAGTAGATCTAGAGACCCTTCAGGCTTTTGATCAGGTGCCTAAAAACTAATAGGTTTTTGATCATGTACCCTATCACCAATGAGTTCACTTTTTAAGGGAGTATTAACGCTGTACACAGATGGGAAATAAAAAGATGATGGTTTTCTTTTCTGTCAATGATCTGAGAGAAGACTGGTGGATTTGATGATATCAAGGCTCCACCTGAGATGAAGAATGGTTCAGGAGTGAAAGCTTTGCTTCAGGGTTTAGGCCATCAAACTTGATATTGTTCTATAGCAAGCTTCTAGATTGTTGTTGTATTTTTTGTCTCTTGAAAGCCTGGAGCAGATGTTGAAGAACTCGGTATGATAGAAAGTTGTGTTGTGTTCTTCAGAATCTCTAATCTGATTACTGCTTGATCTTGTTGTCAGTAGATTCTCTGTTATTGTTATATTTTCTATAAACTTCCAAAAAAAAGTATATATATTCCCCCTAGTCGTAATTCAATTGTTTGAATTAATTCTATCTTGAAATAACTGAGGCATTCCCAAGAGAGAAAGATGCATGGGGAATTAATCACATTAACTGCTGCTATTGAACGGCTAAAATCATTAAGCCTGAGAGATATTAAAATTCCTTAATTCTGCCAGCTGTAAATAACTCTGCTTGAATGCGTCACAGATTTTGTCGACCTCAGTTTGCTATTCGTCGACCTCAGCTTAGAGAACGTCGACCTTAATAATCTTTGCGTCGTGCTGAGATTCTGTCTTGAGATCAGCGATCGTCGACAGGAGCTCAGAGATCGTCGAGCTCAACTCAGAGATAGAACTCTGAGTTTCATCGACCTTAGTTTGACTATCGTCGAACGCAGCTTGAAGATTGTCGAGCTCAATTCCTACCTTTGTCAAACCTTATTTCCTCATGATTTCTTCTCTACAACATTTCTCTTGAGTTCTTTTAAGGAAGACCTATAAATAATCCTATGACCCTTACTATACATTTTGGGTCAATCTAAAAACATCCTAATAGTATTCCTTACCCAAATCCAAACTACGGTTCCAACAATCTCCCCCAATTTGGGTGAGGATACTATTTACACAAAAAGGAAGATAAAGCAAGTTTGAAATAGGTGCTTTTAAACACAAAATAAACAACAACAAAGTTTTTGAAATATAAATATGAAAAACTTCTGATAGGCCTTATAGTTGTTCTTTGCCTATCTTTAACTGAGCATATTTAAGATATGTTGCTCTTGCTTTATTCAACAATTTCCTTTATATCATCTCCCTGATTTTTGACTCATTGAAACTGCTGTTATTGTATCCTTTAAAGTAGTCTCACCCTATACAACTACCCCTGTACTGAAGGGTCTTTTCCTGAAATAAGGGGTTAGGAGTTCAATACCAAAATAATCTTGGGTCCTGGTTCTTTTTCATAATAATTAGATATAAAGGAACATACAGGTTGATCTTTGTAACCTAGAGGGTGAAATTTCCTAGAAGGGATGAGCCATTGGGTAAAAGGATTGATAGAGTTTTGAGTTTGATTATAATTTTCAAAAGGATAAAAATTTCTGTTTTGAAAATCTGAGTTCCACGAAAAATAATTTCGTCGACCTGAGTTCGACGAAGGGAATCGATTTCGTCGATCTCGGTTTACAGAATGATAATTTCAATTTTCTGTGTTCAACGATCGTCAATCTCGGTTCAACGAAACAAATTTCTTTCGCCGATCATAATTTCCAGACAAGTTAAAATCAAAATCTCTGTTCAGAGTTTGCCTTCCTGAGTTCCATGAAGAGTGTTGTTTTCATCGAGCTCCATTCGACAAATTATATTGAACACAAATTTTCTGGAATTGTTTAATTGTTTTTGGTAAAAATTCAGTTATATTGTCTAAATCTATTATCTTTTCTTTGTCTTTAATTATTTCTAAAGAAGCTAATTGTTCAGATACATTTTTTAAATCTTCTTTAATATTTTTGTTTTCAAAAGATAGATTATACACTTTCTCTCTGAGAAGTTTTATTTCCTTCTCAGATTGAATTAAATCATTGCATAAAATTTTAAAATCTTCTTTAAAATGTTTTGAGGAAAAATCAAAAGAAGAGAAAACCTGATCCTCTTCTTATTCATAGTCTGATTCTGATTCTTCAGCATGGTTGTTGCAAGATGCATTGACTGCCATCAAGCAGAATTCGCTTTCTCTTATATCTTCTTCATCTTTAGTTGCACAGGATGAAGCTTTAAAATCACACCAAGTATCAGCATTATGTTTTCAATTTTTAGCTGATCTAGCAACCATTACTGTGAGAGAGTCCCAGATTTCTTTTGTTGAAATACATTCTGCAACTCCTTCAAAATTTTCATCATACATTGATTGAGCAAGAATTTTCATTGCTTGTGTATCAGCCATATTTAGCAATTTTGGGGCTTCTGAGTATGCAGATAGAGTATAGGGACCAGATAAAATAGAGTTGTACATAGCTTCATCAATAGAATTCATAAACAGCCTAATCCTTGCCTTTTATAGTGCAAGCTTATCCATATTATACTTAGGAGGTCCAGTGCTTGAACATTCTTCATTTTGTGCCATGAAAAAAAACTCTTAAGAAATATAAGATCTATCTTATCATTTTGGTTGAGGTGTTAACTTTTACAACCAAAGAACCTCCACTGATACCAATTGGAAGATAGGGGGATAGATCTTAACTTTCTTATAATCAAGAGTTAATATATAAAAGCCGCAGCACAAGATAAAGAAGGAAAAAGCAAGCACACAGATGACACAAAGATTATAGTTGTTCCCCAACCTGGGTACATCCACTATTTTACAACCCTGGTAGGAATCAACTTATGTTTTTGATCATGTTCCCTATCACCACAATATCTACATCAGGTAGATCTAGAGACCCTTCAGGCTTTTGACCAGGTGCCTAAAAACCAATAGGTTTTTGATCAGGTGCCCCATCACCAATAAGTTCACTTTTGAAGGGAGTAATAACCCTATACATAGATGGGAAATAGAAAGATTATGGTGTTCTTCTATGTCAATGATCTAAGAGAAGACTAGTGAATTTTATGATGTCAAAGCTCCCCCTGAGATGAAGAATGGTTCAGGAGTGGATGCTTTGCTTCAAGGTGTAGGCCTTCAAACTTGATGTTGCTCTCCACTAAGCTTCTAGACTGATGTTGTATTTGTTGTCTCTTGAAAGCCTGGAGCAGGTGAAAAAGAATACGGTATGAAAGAAAGTTGTGTTGTGTTCTTCAGAATCTCTATTCTGATTACTGCTTGGTCTTGTTGTTAGTAGATTCTTTGTTCTTGTTATATTTTCTGTAAACTTCCATAAAAGTATATATATTCCCCCTAGCCATAATTCAAATGTTTGAATTAATTCTGTCTTGAAAAGGCTGAGGAATTCCTGAGAGAGAAAATGCCTGGGAAATTAATCACATTAACTGCTACTATTGAACGGCTAAGATAATTAAGTCTGAGAGATATTTAAATCCCCTAATTAATTCTGCCAGCTGTAAATAACTCTACTTGAATGCTGCACAGATTTTGTCGAACTCAATTTGTTATTCGTCGACCTCAACTCAGAGATCGTCGACCTGAATAATCTTTGCGTCGAGCTGAGATTGTCTTAAGATCAACGATCGTCGACCGGAGCTCGGAGATCGTCGAGATCAACTCATAGATAGAACTCTGAGTTTTTTCGACCTTAGTTTGACTATCGTCGAACACAGCTTGAAGATTATCGAGCTCAATTCCTGCCTTTGTCAAAACTGATTTCCTCATGATTTCTTTTCTGAAACATTTCTCTGGAGTTCTTTTGAGGCAGACCTAGAAATAATCCTATGACCCTGCCTATACATTTTGGGTCAATCTAAAAACATCCTAATAGTATTCCTTGCCCAAATCCAAACTAGGGTTCCAACACAGTTGATGAGTATGAGATGGAGTTTAGCAAGTTAAGCAGGTTTGCTCCGGAGATGGTTGCCACTGAGGCAGGCAGGTTTAAGCATTTTTGGGTTGTCTTAGAAGTGACATAGAATAGTTAGCCAGTACATACAGATCTGAGAGTTTTGTGGAAGTTGGTGAAGCAGCCTTGAAGGTAGAGGTGATTGGGAATGCTAATAATCATGTGCTAAAGGCGAGGAAGGATAAGAGAAAGGTTGATGATAATGGAAGATGTCAGGCATCTGGCCCTGAAAGGAAGCAAAGAAGCGTGTCATTTTTATGGTCGGCCAGGCCATCCTTTTGAGGAGTGTTTTAAGAAGTTGGGTGCTCAGAAAGAGCTTCTAGTATATGCAATCCAGGCGCTCCTAAGGGAGATCTCACTTGTTCCTACTATAAGAAGAGACAGCAAGATGTTGTCCATTGCTTTCTTAATTCAAGAGTTTGCTTCCAAAGCGGTCAGAGAGCGCATATGAGGGATCAGTGCCTGCAGTCCTGGCCCATATTATAGGTGAATCCACTATAGGACTTACTGTCGTAACCACAGTATGTGCTGACCAAGGAAGAAGCTAAGTCGTCTACACAGGTGATCTCATATTAGATTTTGGCCTATTTAATAATCTTTTATTATGGATTTAAGTTTCCAATTTCCTTTAATTATGAGCATGACCTTTTTAGGAGAGTTTAAAGTGATTAATAAGTGGGTGCGTGTTCTTTTACTTTCGGGTGATACCAACTCATTCATGGCAATGAGTTTTGTATACTGACATCATTGCGCTGCCGACCGATCACATGATCCTCTTAACACAAGTTCCCCTTAGGAGATTTGGTGGTGTCAAATAAAGTATTTAGAAGTGCCTTATCTTGTTAGGAGGATTCCTTGTGTTTGCATACCTAAAGGTATTAAATCTGGAGGATTTTTACATAATCTTTAGCATGGATTTGTTGTCTAGTTATGATCCAGTCACCCAATGCATGGTTAAGAGTTTGGCTTTCAGGATGGGTAATGGCCAACACATAATCGTGTATGGCTTACTGCGTCAGGACTCCCCAGTCATTTCTGTCATACATGCTTGACAATTCTTAGAGTCTGGCTATGAGTATTATCTTATTTATTTTTAGGAAGCTGCTCGTACTACACTGTGTGTTGAGGACATTCACGTAGTACGACATTTTATGGATGTTTTTCTGGCTAGTCTTCCTGGACTTCCTCCTGAGATGGATGTGCAGTTCATAATAGATCTTGAGCAAGGTACTCGTCCAATTGTAAAAGCACCCTACCGCATAGCTCCGCATGAGTTGGAGGAGTTGTGCACATAGTTGGATGAGTTGTTATAGTGTGGATTTATCAAGCCTAGTTCTTCGCCCTGAGGTGCTCAAGTTCTCTTTGTGAAGAAAAATGTTGAATTAATGAGGTTGTGTATACTCTATTGGGAGCTTAATATGGTGACGATCAATAACAGATATATGTTGCCTCTAATTGATGATTTGATTGACCAGTTGCGAGGTAGTTCTATTTTCTCGAAGATTGACCTTCGCTCAGGCCATCATCAGTTGAGGATCCATGAGTCGGATGTAGTATAAACTGCTTTGTGTTCCCGGTACAACCATTTTGAATTTTTGGTGATGTCATTTGGTTTAACGATTGCGCCCTCTACTTTCATAGAAATAATGAACAGAGTGATCAAGGACTTTCTGGATCATTTCATGATGGTATTCATTGATGATTTTTTGGTATATTCTAGAAATATGAAAGAGCATGCCATGCATTTGCGCTTAGTTTTGGCTACTCTGAGAGAGCACAAGTTGTTTTTGAAGTTAAGTGTGAATTTTTGTTATCTCAGGAGTCCGTCTTAGGTCACATTATAAGTAAAGATGTTATCCCTGTGGACACATATAAGATAATTGTAATGTTGGATTGGAAGAGGCCTATAATGCCTAAGTAGATATGAAGCTTCTTATTGTTGGCAGGTTATTATAGAAGATTTGTGCAAAAATTTTCAGTGTTGTATGCACCTTTGATCAAGCTTACATAAAAGAGCGCAACTTTTGTTTGGAGTGATGCTTGTGAGGGAGGTTTTCAGGATTTGAAGAAGAGGTTATGTTCTGCTTCTGCTTTGTCTTTGCCTATCGAGCGGGTAGAGTGTGTTATTTATGTGGATGCTTCCATAGTTGGGCTTGGTTGTGTTCTAATGCAAGGATGAAAAGTTATTTCATATGGTTCAAGAAAATTGAACGTTGATGAGTGGAATTATCCTATACATGACTTGGAATTTGCTATAGTTATTTATTTTTTGAAGCTGTGGAGAAATAATTTGTATGGAGTTTCATGAAATATCTTCACGGATCATAAGAGATTGAAGTATGGCTTCACTCAAAAGGAGCTGAATCTGCGCCAACAAAGATGGTTAGAGTATATTACGGACTATGATGCTGATATTCTTTATCATCCCGGTAAGGGTAATATGGTGGCTGATGTCTTGAGCTGAAATGCCACGCTTGCCTTTAATTTTTCAATACAATCCCAGGTGGAAGATTTCTTATTGATGAACACAACTATTTGGGGTAGCACCTTACCGAGTAGCTTGGAAGTTGAAAAGCATCCATGGATTACACATACAAGATTATGTAAGAAGGATGATCCGAGTTTGCAGCATATGGAAAGTAGAGCTGAAAAGGGAGAATTATCGGAATTTTCCATTGATGATGTTGGTACCCTAAAATATCACGGTTGATTTTGCATTCCCGCTGTTATTGATATTCGAGCAAAGATTTGTGAAGAAGTGCACGGTTATAGTATTGCTTATCATCCTGGGTCTACGAAGATGTACCGAGATCTAAAGCAGATTGTCTAATGGTCAGGAATGAATAATTATGTATCAGGATTTTTATTGGAGTGCTATACTTGTCAGCGTGTCAAGGAAGATCATAGGAGGCCTGGAGGCAAGTTAACACCTTTGGATATTCTATGCTGAAAGTGGGAGAGTATATTTATGGATTTCATTATTGGTTTTCCAAGTTCTCCTTGAGGACATGATGTTGTTTGGTTCATAATCGACAAATTGATGAAGTGTGCCCATTTTATGTCTTTCAAGATTGACTATTATATGGATAAAATTGCAGAGCTTTATTTGAACGAATTTATCAGGTTGTATGGTATTCTATTGAGTATAGTGCTAATTGGGACTCCAGGTTTATGTCTTATTTCTGGCAAGTCTTGTAGGGAGCATTGGGCACTACTCTTAGATATTCTACCACTTATCGTTCGTCGACTAATGGTCAGACAGAAAGGGTCAATCATATTGTAGAAGACATGATTAATTTTTATATCTTGTACCATGGTGGAGCATGGGATTTGCATTTCAGACTCATGTAGTTTGCCTACAATAACAGCAACCAAGAAAGCTTGCTTACATCCCCCTTCGAAGCTTTGTATGGGAGGCATTGCCGATCTACCTTATTTTGGGCTGAGGTTGGAGAGAAGCTATTTTTGGGTGATAAAGAAAATTCGAATTATCCAATCAATATTTGATTAAGGCAAGTGTACCTATCAAAATATAGCATAAGATATAAAAATATCAAGGTCATATTCATCCGGGCCTATTGATTACTTCTGCTCACGCAAATTAATATTATTTTATAGAAATATAAATTAAAGGTTAATTAAACTAAAGAAGAAAAATGAAATAAAAAGTAACACTTGATCTAAACTCCCTTTGAATTAAAATAAACTTTACATTGAAGGAAAACTTTCTAAATGACCTACTTCGACTGTGGGTGTTCCCAAATTACAAAAGCGCCTCCCTCGAGAATACACTCTCGACTTTACTTAGGTTGATCGATTAAGACCCCTTGGCAAGTCGAAACCCCTAAGATTGTTTTATGTGGTGAATCCCACTACTGGATTTGACTCCAATCTAGAAGATTTATGTCATCCTCTCTCGAGGAGTGAATGCAATTCCTTCTACCTTTGAGTGATCTACTCGTATCCAAAACCTCTCGGTAAATCTAGGATACGGATCTAAGATCAAAATCATGAAATATAAAATCAAAGATAGATCGAAGTGGAAATAAAGAGAGCTTGGCAAATAGAAGTTTTTTTAATTTCAAAGTTTATCATGATCAAGTGCTAATAAAATTAGCTACTTAACATGATAAAAGAACTACAAAAAATACAAGAACATGATTACTCTAAATGGAAAAGTGATGAATTAAAAGTAAATAAAGCAAAGCTACTCTATGAAATTGAAAAGTTCATAAAGAAATGCAAGGTAATTGTAAATTAAATAACTAAATCTTCCTAAAAACTACTCCTAGTTGACTCTCCAAGCTCGTAGCTCTATCTAAAATTTATAGCAATTTTTCTTGAGAGTCATAACCCTGGGTTACGCCCGTGAGTAGGGGGCATATTAGGTACAGAACCGTCATCTTGAAAGCCTGGGAAAGATCGGGGAAAAACTGCCAAAATTTGTTTTTTGCGAGTAACGCTCGTGACCTAGGGCGTGTCTTTACTGTTACTAGAAAATGGTGGGAAGAAGAAATTACGGAGGTTAATAAGGCAATTGTTAAAGGGTCACGCCTCTATATCACGCCCATGACCTAGGACGTGTAAGTATGAAACATCCTGGATCTGAAACTGGTACCTTAAAACAGCAGCACGTCTGAGGTTAATGTCACATCCGAGGGTCACGCTTGTGACCTGATGGTCACGCCCCTTACATGGGCGTGTACAATTAATCTGACATGGAATTGAAATTTGGAGCTCCATCTACTGGTCATGCCCGTATCCTTGTCACGCCCCATTACATGCCCATGATATGGGGGGCGTGTAATTTTAATTGACGTTTTACGTCTTCCTGAACACCGTAAGGTGTCACACCTGCTGGTCATTCCCGTGACTCATAGGTCACGCCTGTGACTTGGGCGTGTAACTGTGATTTTTCAAGATCTTCTCTAATTTTTCTACTGATCAGTTTTGTCAGCTTCAAATTGTTATCCGCAGCCCAGATTAACCTAAAATAAGTAATGAATTAGAAACTTGAATTATAAAATATAATTATAAATTTATTAATTATTTAATAAAAATTATATAAAAATAATAAAATAAGTAGATTTATCATTGGGTTTAGAGACCTTAGAAGAGATGAGCGTTTCTGTGACACATATCTGTGAGAAACTTTGATTTGTTCAAGAGCGTTACGAAAAGTATGCAAATCAACAAAGGGTTGATCTTGAGTTCATTGTTGGGGACATGGTTTTCATGAAAGTTTATCCGATGCCGGGTGTTAAGAGATTTGGGAAGGTCCGAAAGTTTGAAACATGATATGTGGGACCTTTTTAGATTGTTGAGCGTATCAGAGTTTCTGCTTCTAGGCTGGAGTTGCCTGTGAATTTCCCATGTGTTCACAATGAGTTTCATGTGAGTCAGTTGTGAAATTTCTTTTGTAGTGATCGGTAAGTACTTAGCTCTGTTCCCCAATTATAGCCTAATCTTTACTTTATCAAGGAGCCTGCCCGTATTCTCGAAACGCAAGATTGAGTGTAGAGGAGAAAGACAATTCAGATGGTTGACATCTTTTGGAGAAATCAGCACGATTATAATACGTTTTGCATTTTAAACTACTAGGGTAATTATAGGTTTTTATTACGTAAATCATGTTTTAAAGCTTTATTTTGATCTCCTTTTGTATATATATTTAATACCACTAATGTTTTCTCTTTTCTTTGCAGGTTTGTAGTTTTTCAGCTCAGAATTTGTCAAGAACAGATTTAGTCGAGCTCAGCCTTTTCGTCGAGCTCAGCCCTTTCGTCGAGCTCAGCCTGTTCGTTGACCTCAGCTCAGTAAAGTTCATCGACCTCACTATTTACGTTCGACATTCATCGACCTCGCCCTCAGCAATGTTCATCGACCTCAGCTCAGCAAATTTCATCGAGCTCACCTTCAGTAAAGTTTGTCGACCTCACTTTCTGTATTTGACGTTCACCGAACTTGCCTTCAGCAATGTTCGTCGAGCTCTGCCTTCATTCTGCATTCGACGAACTCCTCCAATTTTGTCAAACTCTGCCTTCATCATCCGTTCGTCTACCTCACTTTCTGCGTTCGACGTTAGCCGACCTCACCTTCAGCAACATTCGTCAAGCTCCTCCTCCATTCTTCGTTCGATGAGCTCCTCCAATTTCGTCAAACCCCGCCTTCATCCTTCGTTTGTCGACCTCACTTTCTTCGTTCGACGTTCATCGACCTCAACTTCAGTTCAATTTCGTCGACCTCGCCTTCAGTTCTGAGTTTGTCGAACTCCTCCTACTTCTTCTCTTCACCATTCGTCAAGCTCTCCCTCCTTCTCCTCTGATTTTGTCAAGCTCTCTCTCCTTCTTTCGTCAAGCTTACCTGATGGTAGAGAAAAAGTCCCGCTCTTCCAAAAAGCCTGTTGCTGCCATTAACGCACGTCACCCATACCGAGGCAATAATCATTTACTGCCAGATTTCGTACCAAGGTCAACTCCCGTGCATGGCAGGATGCATGGGCATTTCCTGCTCTTTGAAGAATCTATAAATAGAGCCCCACCCCCTTGTTGAAAAAAAGAGTATTGGGAGAGGGGAAGTGCTGCCATTTTTGAGTTCTACCTTATTATTCTTCCTCTCTCCTTCTCTCATTCTAGTTTTTCTTAGTTTAGTTTCATTTTTACTCTTCTGTAATAGTTTTTATTTTATTTTGTAGTTTACTTTTAGTGCTAGTTTAATTCTCATTTTTCCTGCTAGTGTAATATTTCTTTTATTTCAAGTTGTAAGCACTCTGTTGATTTAATTTAAAGTCTGTTTACTTTTATTTGTCTCTATCTTATTTCCATACACTCCTACTCATCTCTCTTCCTCCACTTCACCATGAGGAACTAATCCTCCTTGTACTCGATCTTGATGATCTGAGGTTCGAGTTGATTAAGTTATGATGCTCTAGTTTGCCTTTTATTTGCAAGTTTTAGACCTTGATTTACTCTTGATTAATCGTGTTTGGAGATATATCATCGATATATATTTTCCATCTTTGTTTCCACTCTTAGCTAGCCGAGAGGCTCGTAGTTTGAATGAACACTCAAGAGTAAAGAGAGTTGCACGCACCCCTCGAGAGAGGCAGACGTTAAATCTCCCGGATTGGAGTGAAATCAAATAGCAGGGTTCACAGGGTAAAATGAGTTTTAGGCCTCCGATTTGGACGAGAGTTCGGTCGGACCTTCATTAACTCAGGGGGGCTTGACTTTGAGAGAAGCATGTTCATGCTTTATGAACTTCCATAGTCAAGGTCCTTTGCCTTATTAAGTTAGAGTATATTATCGCATTTTTGATCAACTTAGGCCAAGGTGATTCTCGATCAAGTGCTTTTCTTGAAAGATGGCTATAGCCTATATAAATATATATATATATATATATGCGGAAAAACAAAGAACTACACAAAGCTAGCATCATGAGCCAAAAGCTGGAGAAAATGCGTGGTAAGGGGCATACCCCTTTCCCTCTCGATCTCTGAAAAACAAGCATTCCTTGCTAGTTTATCGGCCACAGAGTTGGCTTTACGATTGACAAGGGAAATTTCCACCCTTGGAAGAGCTGGAAGCCGGCGGGCCACTATTGACCCGCACTCACTAATATAGCATCAGGACAGAATCCGGTTAAATCTTGAGCAAGCGTCGGTTGAGTCACCTTCAAGGACAATACCAATGTTGCCCGAAGAAAATTGAGCGGCATGGTTAAGAGAAGCACTAGCAGCAAGGAATTCGGTCATGCTAACCGACCTACTTCGACGCGGGACACCCAGGGCAGCGACTAGACCTCCCCAATGATCACGGATGGCGCATCCCAAGCCATCTACATTGTTCTCCATCACCGAGCAATCAACGTTTACTTTTATCCATCTGACGGGCGGGGGCGTCCAAGAAGATTATGGGTTACAAGTGGACGCCCAGTGTCCGCGCGATGTAAGGCATTAATAATAATTGTAGCTGGCTGTATATATGGCTCTCCATGGATATAACAGTTCCTTGCTTTCCCAGTATAAAAAGCAATAGAGGCGAGGAAGGAAGCAGCTTCCGGATCACTGCTTGTTTGCTCATCATTTTCCAGGAATTCCAAAAGATTCCGCATTAATATATTCGGTGGGATTCCGAGCCGCAAAGCTTCCAGAACAATTTTTGTGAAAAAGCGACATTTGCTAAACATGTGCTCAATAGTTTCCTCAACCCCGCATCCCCACGGGCATAGCGCATCATTGCGGAGGAGGCGATAATAGAGCCAGGAATGGGTAGGCTGCAGGCGATTGGATGCACGCCAGATGTGCATCAATATCCTTGGCTAAGATTTAATTTTCTAGCAATTGTGTCCAGTAAAGGATGTCAGCGAGCATTCAGCATTATAAACATCAGCGGCGACCATGTCTTCTTTCTCGGACAGGGCCCAAACAAATCTGTCAGCATTCCCCATGTTAGGCTGAGGCAAGCACTTGATGTAGAGGGCAAGATTAGCTCCAAAGGAAGAGAGAAGTCTTTCATTCCAATGACTATTTTCATTCAGCAAACCTGCAACACTAACAGGTAGTGTAGAAACATCTACAAATGTAGGCCATTTGGCAATGGGGATGGTGCAAGCCAAGTATCATTCAGCGTTGAAACAGAGAGCCCTGTTCCAATCATCCAGAAGGTTTGCCTTTCCATCAATTCAGCTCCCAGGCTTATCGTTCTCCATATTTTTGAGTGTGATTGTTTGCGATTGAAAAGATCCCATTTTTCGTATTTACTTCCAAACGTGCGCGCTAATAGGGAGTCGTCCTTCCTGACAATGCGAGCCGCAATTCTGCCCATACATACCTTTCTCCAGGTTTTGAAATCTTTTATGCCAAGCCCACCCAAATCCTTGGGGAGGCAGACATCCTCCCAACGGGCATAATGCATACCGCCCCTGCAGTCCATCCCAAACCATAGAAAGTTCTTGAGAAAACTATTGATTTAAAATAAAACTGAGGCCGGCACCGGGGTGTTCCCAAGAGCATGAAGAGGGATTGCCACCAACAAGCTTTTAATTAAGGCGCATCGGCCAGCAAGGGAGAGATGTCGAGCTCCCAAACTTCTGATTTTATTCGCCATATGATCCAGCAATCCATCAAAATCACTGGTACAAGAGCGGCCTGGGCGAAGCATAATGCCCAGGTAATTGAAGTCTTTAACTTTTTTGTGCCCGAGTTCATTTAGGATGCTGGTCTTGGAGCTAGACGGAACCTTTGGGCCGAAGATAATGTTGGATTTGTTGGCGTTGATAGCTTCTCCCGACAAAGAACAATAATACGATAGGATGGAGGAGATTTTTTTAGCCATCCCAACGGTGGCCGAGCCAAAGAGAAGGGTGTCGTCAGCAAATAATAAATGCAAAATTTTTTGAGCTGACGGGCTAACCATTATTCCCAGGCCTGGATAGTTACTTTGCTTGATGAGGATTGACAAGAATTCAGAAGAGATAATAAAGAGGTAATGCGAGAGGGGGCAGCCTTGTCTTAAACCGCAGGAGGCATTGATCCACTCAGATTTGGCCCCATTGATGAGCAACCCATATCTTGGCGAAGAGACGCACTCCATGATCAAGTTTATCCATGTCGGCGGGAAATTAAAGGCTTGAAGAGCACGCCAAATAAAACTCCATTGGATTCTATCGAAGTCCTTTTCCATTTCCAGCTTAACAGCCTTATATCCTCTCCTGCTTTCTGACGAGTGCAGGCGGTGAGTAATCTCCTAGGCCATTAAGCAATGGTCCGAGAGCAGTCGGCCCGAGACAAACGTCGCTTGCTCATCCGATATTATGTTGTGAAGGAGAGGCTTCATACGATTAGTGATAATTTTGACTGCAACTTTATATATTGAAAAGCATAAGCTGATCGGCCTGTAGAGCTCTGGCTTGTTGGCAAGGGGGAACTTTGGGATAAGCATAATTAGAGAGTCCTTCCAGTTTTGCTCCATCCGACCAGTCATGAAAAAATATTTGATTGAGGCAGATATTTCTTGCTTTGTGAGGTTCCAAAAATGCAAGAAAAAGGAGTGTGAGACTCCATGGAATCCCGGGGCTTTGTTGCGGCCAAACGAGAAAACAACATGTTTGATCTCGGCATAGCTGATGGGGAGCTTGAGGGCCTGGGCTTGGTCATCATTATTATATTTAGCGGCCTTGGTAGATCATCTCCCGGCGTGGAGTAAACCAGCGTCCATCTTGAAGAAAAGTGCCTAACAAATTCTTGTGAAATCAGAGTTTCATCAGTTATAATTTCCTTGCCAATGCAAATTGAAAAAATCCTGTTTCCATGCTTTTGTTGAGTCGCGGCCGCATGGAAGAAAGCAGAATTTCGGTCTCCGTGTGCCTTCCAGTTTCATTTCGCGCGTTGCCACGACTAGGCTTCAATCTTCAATTGGATTTCATAATAGTTGGCAACAAGCTCCCTAAGCCTCATCAGTTTTGTATCATTCAAGGACCTGGATGCTTGAAGAAGCTAAATTTTCTTTATCTCTTCTTCCACCTTCTTTGCTTTTTCATTCTCATTCTTGGCATTGTATTTACTCCAACGCGCAAGGGCCCTTATAGTTCTCGCACACTTATCCGCAAGGATTTTACTAGTGTTGCCCGCTACCGGCTTCATTCAGGCCCCCTGCGCAATTAGAAAAACATAAGGCGTCGATAGCCAGACCTCCTCAAATTTTAATCGGCCCACAGACTTGAATAGCAGTTTATCAATTTATAAGAGAAAAGGGGCGTGATCTGAAAAAAATCTTGGCACGTGGTGCACAATTTAGCCGGGAAAAATCAATAATGTCGATGAGCTAAGAAGAACACGATCAAGCCTCCAAAGGATTCTGGTTGCTGGGCCGGCGTTATTGTACCACTTGAATTCGTTCCCAGTAAATGTTATTTCATGGAGGTTGTTTAACGAGATGATGTTTGAAAATTCGAGAGGGCCCCTGTTCATGTTAATCCCACTACCGCCCCTTTTTTTAACCTGTCGGAGAACGCAGTTAAAGTCACCACTAATTATGGTAGGAATAGACATATCCAGCATGGCGAATTCTTCCCACAACTCACGACGCCGGTGGTAGTAGTTGCTCGCATAAACAGCCCCCAGTTTCCATACGGCACTCAATGGCGATATGATCGAAGCAATTATAAACTGACGGTTTTTAACAATGTTGCTAAACTATATTAAATCGTTTAGCCATAGGAGAACAATTCCTCTAGATTTCCCATGTGCTGGGACCACTTCAAAACTCCAGCTTCTCCCAATTATCCTATCTACATCTCTACGAGTAAATAGTTGACGTCGAGTCTCAAGGAGAACAACAGCTATCGGAGAACAACAGCTATCGGTTTGTGCGAACGGACAAGCTCTTGCAAATATGCTCGTGAAGTGAGCTTGCTTGCTCCCCGACAATTCAAAAAAATCAACTTCGTCATTGCAAGTAAGGGGATGCCCCCGCAGTATGCTCCTCCCTACCCCGAGTAGATTTAGCCCTGCTCTTTGATCTTGTATGGACTTTCCTGGTGGGTGATCTCGATCTTCTCACATCCAAGTCAGCATTATCATTAGGAAAATTTTCCAGGTCAGGATCTGGAATATCTTTGGGTGGCTGGTGTTGATTAGGCTTTGAGCCAATACCTTGCTCAATGATGGAAATGATGCCCTCCTGTACATGGCAATCCTCCAGCACCAACTACACATGGGAATTCGCGGCACCGGGCAAAGCAGGGGCATCAGCCTGGATAATAAAATTGGCTGCATCATTGGCAAGAGCTGCTGAAGCAGGGGCAGACGATTTCTCCACCTTCCGCCATTGCCAATTTGCCTTCTTGCAGCCAGAAATTACTTTATGTTGTGGCAGCTTCTGGGGTAGAACAAGGGTCCAACCATCAAACCCCTCCTGTGGGTTGCGAACTTCGGCATTTTTGTTAGGAGCAACTGAATTGCAAGCCGTGATACCATGATCAGCGAACACGCACAATGTGCAGAGCGATCCAATGCCTTCATAAACAATTTTTTGGAAAAATTTCCCGGTCTTTGCGTTATTTAACCATAGACCACCAAGAAGTGGAGTCGCCAGATCTCGCTGAATACAGAATCTAGCAAAGCTTGTCCTCGATCTAGATTTAGTAAATGCATCAATGTATAGCGGCTCCCCAATGATGCCGGCAATGCGTCAAAGATTCCTGTCGCCCCAAAAACTGAGGGGATGACCCGAGGCTCTCACCCACGTCATGTAAGACCCCCCTCCCGGAACGCAAGACACGGCACGAGAGGGGTCTTATGCCCAGAACAGCCGTCTTGCTGTAACTCTAACGCTCGGGCTATCCTGTACCACAAGACGCCTATCCTGCCGGCTACAACCAATATCAACATATAAATGACAACCCAACCATAATAATAAAAAGGAAGTCAATCCACACACAAGCATAAGTCCCTAAGTACAGCAAAAGAGAAGCTAAACAAGCTTCTACATAATCAGAGTACGTAAATAGAATTGCCCCAAAGGGCTACAACAAAATCTCTCTCACTCACATCTGTAACTGACGGTAGCGACGGTACCGTCCCCTCAGGCCTTGTCATCCTGTCCTAGCTGTCCAGCTGCATAGCCTGCATCTCCACCTGTGGGGTTTCCTCCTAAAAAGGAAGACGTAGCAACCGTTAGTCATAAAGACTAAGTGGCTTCACATCCGCTCCCCCAGCGACTCTTCGGCACCGGGCGGAGAAAGGAATATGTACAATATATATAAAATAGTAGTACAAGAAGGTGAAGTAAGTATACAAATAATAGGTAGTAATAAAAGTAGTGTACAAATGAACAAGCTCTTATTCTACAATTCTTCCATCTACAGCAGCAAGAGAGTATAATGTTATAACAGTAAGTAACTCAACTTATATGGATGACCATACAAGCATATAAGTTGAGGGTCGTTCAACAATAAGTAACTCATCGTATAGGAGTGCCCATACAAACTTATACGATGAGGGTCTTGTGTATGCAATGAAGTGCAATGCTATGTATGCAATGCAATGACACACCCATGATCAAGCACATGCAATCGCTATGTCGACACAGACTTATAGTTCCCACTATTCGAGCTGGTAGCTAACCTCTCAAGCGTCAACTGTCATGGACAAACGATGACAGTAGAGCGGGCATCTCCACTACTAGGCTGGTCTCCACACTACCTGGTCTAGGCCTCCGTACGCCTCAACGCTAAGAACACAACAGCGGAGCTCACATGCGTACTACGGCTCAGCGGGTTCTCTTGGGTAAATGAGCACCAAGATCCTAGCCCCGAACTGGCCTATGCGTGACACAGAAGGAGCCTCGGAAATGAACACAAGGACCAAGCCCAACCGTTCACTTGGCACGGAAGGAGCCTCTGGACGTGAACAACGAGGACAAAGCCCAACCGTCAAAGGTCTAGCTGTCAACTCCCATCGGTGTGACAATTGGCGAGCCCGTAGACCTGCCACACTATCCTTAACCCAGGATTACGACACCACGTGTCGACTCACACCACATGCAATTCCACAATATTGTGGTATTGAAGGAGCCTCGGGACGTGAACACTGAGGACCAAGCCAACCCATCCATCAAATACGGGAGGAGCCTCGGGACGTGAACACCGAGGACTAAGCCCAACCGTCCAACTTTACTCATCTCAGTCTCATTCCAACTATTGACGGTCAACACCGCACTCGTTACTTCCACAATGCTACCAGTAGGGAAACGATACTCTAAGCATTGGATTTCTAATTCCCTTTTATCCATTCAACATACATCATGGCCATAGTTAAATCATTTATACATTTATCCAATTATATCAGGTTCTTTCCTTCAATTAAACTTGTCCACAACTCGTTATACGAATTTAGATTTATAACCTAAACTTATCACGTCACTATGATGATTATGTCAAAAGAGTTCACCCAAGCCTCCAGTTGGATCGCAATATTAAATTCCACGAAATCGCATTCCACGTTATACAGCCCAGAATTTAGGTGCAGCCTTAATCCGGGCAGCAACTTCGACCAAGGATTCCCGAGGCTACAGAAATCCGACGAGTGCGTGTAACCACTCGTTGGAAAGATAATTTCAAGGGCTTCAACTTTCGTGTTTAGTTGAAAGCCCATATTTGATCGCATCACACCATAAATTCACTCAAAGCCTGCTGTGTACAGGATTTTTCCCCAATCAGAGCAGATTCGAACTGACTTTCCTGTGGCTACAGGTATCTCCTAGAAACATACAACCACTCGTTGGAAAGATAATTTCGAGGGCTACGACTTTCGTATTTAGTTAAAAACCCAGATATGACCATAACACCCCCAAAATATGCCACGAAGGTCGCTGCATGTAGAAGACAGATTTCTGCACGCATCTTAAGGCGAGATGAACGGCATCCGTTCATCTTCCTCCTTGCACCAATCTCCCAAAAACTCCACCAGAAAATCATCCACCCTTATTCACCCTCATGAAGCCATATTTGTCCACGAATCACTCTCTCATCTACACTTTGAAGAATGAAGAGGATGGAGGGGACTAAGCCTAGAAAACGACCTAGGCATGGTTTTTCCCTAAGAAATCTCCTCCTCACCATCAAGACTCTAAGGAGTCAATATCTCTCCAAGAATATTAACTACAGATCTAGCACCAAGGGAGAGGGGAGGAAGCTCACCTCATTTCCAGCGGTAACACCATTTCCGGCCATGGATCTAGTCATTCTTCTTTTCGGCATCCCTTGCTTGGTCAGTTGTTCTTCACGGCAAAGGAAGGAGAGAGAGAGAGAGAGAATGCTGCCTCCAGGAACTCTGACTGCTTCCCGCGGCTCTGTCGGATTCGCGAGGTCCACGATGACGACAAGAACGATTGGCTAGGGTTCGGCTTTATCTCTTCTTATAAACCGATGTATTAGGTTAAATCTTTCCGCCACGTGTCAACGCCCCATTGGACCGCCCCTAATGGGTCATATTAAAAGTGACCCCGTCCAAGGAATCATCATCAGCATGAATCCCGAAGTCCGGTTCGGTCCGCCTGTACAAGCCGGCAGAATCTGCCTGGGTGAAGAAAACGCACAAGTCAAACTCGACGGGAATCAACCGTCATTCTCGACGATCGGCGAGAATCGGCGAGCTTTCTCGACGAATTTGTCGGGTATCAACATTGATACCCGGCGAATTTCACTTAGCCCACTTATCAGAAATTCCTGGCGTTGAGTGCGTCGAGTATCAGTCAGCGATACTCGACGATCGGTGGGTATCACGGGGCATTCTCGACGATCGGCGAGAATCGTCGGGCATTCTCGACGAATTCGTCGGGTATCAACAATGATACCCGGCGAATTTCACTTAGCCCACTTATCGGAAATTCTGGCGTTGAGTGCGTTGAGTATCTGTCAGCGATACTCGACGATCGATGGGTATCAATGGGCATTCTCGACGATCGGTAAGAATAGCCGGGCATTCTCGTCGATTGGTGAGAATCGCCGGCCATTCTCGTCGACTTTCACTTAACCTAATTCCCAATCTGCAGTTCTGAATCCGGCGGGTATCGACCATCGATACCTATCGACCATCGATACCCGTCTAA
Source organism: Platanthera zijinensis (assembly GCA_039513925.1). NCBI lineage: Eukaryota > Viridiplantae > Streptophyta > Magnoliopsida > Asparagales > Orchidaceae > Platanthera > Platanthera zijinensis. The sequence continues at coordinate 40,124,189 of CM077089.1, read as the reverse complement.
TCGGCGACTATCACTCCCGATACCCGTCGATCGGCGAGTATCAACTTCCATTCTCGTCGATTTTCCCTTGGGCCATTTCCTTTCGATTCGTTGGATATCACTCAACCCTACACTCCATTCAATGCACTTGACACCTTTTGCCAGTGCGTCCCGAGCCCGAGTCAAGTCTCTTTACTCAAAACTCGTGCGAGGGGCCTAGCGCGAATTGGGACGTTACAAATCCTATAAACAAAATAAAAGATTTTGTCCCCGAAATCAGGCTAGGGCTATGGGGATGCAAGTACAAAATATTATGTGTTGTAAAATGTTACCTTGAGAGAACAGCTCCGGGTAGCGCTTCTGCATCAAGTCCACCGGCTCCCAAAAAAATTCTTTCTTCCCATGATTAGAACATAACACTTTTACAAGAGGCACACTTTTGCGGCGCAAGGTTCTTATTTCATTATCAACGATACGCACCGGCTCTAGTCGCACAGATCTGTCAGACGCCACCATACCATCAGTTGTGGGAATGTATTGTTCAGGCCGCAACAGCGCCTTCCGAAGCGACGATACATGGAACATATCGTGGAGATTTTCTAGCTCGGGCAGTAGCTCCAGACGATAGGCCAAAGGGCCAATCCTTTCCACTATGACATAAGGTCCAACATACCGTGGGCTGAGCTTCTTCACTCCCCGCACCCGTGACACTCCATGCATCGACCGGATTTTCAGGAACACTTTATCACCCACTTGAAACTCAACCATACGGTGCTTTGCGTTATAATACTTTGCCTGCCGACTTTGAGCCTCCAGCATGCGATACCTTATCAGCCTAACCACCGCATCAATATTGTCAATATACTCAATTCCCAATGCCTTTGGATCTTCGTCTTGCACCCAAGATAAGGGGGTTCTACACCTTCTTCCATAAAGGGCTTCATGGGGCGCCATGCCAATGCTAGCTTGATGGCTGTTGTTGTAGGAGAATTCCACTAAGGGAAAAATTCTTTCCCACGGCTCTCCCCTATCTATAACACATAACCTCTATAGATCCTCCAATGTTCGGATGGTCCGCTCAGACTGCCCGTCTGTCTGAGGATAAAATGCGGTGCTGAAGGTAAGGCGCGAGACCAAATACGCCTGTACCGCCTTCCACTCCTTGGAGGTAAAACGACCATCACGGTCCGAAACAATCGTCTTAGGTACGTCGTGATACCATACAAACTGCTCCACAAAAAGGCGTACTAAGATATCCACATGAGCCTCCTTCTTCATAGGAATGAACCGGGCAACTTTCGTCAGGCGATAAACGATCACCCACACTGAATCATTTCCTGAGCGGGAGCGAGGTAGCCCACGAAAGTAAATGAGGCCGTCCTTTAGTGTGTACTCGTTGGTAGTCCGATCTTCGATTAACTTTATTGTCGGGGCCAAAGCCGCATCCAATCCTTGCTCCACTCGAATCTGGTCCCGGATATCACAAACTATGCTCATGCTGGACAGGTACTCTGTATATTCCGAAGAAGCCTTAAATATTAAGGTGATATCCATCTCCTCGACCATCCGTGCCAACTCCATGCTCATCAACCGAGACTCTGGGCTCGAGCCGGGTACTTTCCTACTCAACGCATCGGCTACCGAGTTCGCTTTTCCCGGGTGGTAGTTCAAGGTGAACTCATAGTTGCATAGAAACTCTTACCACCGCCGTTGTCTTAAGTTCAATTCCTTCTGGGTATGGACGTACTTCAAATTTTTATGATCCGAGAAGATTTCGCAGTGGATGCCGTATAGATAATGCCTCCATACCTTCAAGGCGAACACCACCGCTCCTAGCTCCAAATCATGCACCGGGTAATTGATTTCATGCTTCTTGAATTGTATTGAAGCATAAGCAATTACGTGCCCGTGATGCATCAACACTGCTCCCAACCCCTGATAAGACACGTTCGTGTAAACTTGGAATCCTTCCTTCCCAGACGAAAGGACAAGGATAGGGCGGAGGTAAGTCTATCCTTCAATTCCTAGAATATCGCTTCACACTGGAGTGTCCACTCAAATGGCACACCTTTCTTTGTCAAAGAAGTAAGAGGGAGGGCAATCTTGGAGAATCCTTTTACGAACTTGCGGTAGTATCCAGCAAGTCCAAGAAAACTCCTCACATCGGCCGCCGACTTCAAGGGAGACCACTCCATCACGGCACGCACCTTGGCCGAATCCACAGCTATTCCAACCCCACCGATAACATGACCCAAGAAAGCCACTTCCCTAAGCCAGAATTCACACTTGCTAAACTTGGCGAACAGGGCGTGCTCTTTTAACTTTTCCAGAACTAAGGCCAAATGCTCGACATGTTCCTCCTCCGTCTTCGAGTAGACTAAGATGTCATCAATGAACACAATGACGAAGACATCCAGATAGGGCTCAAACACTTTATTCATCAAGCTCATGAAAGCTGATGGGGCATTTGTGAGCCCAAACGGCATCACTGTGAAATCATATAAGCCGTACCTTGAGCTGAAAGCCATTTTCAAAATATCATCCTCTTGTATTCTCAATTGGTAATACCCCGAGCGCAAATCTAGCATGGAGAACCAATACGCTCCCACCAGTTGGTGGAACAACTCATCGATTCGAGGAAACGAATAGGTGTTCCGTATCGTCATTCGATTGAGTTCCCGATAGTCTATACATAAATGCAGGGTTCCATCTTTTTTCTTAACGAATAGAACAGGGGCTCCCCAAGGTGATGAGCTGGGGCGAACAAACCCTGATTCTACCAACTCCTGCAGTTGAACTCAGAACTCCGCGAGTTCTTTTGGGGCCATCCGATAAGGGGTCCTTGAGACAGGCTTATCTCCTAATACAAGCTTAATCTGAAAATCAACTTCTCTATGCGGGGGTAACCCTGGCAATTTCTCAGGAAATACCTCAGGGAAATCCCGTACTACCCGCACATCCTTAACATCTACCTTCATCTCCTTTAGCTCGAAACATATCATGTAGACTTCATCCCCTCTCATATGAGCTTTCACGGTCTGGATTGAGGATAACAATATTCGTGGTGCGAAATTTATACCTTGGAAGACTACATCAGTATCCCCATGTCTCAAATAGATTTGCTTCTTCGTGCAGTCGATTCTTGCATGGTGCCAATCCAGCCATGCTATGCCCAGAATGAGGTCGAATTCTGGTATTCTCAAAATTTTGGCGGGGGTATCAAAGGTCTTTCCCCCAATGGTTATCTCCAACTCAAACTTCGCGGTTGCCGTCATCTCAGATCCGTTTTGGAGGCGTACTCTTCGAGCAATACCAGTGAAATATTGTACTCCGTATATATCCTTGATGAAGTCTTCAGACACGAAAGAATGTGAGGCACCGGTGTCAAATAACGTATAAGCCGGTTTCCCGCCGACCATCACGGTGCCTAAGTGTCATTTAATATTACTCAAGCTAGACATCTAGTATATCTTAAGCCACTAGAGGATATTAATGGAAGCAAAATGGCTAATTCAAATTGTACCTGCAATTATCTCTTGAGGATTACGCTCTTGAGTCATGTCCAAGGCATACATTTGATCTTGAGCGGGTCTGGGGTTTCTTCCTCGTGGTCCTCGTCCTCGACCACGCACATACCCTCTCCCCCGCGGGGCTACTGGAGGGAGAGCAAAATGCGCATCTCCAAACAGATGCGGGCAGTAGCGTCGAATGTGGCCTGGTTGGTTGCATTCAAAGCACACCCGTTCCTGCCTTTCGCCGTGTTGCTGAAATTGTTGAGGTGGAGGTAATGCTGGCGGTTGCGGAACCGGGCGCTCCTCTCTAAAGTTCTGGGGGAAACGCCTGCCACCCCTTTGATATCCTCTTCCTCGTCTATTGTCAAATCTCCTACTATTGCTGGGGCCGGCTTCCATCACGCCCTCCGCTGGCCTTTTACCACTTCCCAAGTGGTCCGCTTCCAATCTCTTCGCCATATCGATAATCTCTGCGAGACTAGAGTTCGCTATAAACAAAAGTGATTGCCTTAGGGGATCTCGCAAGCCTTTGTAGAATCGTTTGGTGTACCCTCTATCATCCAACTCATATGAGTAAGCGAATCTAGCTAAGTGCTGAAACTCCCATTGGTACTCTGTCACCGACATGGACCCTTGCTTTAGTTGCAAAAATCTCTTTTCAAGACCATCCCGAGCGGCCGAGGGGATGAAATGCTCTAAAAAGGCTTCAGAGAATTCACTCCAACTAATGTCCGTGTACACTCTTCCACGAAAAGTGGATCCCATGAGGGACTTCCACCATCTTTTGGCGTGCAGTTCTAAGAGTGTCACCACAAGGGTCACCGCCATATTGTTCGGACATCTTATTCCTGCCAACAATTCTTGTATAGTGTCGAGCCACTCCTCCGTACGCACCGCCGACTCTGTCCCAATATAAGCGGGAGGGGAGAGAGCTCGAAAAGTGCTTAACCAACTAGATCCAGGACACTGTTATTGTACAGGTGCCTGCTGAGATTGGGACCTAAAGGCGTCCAAAATAGCTGTGGGCGTCTGCCCCAGCTCTGATTGTTGGAATTGTGTAGGCACGGACGGGGCGGGGGTGCCCCTCACTGGCTCAGCATGTACTGGTATCTACACATAGGGTACAAACCTATGGTTAGGTTGGCTAATCTAAGGTTAATGATGGACAAACTTAATGTGAATTACATATGGGCACACCACTGCTTCCGCTAAGTCAGTTTGTCCCCAAACTGAATAATCAAACAGGGGTGGCACCATTGTTAAGTGACTTTCTCCTTGGTGGATCGTAGCAAGCTGATACCATTTATAAGACCCCCCTCCCGGAACACAAGACACGGCACGAGAGGGGTCTTATGCCAAGAACAGCCGCCTAGCGGTAACACTAACGCTCGGGCTAGCCTGTACCACAAGACGCCTATCCTGCCGGCTACAACCAATATCAATATATAAATGCCAACCCAACCATAATAATAAAAATGAAGTCAATCCACACCAAGCATAAGTCCCTAAGTACAACAAAAGAGAAGTTAAACAAGCTTCTACATAATCAGAGTACGTAAATAGAATTGCCCCGAAGGGCTACAACAAAATCTCTCTCACTCACATCTGTAACTGACGGTAGCGACGGTACAGTCCCCTCAGGCCCTGTCATCCTGGCCTGGCTTTCCAGCTGCATATCCTGCTGCTCCACCTGCGGGGTTTCCTCCTAAAAAGGAAGACGTAGCAACCGTTAGTCATAAAGACTAAGTGGCTTCACATCCGCTCCCCCGGTGACTACTCGGCACCGGGAGGAGAAAGGAATAGGTACAATATCTATAAAACAATAGTACAAGCAGGTGAAGTAAGTATACAAATCATAGGTAGTAATAAAAGTAGTGTATTAATGAACAAGCTCTTATTCTACAATTCTACTATCTACAGCAGCAAGAGAGTATAATGTTATAACAGTAAGTAACTCAACTTATATGGAAGCTCATACAAGCATATAAGTTGAGGGTCGTTCAGCAATAAGTAACTCATCGTATAGGAGTGCCCATACAAACGTATACGATAACGGTCTTGTGTATGCAATGAAGTGCAATACTATGTATGCAATGTAATGACACACCCATGATCAAGCACATGCAATTGCTATGTCGACACAGACTTATAGTTCCCACTATTCGAGCAGGTAGCTAACCTCTCAGGCGTCAACCGTCGTGGCCAAACGATGACAGTAGAGCGGGCATCTCCACTACTAGGTTGGTCTCCACACTACCTGGCCTAGGCCTCCGTACGCCTCAACGCTAAGAACACAACAACGGAGCTCACATGCGTAATACGGCTCAGCGGGTTCTCTTGGGTAAATGAGCACCAAGATCCTAGCCCCGAACTGGCCTATGCGTGATACGGAAGGAGCCTCGGAAATGAATACGAGGACCAAGCCCAACCATTCACTTGGCACGGAAGGAGCCTTGGGACGTGAACACCGAGGACCAAGCCCAACCATCCAAGGCTTAGCTGTAAACTCCCATCGGTGTGACGATTGGTGAGCCCGTAGACCTGCCACACTATCCTTAACCCGGGATTACGACACCACTTGTCGACTCACACCACATGCAATTCCACAATATCTTGGCATGGAAGGAGCCTCGGGACGTGAAAACCGAGGACCAAGCCCAACCATCTATCAAATACGGGAGGAGCCTCGGGACGTGAACACCGAGGAACAAGCCCAACCGTCCAACTTTACTCATCTCAGTCTCATTCCAACTATTGACGGTTAATACACACTCGTTACTTCCACAATGCTACCCATAGAGAAACGACACTCTAAGCATTAGATTTCTAATTCCCTTATATCCATTTAACAAACATCATGGCCATTGTTAAATCATTTATACATTTATCCAATTATATCTACCCAATTATATCAGGTTCTTTCCTTCAATTAAACTTGTCCACAACTCGTTATACGAATTTAGATTTATAACCTCAACTTATCATGTCACTATCATGATTATGTCAAAAGAGTTCACCCAAGCCTCGAGTTGGATCCCAACATAAAATTCCACCAAATCGCATTCCACGTTACACAGCCTAGAATTTAGGTGCTGCCTTAATCCGGGCAGCAACGTCGACCAAGGATTCCCGAGGCTACCGAAATTCGACTAGTGCATGTAACCACTCGTTGGAAATATAATTTCAAGGGCTACAACTTTCGTGTTTAGTCGAAAGCCCAGATTTGATCGCATCACACAAGAAATTCACTCGAAGCCTGCTGTGTACATGATTTTTCCCCAATCGCAGCCGATTCGAAATGACTTTGTTGTGGATACAGGTATCGCTTGGAAACGTGCAACCACTCGTTGGAAAGATAATTTTGAGGGCTACGACTTTCGTATTTAGTAGAAAACCCAGATATGACCAAAAAACCCCCGAAATTGGCCACGAAGGTCGCTGTGTGCAGAAGACAGATTTCTGCATGCATCTTAAGTCGAGATGAACGACATCCGTTCATCTTCCTCCTTGAACCAATCTCCCAAAAACTCCTCCAGAAAATCGTCCACCCTTATTCACCCTCACGAATCCATATTTTTCCACGAATCACTCTCTCATCTTCACTTTGAAGAATGAAGAGGATCGAGGGGACTAAGCCTAGAAAACGACCTAGGCATGGCTTTTCCCTAAGAAATCTCCTTCTCACCATCAAGACTCTAAGGAGTCGATATCTCTCCTAGAATATTAACTACAGATCTAGCACCAAGGGAGAGGGGAGGAAGCTCACCTCGTTTCCAGCGGTAACACCATTTCCGGCCATGGATCTAGTCATTCTTCTTTGCGACATCCCTTGCTTGGTGCAGTTGTTATTCACGGCAAAGGAAGGAGAGAGAGAGAGAGAGAAGGCCACCTCCAGGAACTCCGACTGCTTCCCGCAGCTCTGTAGGATTCGCGAGGTACACGATGATGGCAAGAACGATCGGCTAGGGTTCGGCTTTATATCCTCTTATAAACCGATGTATTAGGTTAAATCCTTCCGCCAAATGTCAATGCCCCATTGGACCTCCCCTAATGGGTCATATTGAAGTGACCCGGTCCAAGGAATCATCATCAGCACGAATCCAAAAGTCCGGTTCGGTCCGCCTGTACAAGCCGGCAAATCTGCCTGGGCGAAGAAAACGTACAAGTCAAATTCGACGGGAATCAACCGTCATTCTCGACTATTGGTGAGAATCGGCGAGCATTCTCGACGAATTTGTCGGGTATCAAGAATGATACCCGGCGAATTTCACTTAGCCCACTTATCAGAAATTCCTGGTGTTGAGTTCGTTGAGTATCAGTCATCGATACTCGACGATCGGCGAGAATCATCGGGCATTCTCGACAAATTCGTCGGGTATCAACAATGATACCCGGCAAATTTCACTTAGCCCACTTATCAGAAATTCTGGCGTTGAGTGCGTTGAGTATCTGTCAGCGATACTCGACGATCGGTGGGTATCACCGGGCATTCTCGACGATCGGTGAGAATCATCGGGCATTCTCGTCGATCAGTGAGAATCGCCGGGCATTCTCATCGACTTTCACATAACCTAATTCCCAATCTAAAGTTCTGAATCCGGCAGGTATCGACCATCGATTCCCGTCGAATCGGCGAGTATCACTCCCGATACCTGTCGATCGGCGAGTATCAACTTCCATTCTCGTCGATTTTCACTTGGGCCATTTCCTTTCGATTCGTTGGATATCACTCAACCCTACAATCCATTCAACGCACTTGACACCTTTTGCCAGTGCGTCCCGAGCCCGAGTCAAGTCTCTTTACTCAAAACTCGTGCGAGGGGCCTAGCACGAATTGGGACGTCACACGTCGGCACAAGCATATGAGGATTTTGAGATGGAATGAAATTACTTGACCACAAGTCGAGCCCGATAACTTTAGCCGCGACGTGCCATGGGCCGTCCAGCAAAACATTGTCACGATCTTCTCTTTCTGCAAACTTTAGCAGGAAACAACCTTCTCCTAGATCACAAACTTGGTAACCCTCCAACGCCCCCCACTTACGGTGAAGCTGAGCCGCAAGCCATTCAAAATAGAAATTAGCTCCCACAGCTCTACCGACCAACACATTCTCATACTAGGCTTCGATGCTTTCAGCTTCCTCATCATCCATATTCACAATGTCGTCATCATAAAAATCTGATTGTTGAATACAAGCTTGGGGAAATAAGCTGGTATGTTTTTTGACCATACCTTAGGCAGCGGAGCGACGGGCCGGGCAGGACAAACATGTGTCTTGCTGTTTTCGGCTAGCTCTCTCGCAGTCTTGGTTGCGCGGATGATCGGCAGCTGGACACCATGCGAGATGCCACAAATGTTCATGATGGCATCAATTGAACCAGGTACAAAAGGCTTTGTGGCGTGATTGAATGGAGAATGATTTTCGGAAGCATGTTGGACATTTGGGGAAGAGGAATTCTCTGTGGCATTATGTTGAATACCATGAGAGCTAGCAGCAAGATTAAGCGAGTCATGATTAACTTTAGTTTGTTGGGCTTGAGAAGATGAAGATCTTGCAGAAACATTATCTCGAACACCATGATTGCGGCTGGAGGAACTAGCAGATTATTAAGCGGCATTGCCTCGACCACCTAACGTGCCGCTGAAAGAGCTTACTGATTTTTCAAAGTTTTCTAAATTCCCAGAACAATCTGAATCAGAATCATCAAAGCATTCCAAACCATGCTTTGATTTCGAATTTGACGCCCCAGAATGCTCAAAAAAATTCTCAGAAACATGGTCAGAAGAAATCAATTTATTTTTTGGTCAAACTTGACCCTGTAAGGGAGAAGAAGACTTTCCAGGAGCACAATCAGCAAGCTTTAAAGGAGGAATAGGCGCATCTGGAGGCACAAGCTCATTGGCATCTTGAACTATATGGTTCTTCTTTTTCATTCCCATCGAAAATGAGGCCTAAGGGCCAAGGCCAGGCGCAGCAAAACCGCCTGCACCACCACACTGCCACCCCCGCATAGCGCCCGCACAGTACGCCGCCACCGCAGCAACCAACCCGCACACTGCCCCCACTGCACCCGACCTGCAGCGTGCCGCCACCGCCAACAAGGAATATGCTCTCTGATTATGTGCAAGTGCTTTTCTTTATCATTGTTTAACCCCTCGTTTTAATCGCTAGTTGTTGTCTCTCTAATTATGTGCAATTGTTTTTCTTTATGCAAGTTATCTCTTCTTTTAATTTAGTTAACAACCCTAAAAGTTTATTCGATAAGATAATAGTCATTGTGTGAGTAAGATTACTCAACGGTTCCCAGATATTAATACGACACTTCTGTCTCCTACCTATAATTCGATAGGTATACTTGCTTAGTTGGATTGCTAGTTCGGTTTTATTCTCTTCACGATTAGCAGACACCAAGTATTTGGCGCCATTACCGGGGAGCAACTTTTGTTGATAATTTGAAAACATGAACCTATTACTTATATCACTTCTCCTTCTCACCCTCTTTCTCAAAAATTAAAAATTAAAAAAAACATATTACCGCTCTTAATAGAAACCCACATCAAAATTTTTCTACACCATCTAACTCTCTCAAAAAGGGCAATGTGGCTTTAAATTCCACTATCTTGTCTAGTATCTTGTGAACCATTCATCGGCTAGCCCTTGGGAAGTTCGGGAGTTAAATAAAAAAAATCCGTTTCAAAATAATTTAGCAACCCTTTTTCTAGTTTATTTATTTCTCTTTCTTCATCTTTTCTTCTGCTAGTGCATGACCCGTGAAAATCCGTCGGATATTTTGGACTTGGACCACGAAATTGAGCGTACTATTCGGAGAAGATCGCAATTTCAAGGCCTTACTCTCCAAATACCGGTTGAGGATTCCGAGTCATTTTGTACCCTAAGAATGGAATAACCCACTTCCCTAAGAATGGAAGAACCCCACGTAGACGAAGTCATGCATAGGCCTATGTCCTATTATGCCCGACCAAATTTAGAGGGTATAGAATCAAGCATAGTTCACCCTTCTATAGCTAATAATAAATTTTAACTTAAGCCTAGCATAATTCAAATGGTGCGGCAGAATGTGCAATATGACGGACTTCAAGATGACGATCCGAACGCGCATATAGCAAGCTTTCTTGAAATTTGTGACACCCTTAAAATCAATGGTGTTACAAATGATTCTATTAAGCTAAGACTCTTCCCTTTCTCCCTTAGAACTAAAGCTAAATACTGGTTGATGACTCTACCAAGATGGAGCATCACTACTTAGGATCAACTAAACGAAAAATTTCTGACAAAGTATTTTCAGCTAGCTAAAACTTCAAAACTTAGGAACAATATTTTTGCCTTTTTTCAAATAGATTCTGAATCTCTTTATTAAACCTCGGAAAGATTTAAAGAACTCTTAAGATGAATCCCCCATCACGCGCTTCCTTTATGGTTACAAGTGCAGACGTTTTATAACATGCTAAATCAAAGCACAAAGCAAATGATAGAAGCAACTTCTGGTGCTACCTTAAACAACAAAACCCCCGAAGTAGCTCTTGAACTTTTCGAGGACAAGGCCATGAACATATATCAGTGGAATGTGCCTAGGTCTAGCCCGAACAAACCTGCAAGTATTTTTGAAGTAGATAACGTCTCCCAGCTAGCTCTACAAGTGGAAGTATTAAGTAAAAAAATAACGGAGATGACTGCTGCATCCGCCCCTCCGATATGGGAATCTGCAACTCCTGCTCCCGAGCAATTGGATTAAGTTAATAATATTCCTAGAAATGCTTTTCATAAATTTTCTATTGCTAATTTTCCTGCTCCGTGTTTCGCATTTCCGAATAGTTATAATCTGCTCTACAGAACCACCCGAACTTTTCGTGGAGTAATCACTCGAACGCAATGCGCCCACTACCACAAAATGATTTTTCTGCTCTACCACCACCTCCTTAAAATTTTCCAAAACATTAAGCTTGGAGGAAATGTTTTCAAAAGATATGAATATTAATGACGCTACAATAAGAACTCTAGCCGAAATTGTTAAAATTTTAGAGAATCAAGTAGGACAACTCGCAAATATTTTTTATGAGCAACCCGCTGGATCTCTTCGTGCCAACACCGAGCCCAACCCGAGAGAGAAAGCGAAAGATATAACTCTTCAGAGTAGGAAGAAAGTTTCTTGTATTGTTACCGAAGAGCCTGAGGCAAGCTCCACCCCCATTTTAAATAATCAACCCTTCGCAGAGAAAATTTTATCATTTCACCCTCTATTGAAGAAGTTACCACCTCTCTCTATTGTAGAAAAAGATCTCACTCCACCACCCATCTTTAAAAATGATCCAACTCCACCATACCCTTCCAAACTTAACAAGCAACGTTAGGACTATAAATACTCCCGCTTCCTAGAAATATTTAAGCAAATCCACGTAAATCTACCCTTCAACGAAGCAATCTTCCAAATTCCAAAGTATGCTAAGTAACCTAAGGATCTCCTGACTAATATAAAGAAGTTAGAAAACCTATCGCATGTCACATTCAATGCTGAGTGCTCTGCTGTCTTGACAAACGGTTTACCAAAGAAGATTAGTGATCCTGGTAGTTTTTCTATACCGTGTGTCTTTGGTGATCTCTTTGTCTTGCATGCATTGGCCGATTTAGGTGCGAGTACCAACCTAATGCCCATCTCATTATTTAAGAAGTTAGTAATTGGTAGCCTCAACCCTACACATATGAGTATCCAACTTGTCGATAGATATGTTAAGTACCCATTAGGAATAGTGGAGGATGTTCTAGTCAAAGTCGACAAATTCATCTTCTCGGTGGATTTCGTCATATTGGACATTGAAGAAGACATCGAGGTTCCCCTGATCCATGGCCGACCCTTCCTTGCCACTTCTCTAGCTATCATTGACATAAGCAATGATAAGCTATTCCTTCGAGTAGGCGATGATGAAGTGACCTTCCCTATAACACCCTCAATGAAGAATATAATAGAGAATGACGACTCCTATTTTTTCTTAGATGCCTTAGGTGAAGAATCTTCCTACTACCCTTCTAAAAGTGGAAATAAATTTTCTGATTTTTGTTCTTCCTCTACTCTTCCATTTGAATCTCTGCAAGAAGTCGTCATGGCCACTAGCTCCACCCATTTCAAATTTTTGTATAAAAAAAGTCTACGAAGACATTGTTTTTGAAAAAGAAAGAATTTCCAAAATGTCATATGAAGAACTCCCTACCCTAGAATTAAAGGAATTACCCGAGCATCTTAGGTATGCCTTATTAGAAAAATATTCTAAACTACCAGTAATAGTTTTGGCCTACTTAACTGAAGTGCAAAATGGCAAGCTCCTACTAGTATTACGTAAACATCACTGACCTATTGCCTGGAAGATATCTGATATCAAGGGCATAGGCCCATCTTTCTGCACCAACAAAATCCTATTTGAAGATAATTCGCGTAATCAATCCAACCTCAGTGCTGTATAAATCCAAATATGAAATAAATCGTAAAAGGTGCGGTTATGAAACTCTTAGATGCAGGAATTATCTATCCTATATCTGATATCAAGTGGGTTAGCCCTGTCCAGGTAGTGCCAAAAAAGGGAGGGATAACTGTAGTTTGTAATAATAATAATGACTTAATCTCGACATGGATGGTGACGGGGTGGCGAATGTGTATCGACTATCGTTAGTTAAGTGATGCCACCCATTATGACCACTTCCCATTGCCGTTCATCGATCAAATTTTAGAGCGATTATCCGACCATAGCTTTTATTGTTTTCTCGATGGCCTCTCTGGGTATTTTCAAATCCCCATATCTCCTGAGGACCAGGAGAAAACTACGTTTACTTGTCCCTTCATCACCTTTGCTTACCAAAGAATGTCGTTTGGATTATGCAATACGACAGCTACATTCCAGTGATGTTTGCTCTCTATATTTGATAAGTACATAGAAAGCATTATGGAGGTGTTTATGGATGATTTCTCCGCGTTCGGCGATGCCTTTGATAGTTTCTTAAAAAACCTCGAAAAAGTCTTTAAAAATGCGATGAAACTAACCTTGCCCATAATTGTGAAAAATGTAATTTCAAGGTGAGGGAAGGGTTAATTTTGGGTCATAAGATTTCTGCAAAAGGAATTGAAGTTGACATACCTAAAATAGAAGTTATCGAGAAGCTTCGGCCACCTATGAACGTCAAAGCTATAAGAAGTTTCCTAGGACATGCTGGCTTCTACCGCCGCTTCATAAAAGACTTCTCCAAAATCACCAAACCCCTTACTCATCTTCTCGAAAAAGACGCCCGTTTTATTTTTGATGACCATTGTCTGTCTGCCTTTAAATTAATAAAAGAAAAGTTTATTAATGCCCATATTATGATAGCTCCGGTGTTGGACCTTCCCTTTGAAATTATGTGTTATGCAAGTAGTTTCACGATGGGAGTCGTGTTTGGACAATCAATTTCTAAAAACTTCCACCCCATCTATTGTGCAAGTAAAACACTTACATCGGCAAAAGAAAATTATACCACAACCGAGAAAGAGCTCCTAGCTGTTGTTTTCGCTTTTGATAAATTATGTCCTTATATTACGCTTTCCAAAATTATTGTTTTTACGGACCACTCGACCCTCAAGTATCTTCTTTCTAAGACGGATGCCAAGCCATGCCTGATTTGATGGGTCTTACTCCTCCAGGAGTTTTACATAGAAATCTATTATAAGCGAGGAGCTGAGAATTTTGTTGCTGACCATCTCTCACATTTGATAATCCGTATATAGAAAAATTAGATGAAAAATCTTTTAATGATTTCTTCCACGATGAGAAGCTTTTTTTAATTAACACATCCCCCTCTCCTTGGTTTGCACACATAGCCAACTATTTAGTGGCTCGTGTCCTCCCGAAAGTGTTCTCCTCTCATCAAAAGAAGAAATTCTTTTCTGAGTTGAAGAACTATTTTTGGGAGGACCCGCATCTTTTCCGAGTCTGTGCGGACGAAGCGATAAAGAGATGTGTCTCTTTTGAAGAAGGATTAGATATTTTAAAACATTTGCATGGAGGACCGACTAGTGGTCAATATCAAGCTGCTCGCACCGCCCACAAAGTGCTTTGCGCGGGTTTGTACTGGCCTAAAATGTTTAAAGATGCGCAATCCTTTGTGAGTAGGTGTAAGACCCCAATTATTTTTTAACACCGGGATCTTAGGCCCAAAATCGCCGCTTTGGGGTGACACCTTCACGCCTGGGAAGGTCGTCAATACAAAATGCCGATCCTGCCGGCCAAATCCATTGCAGAACAGTAGCATAAGAAAATATAAAACAAGTCCACCAGAGATCACATATATAGAAATTAAAGTCTCTACGAGGGGAGTATCCACAGAATAATACATAAGAGTACTAATATACGGGCTTGTGCCCGATACATCATGTCCTTACTACAAATCAATCATGCCGAAGAAAAAATAGAACATCTACTCAAGGTCGAGACTCATGGTCCCGGTTGTATGAACTCCGGAGGTAGACTGCCCCATCTCCAAGCACACCGGTCTCTAGGGCTGCTCCCCCGTGCTGGGCTCCATGATTCCCTAAAATGATGCGGTTCGAAAACCGTTAGTCATAAATACTAAGCCCTATCATTCCCTACCCCTTCCCCCATGGCTCCTAAGTACCGAGCAGAGAGGAAGAAAGGGAAGGACATGAAGGTGGAGATTAAATCAAAAGAAACAGGTGGCAGCGGAACTAATCTAGCAATTCAATAATAAATAATGGCAATAAGACGAAATATGAAAAGTAACCTTCACTTATGTTAGATCACATAAGCCAAGGGGTCTTCTGCAAGGCTCCCATCGTATAAAAAGTCCCATACCAATTTATATGTTGGGGTGTCGGTTATCAAACAGCAGTATATATATATCAAAATTGACCTTAATTTATAAACTTGCCTACACAAGCTTATAGACCAAGGGGTCATTTTGTAATTCCTAATGTATAAGCATCCCATTCCACTTATACCTTAGGTGTCATAGGTTAAATGAATCGATTATGCTATGACATGCTAGTGGGTATGATGGAACATGCAAGTGCAACACACACACACCCTACTCTGTGCACACAGACCTTTAGTTCCCCCTTTCTAGAGCAGTAACCTCCCAGGATACCTCCATAGTGGCAGACCGAAGAGGTGGGTTTGGCCTCGCCCACCTCTAAACCAGTAAAGCACTACTGGTCAGACCTATCGTACGCCTCAACGCTTGGTGCACGAAGCGGACTCCTGCGAACTCTTGTCGGCTGGCGCACTGGACTTCTGTTGGCGTAGTGCTAACCACACTCGCCGAGTCAGCATATTGGTGTCGGTGCATCGACCCTCCAATACCGAAGAACCACCACCTTAATTTTCTTTCCTTTTATGCACATGCAAATTTAACGTATTCAAAAAAAAACCGAGCCGAAGCTCCCCGGACTAAAGCGTCTATCTCAACAAATCGAGCCGAAACTCCCCAGACCAAAATGTCCGTCTCTTAACTATCCAAGCCGAATCTCCCAACTATCTTCCTGTTCTATCTGTGTTTGTGAAATGTGCAATCCTAATTACTAAGTTACTCTTTTCAGATTATTAATACAGTTTACGTTAACCGAGGACTGCCCCCCGGTATTCCCTGTGAAGGGCTCTCAAGGGGCACTAGGAACTATGATGGGATTACGCCCATCGTTCCCTTTTGCAATGTACTTATTTTTATTAGTTGATTCCCTTATCCATTACCTTCTCATGTTACGATAGACTAACCTACTATGATTTTTAACCTTCCTCTCTTCGGGAAACACGATCTTTCGTTTAACCCGAGCACCTCTTAACTCTAGCCAACACCACTTCTCAATAACCTTCCCATCCTTATATGGTGAACACTTTCACATCCATCCAATTCAACAGATTAACTAACTCCAACGCTTTTCCCCATCATATTCTATGACTGTTAACACAAATTGCTAATTGCAAACTATCATATGCTATATGTCGAACCGGATAGGAAATGATCCAGTACTCATCCAAATGCCCTAACTTATTTATTGGAGGTATATCATGATATAATTAGCCTCTAATCAGAAAATTATAAGTTTTTTTAATTTATCTGGCATTTAATTAATTTCCTCAAAAATTCCAAGGGCTACCGGTTTGAACAGGAACTACCCTAAGTACTCATGCAAGATGTCCAACAAAATTAAGGTTAGGGTTTTGAGGTATCTACCTATCTCCAAATCCTCCGAGATTCCATCAAGATGATTTATATTATGCTAAAGTCGACTCTACTGAATTTCAAGGCAATACAAGGGCATTTGCCCCCATGTCCTTCACAACCCTCAAAACCCTCCCTTTAGAGTTTGAGTTTTGATCCTAGGGTAAATCAACCCTAAACAGCACCATTTTTCTCAAAGTGGGTTAAAATAACCCTTCAAAGTTAGTGGTCAAAATAGCAGTCTCTGTTGAGGTAATTTGACGGTTCCAACCTCTTAGTGCACTTTTTACTCAAAAACGTCTCATTAATATCAAGTTAAGGTTAGGTGATTTCCTACCCAAAACTCATCCAAATGTGTTGGAATTTTGTACAAAGCTAGGTTTTATATCCAGGGACCACTCACCAAAATTTGGGAGGGTTTGGAGGTCATTTGACCACTTTAATAAATTACTCTAACTTTATTAAATTAAAACAAAAAACTTAGGCAAAGTATCTCAGAAAATTTCCATTTTTGGAGAGCGTCTAGGTATGGCTAAGGGTAACCCCCTGCCCAAATTTTAGGTCATTTGGATAAGGGACGAAGAGTGGGCATTCATTTTAGTGTCTGACCAACTCTAGGTACAGCCCCCACTAAAATGGGTGCTGCGGTCAAAGAACTTACCAAAATGAGTTGAAATTAATTTTAAATTAATCTAGATTCGGAGAGCTACAACTTTTGTGACTGGACATTTTTCCTAAATCAGCCTCTAAATGCCTCGTTTTGCAGCATCAAAATGCGCCCATTTGATGTATCTTTTCCTTATATACTATATACATAATTTTTAAATTATAAAAATGTTTTTACGTTTCATCTTCTACAAAACCCGAAAACCTGAACTCAGAAAACTAATATTTCCTGTATCTCTTCCGTGATCCATCGTCGGTCGTCCGATCACTTCCCTGGCAAGCCACCACCACCACCGCCTCCGTCGAGACGATGGCTATCGGTAGGCGGTGGTTTGGCCTCCGGAGGTGGCGGTTTCTGGCGGACCCGAAAATATATTTTCATGGTTTTTCCATGAAAATGCGAGATAGGTCCGGCTCCATTGAGCACGAACTTCCTTTCTAAGATCCTAAGATCTACCCATAAAAGAAGAAGTAGAGGAGGACCTTGTTCGCGGTTTGGAGGCGAGATGAACATCGGGTTATCATGGCGCGGTAGTGGCATTGCCGAACTTCTCCTACAGCAAGAACAACAACTCTAATCCATTTGGTCAAGAGTGTAAACTTCTCATCTTGCTCTAAGGGGGCCTTTATAGATCACCAAGTGGGGAGGTAAAAGGGTAAAGCATTTATGGCCATGAAGGCTCTCCTCTTAATATTATTTTGGTTATGGTGGAGGGAGAGGAAAAGGTGGAAGATGAAAAGATGTGTCTAGGTGGTGATTTCCTATTGGACCAACACTTCCTCATTTTTTTAAGTAATTTTAGAAGGAAACGGCCCATAAATACTCTTGGTGTAACTTCCCCTAATCAGAGTTAATTATGGCATGTGTTAAAGTTATTTCCAGCCTGACTGACGTTTCGGTCTTTGTCACGGGTGTGACACATAGGGAACGAGCGTGACACTAGTCCATTCGTCACTCTAAATTCAACGACCGATTTTTCTGCGTCGGTTCACGGGTCACCCCACATATCACGGGCGTGACTCGTTTGTCACGGGCGTGACAGGTGTTCTTTTATCGACGTTCGTCGATCTGAGGTCGACTGTCGGTGGGGGTTTCACTCCCAAGGTCACATGCATGACGGGCCTGTCACTGGCGTGACGGGCCTATCACGGGCGTGACCAACCTGTGACAAGAGTTCTGAGCTCGGCGATCAACTTCCTTATTTCGTCGACCATCATAGGAAGTCACGGGCTTGACGGTCCGGTCACGGGCGTGACCTACCCGTGACTCAGGATTTCGGTCGACGGACTTCAGAGGATTGCGTCTTTGGCTAGCTGTCGTGCTTGAACCTATTTTTAGATTGGTTACTGTCAATTTCTGGGGTTTACGTGGGTTCTGTAACCATAGACCGACTCCAAGGGTCTAGCCGGAACTGGGATGTTACAGTAGGTTGGATAGTTGCCAATGGTCGGGAAATATTTCCAATAAAAATGAAATGTCGCAAAATAATTTCCTTGAATACGAAGTTTTCGACCTCTGGGGAATTGATTTTGTTGTCCCTCTTCCTTCTAGCTTCGAAAACAAATACATTTTAGTTGTTATAGATTATGTTTAATGAAGGGATGAGGCCCAAGCTCTTCCTACTAACGACTCCTGAGTCGTAGTCACATTTTTGAAAAAATTATTTTCTTGATTCGGTACGCCACAGGCCATCGTTAGTGATAGGGGTTCACATTTCATAACGCGTAGTTTTCTAAAACTCTTATAAAATATGGCGTTAAACATAAGATTTCAACTGCCTGCCACCCTCAAACTAACGGATAAGTCGAAGTAGTGAACAGGGAGATAAAAAGAATTTTAGAAAAGACTGTTTCCACCTTTAGAGAAGACTGGTCAACCAAATTAGACGATGATCTATGGGCCTACCGATCAGCGTTCCAAACTGTCATTGGATGTACGCCGTATCTTTTTGTTTATAGAAAATCGTTCCATTTACCCGTAGAATTAGAACACTGTGCTTTTTAGGCCTTAAGGTTTTTGAATTTCAATCCCCACTGTGTCGGTGATTTGCGAAAATTTCAACTTAACGAACTCGACGAGTTGCACTCTTACGCATATGAAAATAACAAATTTTATAAAGAGCGGACGAAGCGTTTTCATGACAAACACTTAAGGCACCCAAAAACCATAAAACCGAGCGGCCAAGTTCTTTTATATAATTCAGTTTTATGTTTATTTCCTGGAAAACTAAAGTCACAAATGTCTGGGCCATTTTCTATTAAAGAAGTTTTTTCGTTTGGCGTTGTGTTAATTTCACACCTTGATAACGGTGATTTCAAATTAAATGGTCAGTGTCTTAAACTTTTTTTCTGTGGTGATGTCAGTCAAAACTGTATTAATTTTATTCTGCATGATTTGAATGACGGATCACTTATGACTTTTTAATTTTGTTAAAAACTTTATATATTATATTGGACAAACTTTTTTTGGACAATATTATTTTTTTGCGTCGAGCTCAAATGACGTTTTAAACAAAGGGCACTATTGAGAGACAACCCAAGTTATTTTTCTATTTTATTTATTTTACACTTTTTGCCCCGGACGGCTCCGACAAGCTAAAGCCTTTGCGATTGCCTGCTCAAATGCAACTGAATCCATAACGAAGTCCAAAGAAGACATTTCAAGAGTTACAAAATGCAAGCAAGGGGGAGTGGCATCAGGCTACCTTCCGCGGCTCACAAATCCGGGGAAGTACCTGTTTTCAATTTTATAATTTTATTTCTGTTTTATTTTTTCTCTATCCTTCTCCTCTTTTCTCCATTGAGGATAATGTCCATTTTAAGCTTGTGGGAGGATTTCCTCCTTCCTTCTTGTTTATTTTTTTTCCATTAAAAAAAATTCAAATTAAAAAATAATATTTATATATATCATAAAAATCAAAAAATATGAGTATATCTTAAAAATCCCAAAAAAGAGAATATGTCAAAATCAAAAAAATATAAGTTTATTTTTAACTAATCTTGGTATTTCATTAGTATCCCTTGCTTTTGTTTTATTTTTTTCAAAATTCCAAATAACGACTTAACTAATTATAATTTTTCTAATCAATCTTTCTAATGATTTTTCACAAGTAAAATGTTGGTCATGTTGTGTTTCTAATTCGGGGTAGCATGTTAACGTAAAATGTTTTTCTAAAACCCCCATTTTTATTATGGTTTTGGTTATTTATTTTCTTTTCTTTCTCGAAAATCTTTCATCCACTATTTTAATTTTTGTTTTTAGATAATTTTTGTGATATCAACTTTGAGTAGTGTAGTAGATATGAATGATTCTAGACTCATATTATTCTTATTTTCAAAATAAGTTCATTAGTCTATATTTAATATCTAGGACCTACTTTTTAAAAAATTTCAAAACTAATGCTTTAGGAAAATTTTAGGAGCATGAAAATGATGTTGGCCATCTTTGTTTTTGTTTGAGCCTTCTTGCCAACCAAAAAATTTTCCCTAGTTAGCCGCTTTTGAGCCTTTTTCCTATTCCATTTGATAACTCCACTTATCATTTCATTTTTCAGCAAAGCCAAATTTTCCAATCTATCGTAACACACTAACTTTTTGAGTTTCATAAAATTTCATGTTGTGATAGGGTTGTTTTATGATTTTTGGAGAAATTTAAGAAAAAGTATGCTAAAAAATTGTTTAATTTTGTGGCCAATTTAAAAATGAAAAGACAATATTTTTTGCCTTTGTTTTGAAAAGAAAAAGAGAAAAAAAATTTGTTATTTTTTTGAAAATTTTGAAACTCTTTATTTTGATTTAGTGTGATTTTAAGCATTCATGTTCATATTTGAATTCCATTCCTAATTAAATGCCAAAACCAAACATTTCGGTCCTAATAAGTCCTGTTGATTCATACTCCTTGGTTTTCTTTTAGCTAAATGAAGAAAAATAGTAGATTAGTTAATTCTTGGATTTCAATTTATATTTTTGTTCTTGGATTAATTTGGGTATAAAATGCCTCTTAGAATCTTGTAACAACTCAACGCACTATTTTTTTTTGTTTCCCTGCTTTAACCTATTCAAAGAATTCTATTAAAATCTTGGATGAACTATTTTCGTTTGTAAAGTTTATAAAATGTTAGACCATATTTAAGTAATTGTTTTAGGTTTACGTTTCACCTTCTCCCTACTTAGAATTTCACATTATACTTGTGTTAATATAATTAGAATTTTCCTGATTAGTCATTTTTATGTTAGATTGTTTTTATATTTTTGCTTGAGCACAAGCAAAGCGTAATCATGGGGGGGGGGGGGGGTTTGATAATATGTTTTGTAGTTTAAACTACAAGGGTAATTACATGTTATTATTATGTAAATCATGTTTTTAAAGCTTTATTTTGATATCTTTTTTTTATGTTGAAGTATGAGACCGGGCAGTCTGGCGGTTTGAGCCTGGCGGGTTAGAGACCACGCGGTCTGGCGGTTACTCTCTAGCAGTTTGATATCCAGGCTGTTACTGTTTGTAGTCAGGTGGTCTGGCGGTTTATCTCCGGTGGCTTGGAAACCAGGCGGTCAAGCGGCCTCCTACCACATATCTCTCTCTTGCTTTTGGTATTGTCGAGCGGTTAACACATTGTCTAACTATGCGGCGTGTTCCGGTCTGTTGTTCTAGCCGCTCAGATTTTGTAAAACTTTAGTCCCACATTGTTAGTTTGTACTCTCTCCTCTCTCCTCCATTCTATAAAAGGGAAGTCATACCTTTGTAAATGATATCTTTTTGGATAATAAAACTTTCAATTATTCAAAGTTCCGGCTTGTTTTTAGTCGTTTGTTCTCTACTTTCACATGGTATCAGAGGACTCGATCTTCTCCTCCTGATTCTATGCGCCCTGTCTGCGCGGCTTGTTTCCTAACCGCGCGGCTTCTCATTGATTTATCCTATGTCCCTTTCTGAGACCTCAACTACCAACACTCCTATCGCCAATTCAGCTCCGCCTCCTACTCCTTCAGGAAACCTTAGCACGGTTTCTAAACTTGTTGGTTCTAACTATCCGGATTGGAGCGTTTCTTTCACCTTTCTCCTTCGCTCTCAGCGCAAACGTCATCACCTCACCGATTACCCTCCTCCTCCAGACTCTTCTCAATTTGATGACTAGGATGCCAGTGATGCGCTTGTCCGCACTTGGTTGGCTAATAGCCTCTCCGATGAATGCCTTCCTATCATACGCAATGATGAGACGGTCAAGACCGCATAGCTTCACCTTGCGTCTCTCTACTCGAAGGGGGCCCAGACATCTCGCATTTATACTCTCTATGCGGATCTCTTTGCTCGTCCTTCCATGTCCCCTGCTACGGCTTATCAGCAAGTTCAGGCACTTGGCGCCGAAATCCTCCAGAATCGCCCCTTCTCCGCGGACTTGGCCAAGAAGCAGAAACACTTCCAGGAACTCCTGGTTGTTTGTTATCTTCTACGACTCCCCGAGTCTTTTGATATGATCCGCCATCAGATCTTGGGAGAAGCAGAGTCTCCCACCTTGGATGCTACCGCAGCTCGCATTGCCGCTGTTACTTCGCTACTCCAGCATCCTCTATTGTCCTCCCCTCCTCCACAGGACTCCTATGCTCACCAAGTTCAGCGGGGTGGCACTAATGGCCGCAGCCAGTCAAGCACGCGTGGAACGTCAAGTTTCCTCTGCTCTCACTGTGGCCGTACCGGCCACTCTGTTGACCGCTACTGGCAGAAATATCCTAATCTTCGTCCCTTTGGTGATACTTCTTCCTCAAACTCCGCCTCCTCTCGGCCATCTGCATCTGTGGCCACGACCTCAGGTAGTACATATATCGTTAACCAAGGTAAATGGCTAATTGACTCTGGTGCTACAAATCACATGACCGGAAACCCTCAATGCTTCTCTCTCCTAGAAACGCATGATCGGTTATGTTGGGTACATTGGAAAATATGTACCTGATTTGAAGAAGCCTAACTTAGCTTAATGATATACATCAAGATGTATTTGATGTTGTTTTAAGTTGACATGTGCAGGTGAAGAAGTATTAAAGAATACAGGAAATTATTCTAAGTCCATGTGTCACCATCTGAAGAAACTGGGTCGACACTTCAGAATAATTGTGTCGACACTTGAAGGAAGCTGTGTCGACAAAGAGAAAGATAGTCGACCACATTTGTGTCGACACTGGGAAGCAATATCGACTCATAGAAGGATAGTCGACCTCAACTATGTCGACACCTGAAGGCAGAGTCGACACATACTGAGTTCTGAATCTACAACAACTGTGTCGACACACAGGACTTGTGTCGACACACTGCAAAGTCAAGAACAAGTTATTTTCTGAAGAAAGATGAAGTGTTGAGTCGACACAAATTCTCTGTGTCGACTCATTCTCAAGATGAAGTTCTGAAGAAGCAGTGTCGACACCAAATCACTTGTGTCGACACATATAGACAGTTGGTCTCGACACTTTCTGACAATCTGTCTCAACACTTTGCTGTCCAAGACTAAGGCACAGGATCTGTTTGAAGACTTGACAGCTATGGGTTATGACAGGTTAACTGAAGCTGTCAGACTTGTCAGAAGTCAGTTAGAAACCGGATCAGTCGGTTACCATGAAGAAGATCTATAAATAGACAGATTCAGAAGAAGATATAATATACAAGAGGAAATTAATTCTTAATCAACACATCAGTTAAGAGACAATTCCTCTCTTCAAGAAAGTGCAAGGCATTAAAGAAGATCTTCATCAGAAGATCTAAGAAGACGATCTCAGGATCAGTCTAAGTAGAGTTCTTTCAAGAATTCAGAAGTATCATCAAAGGTGTTGGATAGAGAGGGATCCAGCCACTTGAAGAAGAAGAAGGAAGCCGTCATTGGTTTCTCAAGAAGCTGTTTGGAAATCAACTCAGCTAAGTTCAGATTCAATAAGATTTGAAGAAGGCTCAGATTCACTTGATTTCATCAGCTGATCAAGAATTGTCTTGTTCTTTTCTCTCTCAACAAAGGAAAGACATTAAAAACTTCTTTTCTAATTTCTGTAGGATCTGTTAATACAGATCTGAGTTGTAAGCCTGTGTTATAAAGGCTGAGTGTAGGAGAGTTGATCTCTGAGTGGTAGAGTTGTTTGCCTGAGTGTAGGAGAAGGTTCTTCTCTGAGTTGTAGGCTTTGTGATAAGGCTGAGGTAGGGCTGTTGAGCCTGAGTTGTAGGAACCTTTTCAGGTTCTGAGCTGTAGGATCTGTGGATCTGAGTAAAGAGGAAGTTTGGCCGAATCTAGCATACTGCTAGATAGGTGAAGGGGGAAAGTGGATGTACCCAGACCTTAAGAAACCATTATAAAACAGTGTGCAATCTGTGATGGTTAAATTTCTGTGACTGCTGTGCTGTGTGTTTTAATTCTGTAATTGAATTCTGCCAAAAAGTGTTAACAAGCATTTGAATCTATTCACCCCCCTCTAGGTGTTTAGGTTGTCTTGAAAGTAAAACTATCAAGTGGTATCAGAGGGAGGTTCCTCAAAAAGGACTTAACAGTCTGAGGTAGATCTGAAAGGCAGAATCAAGATTCAAGAAGATGCGTTCTGGAGAAAATCACAAGGAGTTAGGGTCAATGAAGTTACCCATCTGCATGAAGGAAATCTTTGGAATTTGGAAAGAAAGAGTCAGATTGTTCATGGAAGCATCTGACCCAAGGATATACATCACAGTTCAGGAAGGACCCTTCATTCCAATGAAGGTATCAGTTCTTGATGCTAATATTCAAACTCCAAAGAGTTATTCTGAAATGACCAAGGATGAAATCATTTTGGCAACCATGGACAAGAGAGCTCAGAATATTATTGTGAGTGCCATAGATGATTCTACATTTCAGAATCTGATTCACTGCAAGACCTCCAAAGAAATGTGGGACACCTTGATTGTCTACATGGAGGGATCTGAAGAAGTAAGATAGGATAGGTAGTCTATGCTCAACCAGGAATATGAAAGTTTTAGACAAGGAAAAACTGATAGCATAACTGAATGCTATAAGAAATTCAATAGAATTGTGAATGAGTTAATGTCCTATGGAAGAGTCTTCAGTACCTATGAACTGAATGACAAATTCTTAAGATCCTTGACAAAGGATTGGGACACAAAGATCTGTTCCATAAGAGAAGTGGCTAAACTGGCAGAGATTTCTCCTCCAACCTTGTTTGGAAAGTTGCTATCCTATGAAATGCAACTTATGGTGAGGAAGGAGGAGGAAAAGAATTCAAAAGGAGAGCATAGAGAGAAGACAGTGGCCTTCAAGGCAGAAGCCAGTAGAAAGAATAGGAGGATATCATCATCTCCTCCTAAGGAAGTTGCAGAAGTTAGTTCTGAAAATTCAGATAATAAGGGTTCAGAAAGCTGTGAGTCAGATGCAGATTTTGCTGCATTTACATGGCAATTCTAGAGATTCTTAAAGAAGAAGCAGTGGAAGTCTAGGCCCTCCTCATCACAGCAAGTTGATGACTATTATCAGAAGAAAAAGTCATCAAGGAAAGAGAAGAGCAGAACAAAGCCCAGCAAGGCCACTACTTCAAAGATTGTCTGCTATTGTTGCAGTAGGCCTGGACATGTAGTGGCTGACTGTCCTGATAAGAGAAAGGAGTCATCAGACAAGAAGAAGACTTATTAAAAGGGCAAGAAGGAAAAATCCTTTGTTGCAAAGAAGGAAAAGAGCCTAACAGATCAATCAACTTCAGAATCAGAATCTGAAGCTGAAGCATATATTGGACTGTATGCTGCTACTGAAGAAGAGGAGTTCATACAATTGCTAGACTCCATCTATGAACAAGAAGATCATCAGTGCATGGGACTGATGGCAGGATTAGAAGAAGACATGTGCCAAAATCAGTCTGGTCCTAGTAAGGTACTATGTCCTTCAATAAAATTTGTTTATAGTACAAGTACAGAATCAGCTACATCTGCATCAAGTGATGTAGATGCATCTGAATCTGAAGGAGATGTCTATCAATTGATAGATAAGTATGGGGACTTGTTGCAGGCCCTTAAGAAAAGCAAGAACCTGGTTAAATCTCAGGCTCAGGAAATTGCTGATCTAAAGGTAGCTGCAACTGAGTTTGAAAAAGTAATTGATTAGAAGTTAAATGAAATTGCCAAACTGAAGAATATAACTATTATTCAGATGGGCACAATCAATTATACCAATCATCAAGTGAAGAGTCTGGAGGCCAGACTAAGAATAGAAAAGGAGTTAGTGGCTAGTTACTCTAAGCCAAAGTCTGTCTTACCCTTGATAGATGAATTTTTGACTCAAAAGGGTAAGGCAGGATTAGAATTCAAAGGTAACCCCAGGGCAGCCCAATTCAAGATGAAAGGCAAAGCTCCTGTCAAGCCACTGAACCTTTCTGTCCTTATTAAGTTTAGAAAGGTGCAAGTGCCTTCTAACCAATATGATCATGAAAATATTCATGGTCATTTAAAGACTAATGTTCTGATAAACAAGGGTGTAAATGCCAACAGGCCTATCCATGTTCATAAACCCAATGGTTATAAGAAATCAGTGGGTGAAGCTGCTGCAGCACCAGCAATGGACAGAAATTCTTCTGTCAAGGGTGTATCTCGATCTAGATACAATAAGTTTGAATGTTGGTGCTGTGGCAAGAGAGGCCATTTTGCATTAGACTGCTGGCATAACACAAGTGTTAGAAAGAACAATAGTCTACCTGTTAGAAGAGATAATGGTAGCTTTCTTAATGCTAACCTGAACCAAGGACCCAAGACTTACTTGGGTTCTAAGGGTAAGTAAATCTGTGTTGCAGGAAAGTCCAAGTGGCCATGCCCCTATATGGTACTTGGACAGTGGTTGTTCCAGGCACATGACTGGAATAAAGGGGCTGCTGAAGGAGTATACATCTGTCAAAGATAGACCTAAAGTGATCTTTGGTGGATCTGAAAAAGGAATCATCAAAGGGTTTGGTAACATTTCTACTAACCTAATTACTATCACCCAAGTGGCTTATGTAAACGGTTTGAAACACAATCTAATAAGCATAAGCCAGCTGAGTGATATAGGATATGACATTTCATTTGTTAAGGATGGATGTCATATCAAAAGGTCAAGTGATCAAAAGATCATATTGACTGGGTATAGGAAGAGAAATGTCTATTGTCTTAATTTTGTATATGAGAACAATGCTTCTTCCATCTGCCTTGTAATAAAGCTTCTCATTGTGTCAAGTGGCACAAGAGATTGGCTCATCTTAACTACAAGACAATTGGCCAACTCTTTAGCAAAGAGTTAGTGAGGAATGGTCCTCAAGTTAAGTGTATAAAGGAAGAAAAATGCTCAGCTTGTCAAAAGGGCAAGCAGACAAAATCCTCCTTTCAAAGCCTTGAAAACAAGGATTCTGTGAGGTGCCTATACCTCTTACACATTGATCTTTTTGGTCCTATGCCAGTTCATAGTTTAGGTAGGAAAGTCTATACTTTTGTGGTGGTAGATG
This sequence comes from Platanthera zijinensis, assembly GCA_039513925.1. Lineage (NCBI taxonomy): Eukaryota > Viridiplantae > Streptophyta > Magnoliopsida > Asparagales > Orchidaceae > Platanthera > Platanthera zijinensis. Next base: position 40,096,336 of record CM077089.1, on the reverse strand, counting down.
ACTATTCTAGATTTACATGTGTGTTCTTTTTGAGGCAGAAATCAGAAACCCCAAGTGTATTACTTAGTTTTGTAAAGCAAATTCAGAATGAACTGAATAGTACAGTGGTCAAAATCAGAAGTGACCATGGTACTGAGTTTCAATCTGAAAGCATGACAAAATTATGTGAAGACTTTGGGATTTTCCAAGAGTTTTCCTCACCTAGAACACCACAGCAAAATGGCATTGCTGAAAGAAAGAATAGAACATTAATTGAAGCTGACAGAACTCTATTGAGTGACACCTCTCTCCCAGAATATTTCTGGGCTGAGGCAGTTAACACTGCATGTCATGTGATCAATAGGGCTTCTATCACCAAGAAACACAAAAAGACTCCCTATGAGATTATGAAAGGTAGAAAACCAAATCTATCCTACTTCAGGATCTTTGGTTGTAAGTGCTATATACTTAACAATGGTAAGTCATACCTAACTAAGTTTGCTGCCAAATCCCAAGATGGAATATTTGTTGGGTACAGCATAAATAGTAAGGCCTATAGAATCTATAACTTGACTACTCAAGTTGTTGAAGAATCTGTACATATTGTGTTTGATGAAACAAGATTAATCAACTGTGAGTTGTCTTGTAGATCAAATGATTCAACAGGTATAAGCAAAAGAATGGACAAGCTCTCCATTGCTGAAGCATCAAAGGAACATGGAGCATTGGAAAATGAAGGCTACTGTCCAGGTTGAGTACAAGACTCAATAGAAGCTGATGAAAACCAAGAGGTTCAGCATGAAGAAAGAGCTGGAGATGTTCAACCAGAAAGGAATCTTCCTGCAGCTACAAGACATTTAAGAGATCATCCAGCTAATCAGATTATAGGTGATCCAAGACAGGGAGCGCAGATTAGAAGCATAAATCAAAGCACAGACCTGCATTAAAGTTTCCTGTCTCAAATGGAGCCTAAGAAGTTTGAAGAAGCCATCCAAGACCAGCATTGGATTGATGCTATGCAAGAGGAGCTGAATCAATTCAGAAGGTGCAATGTCTGGGAGCTTGTTCCTAAACCAAGAGGCCACAACATAATTGGCACAAAGTGGATTTATAGAAACAAATTGGATGAGAGTGGAATAATAGTGAAGAATAAAGCAAGATTGGTTGCAAAAGGATACAGACAGAAAGAAGGGATTGACTTTGATCAAACCTTTGCCCCAGTAGCAAAGCTGGAGGCAATCAAAATGTTCCTTGCCTATGCAGCCTATCAAGACTTCAGAGTGTAACAGATGGATGTGAAATCAGCATTCCTGAATGGTGATTTAAAAGAGGAAGTCTATGTAGAGCAGCCATCAGGTTTTGTAGATCCTCTTAAACCTGATTTTGTCTATAAGCTTAGGAAAGCTTTGTATGGGTTAAAGCAAGCCCCAAGGGCTTGGTATGAAACCCTGTCTACTTTCCTTATTGAGAATAAATTCTCAAGAGGAAAAATAGACAAAACTCTATTCCTTAGGAAATCCAAAGGTAAGATCATCTTAGTTCAGATCTATGTTGATGACATAATCTTTGGATCTACTGAAAACAACCTTTGTAAAAAGTTTGCCAAACTTATGCAAGGGAAGTTTGAGATGAGCAGTATGGGGAAACTTAAGTTCTTCTTGGGACTCCAAGTAAGACAGACTGATGATGGCCTGTCCATATCCCAGTCTAAGTTCACCAAAGAATTAATTAAGAAGTATGATATGGAGTCATCCTCCACTATGAGAACTCCTATGGGAACAAGTATGCCTATATGCAAAGATGATGCAGGTAAACCTGTTGATGAATCTTTGTATAGAGGAATAGTTGGCTCTCTACTATATCTCACTGCTAGTAGACCAGATATTATGTATGCTACATGTGTCTGTGCTAGGTACCAAGCCTGCCCTAAAGAATCTCATTATACTGCAGTCAAAAGGATTCTGAGATATCTTAAGGGCACACCTAATCTAGGCCTTTGGTACCCTAGGAATAGAGATTTTGTACTAACAGGTTATTCAGATGCAGACTTTGCAGGCTGTAGAGAGGATAGAAAGAGTACAACAGGTACTTGTCAATTCTTGGGAGGAAGATTGATATCATGGAGTAGTAAGAAGCAGACCAGTGTGGCAATATCCACAGCTGAGTCAGAATATGTTGCTGCTGGCAGCTGCTGTGCACAGCTATTGTGGATACAGCATCAGTTGAAAGACTATGGTATTCAAGTAAGTAGAACACTTTTAATGTGTGATTCTAAAAGTGCTATTTCTATTGCTAATAATCCTGTTTCTCACAGTAGAACTAAGCATATAGAAATTAAATACCATTTTCTTAGAGAGCATGTAAAAAAAAAGACATCTCATTGGAATTTGTTAAAATAGATTATCAAATAGCAGATGTATTTACTAAGCCACTGGATGAAACAAAATTTAATAAATTTAAAATTGAATTAAGCATGCTGACCATTGATTAGTTTATCAACAAACATATAAGTGATATTAGATTATCAAGTGGTATTGACAAAAACAGAAATTGGCTAAGTAAAATGTGTCGACACATTCAGTGATAATGTGTCGACTCAGTGAAGTCATGTTGACTAGTCAGAGAATATGTGTCGACACAGAGAATTTGTGTCGACACTTAAGAATCAAATAGTCGACTCATCCAGGAATGTAGTGTCGACTTCACCAGAATAGTGGTGTCGACACTTACAGATTTTGTGTCGACACTTATCCTAAGAGCCGACACAAAATTTCTAATGCTCTTCTATGTCTCTCAGGTGTCGACATATCCACAATTGGTGTCGACACATAGTAGACAGACTTGCTGTCAAGACAATAGAAGATTGTGTCGACACACTCCATATGTGTCGACACATATATACTGTTTTTGCCCGACTTTTGATCTTCTTTCCCTAGAAGGTATAAATAGGTCAAGAACTTATTATGTTGACACACTTACAAGGTTTTGGAGACTGTCACCCTGTGTCGACAATCTCTCTCTCTTCTCTCTCAAGATTTCTCGTCTGATCAATGGCGCCAAAGGTTGCATATAATGTCAACGAAGGATATGAGTTGGTGCGCAATGCCTTTGCGGATGCCCCGACAGATGTTCAAAGGGTTGTCACTCTAATTTCTTAATCTGGATTAGAATTTCTAGTTTCTGAACCATCAAAGATCTGGAAGAAGGAGGTGATTGAATTCTTTACCTCTGCATCAGTGGATTCAGCTGGTCTCAAGATAAAATCCACTGTTCATGGGACAAAGGTGAAACTGACACCAAGAAATTTAAGAAAAATACTTCAATTATCAAACATTGAGAATGAAGAAGAGGTTCCAGCCTCTAATACCAGGGAGGCTCTCCAATGGTGTGGATTGGATCCAACCCTGAAGATTAGAGCAGTTATCAACAGGAAGGGCATGAATCAACAGGGCAAGTTTCTGTCAGAAGTAGTTGGGAAGGTAATTTTGTGCAAACCAGGTGGACATGATAGGATTTCAGCCTATATGTTCAGCCGAATGACCAGAATTGTGTTTACAATTCCAACTGACTGGTCAGTTGTAGTATTTGATAAGATCAAGGAAGGAATCAAGAAGCCAAATCTGGATAGAATTGTGAGTTTATACCTGACTGGGGTGATCCCTGAGGTTATGCAACAACTGCCTGGGACAAAGATTAATCACATAAGGAAAATGGATATAAGATTATTTTCAAGGTGGGATAGGGTGCTGTCTAAAGATGTGCCTGATGAGAATAGGCAGGACACACCTAAGAGATCCCTTGTACATGATCTAGGCACTGCCCACCATCCAGAAGAGCAAGTGAGAAAGCAGGTTGAAGATCAGCCTGAGTCTACTCAAGTTCAAAAATCAACCATTCCTGCACAGATGTAGGGGGAGCATGCTCACTCTCCTGTCCATAATGTATCTACTCCTGACCAGGAACAGGTACAGGGAGAGCAAGTGTATTTTCCTGCCAAGAACATTACTAATATTTCTATTCCTGCACAGGTGCAGGCGGAGCAAGTGTATTCACCTGCCCAGGATATTCCAAATACTGAACAAGTGCAGGGGGAGCAGATGTCTGAAACAGTGCAGGAGAAAGAACAAATTGATTTATCAAAAGATTTGAATATTGCAGATCTAGATGATTCAACATCTGTTCAAGATCAGAAGGAATACACTCTAGATGAGTTATTTCCTAATGTTGAAATTGCTACTAATAGAGTAGAGGAGGAACAAGACAATGAGAAGGCACTAGACATGGAGATAGCGCAAGAAGCTGAGAAGGAACAAGGAGTTGAGTAGGAGCAAGTAGTTGAGGGGGAGCCTGTGAATGTTGAGGCTGAGCAACATGTCACTGAAACTAATATTCCTCCTACTCCACCTGAAAGAGTTCAAATAGAAAGTTCATCAGACTCTGAGACTGAAGAAGCCAGAATGGCTAAGAAGAGAATGCTCATAGTCTTCAAGAGAAGGACCCAAAGTTATAAGTAGGCACTCCAAACTTCAACTCACCAATCTCCATCTGAATTTAACTACAACAAGTTCATGGTAGATTTGCAAGTTAAGTTGGATGAGCAGAGATTAGCAATGGAGAAGTATGTTGATGAGAGTAATAAATCCCTTCAATTTGACTTGGCTCAAGATATTAAGTCTATTAGATTTGAAGTAAATATGAATAAGAAGGAGATGACAGATTGCTTCCATAAGGGAGGTAATGCTGTAGTATTTTTGGCTAAACAACAGCAGTCTATCCTCACTAAAGTGGATGATATTGCTTTGAAGCAAGGTTATGTTTTGGAGAATCAGCTGAGGATGAATGATAATTTGGCAGAATCTCACCATGAAATTCTTGAAGAGTTCAAAAAGGCTACTGCAGGGATGACTGAAGCAAGAGCAAAAGAGATGGAAGCTTTTGATCAGAAACTAAAGGAGGCTATAGCTTCAGTTCAATCTGCCATCACTTCATCTCAGAAGGAAATATCTGACAAACTTCAAAAATTGAAACCATATTTTAAAGAAGGTGTGAATTATTTAGATGGCCAGATCAGATTTCAGAAGGATGATCTAAAAGATCATATTACCAGAGAAGTCATAAAGGGGGAGAGGTTGTTAGTTCATGCTGGCTCAGAGCACACCAAATGGGTGACAAATAGTATTCGAGCCACATTGGGATATCCACCTTTGTGTGATGATGATATGGTGGCTGAGTCAGGAATTCAAACAGGTCTACTTGAAGGCAATCAACCTGAGATTGCCCAAGTCATTTACCCTCCTCCTGATTTTGATATGATTAATCAGCAAGTTCAGGATATGTATAGTCCTCCAAAGGAGGTTACCAAGGTTGTTATTGAAAAAGTTGATAAGTCTGATGCCAACTTGAAAGAACAGCAAGATGCTCTACTATCCAAGAAAAGATTTAGAGAGCAGGCTGAACTTAAGCTAGATTTTGAGCAGTGGAGCCCTACTTTAAGAAATATTATACTAACTGCATGGAAGGCTGTAAAGGACCAAGCACATGAAAGAGGAAAGTGGTATAATGAAATGGAATGGCAAAAGTATGAAGCTAGGCAGGAAGCCATAGTACAGTTCAGGAGAAAAGCCAAGCTGGGATGGTTGCCACCAGATGCTCAGGAGCCGAGCAAGTACTTTCCAAAGCCCTTTCATTACTTTGAAAGGCAAAGGCTAAAGGAAGAAGCTCAAAAGAAAGCTGAGCTAAAAGGCAAGAAGCCTGCTGAAGTTGCTGAAGCTCCTGTGAAGGCTCAAATCCAATATGGCAAAGGAATTGTAATAAGAGAGCCTGATCAGTCTTAGTTCTAAGTTCTTTCAAATGTTTTGTAATGTTTTGATCATTCAATGTAAACATCTGTAATCAAACATTATCAAGTTATAAACAAAATTTTGTTTGGAATCATATATTCATGTTCACTCTGTGATGAATTGTAAATATTTTGTTTATATAAAATATTCCTGTAATGTCATACATCATCATATTATTTTTATTATAAATGGTGTATATCATTAACTAAAAGGGTTATGACTTCTACAAATAGGGGGAGATTGTTGGGTACATTGGAAAATATGTACCTGATTTGAAGAAGCCTAACTTAGCTTAATGATATACATCAAGGTGTATTTGATGTTGTTTTAAGTTGACATGTGCAGGTGAAGAAGTATTAAAGAATACAGGAAATTATTCTAAGTCCATGTGTCGCCATCTGAAGAAATTGGGTCGACACTTCAGAATAATTGTGTCGACACTTGAAGGAAGCTGTGTCGACATAGAGAAAGATAGTCGACCACATTTGTGTTGACACTGGGAAGCAGTGTCGACTCACAGAAGGATAGTCGACCTCAACTATGTCGATACCTGAAGGCAGAGTCGACACATACTGAGTTCTGAATCTACAACAACTGTGTCGACACACAGGACTTGTATCGACACACTGCAAAGTCAAGAACAAGTTATTTTCTGAAGAAAGATGAAGTGTTGAGTCGACACAAATTCTCTGTGTCGACTCATTCTCAAGATGAAGTTCTGAAGAAGCAGTGTCGACTTAAAGGCAAACTTGTCGACATCATCAAAGGCTGTGTCGACACCAAAGTCACTTGTATCAACACATATAGACAGTTGGTCTCGACACTTTCTGACAATCTGTCTCAACACTTTGCTGTCCAAGACTAAGGCACAGGATCTGTTTGAAGACTTGACAGCTGTGGGTTATGACAGGTTAACTGAAGCTGTCAGACTTGTCAGAAGTCAGTTAAAAACCGGATCAACCGATTACCTTGAAGAAGATCTATAAATAGACAGATTCAGAAGAAGATATAATATACAAGAGGAAATTAATTCTTAATCAACACATCAGTTAAGAGACAAGTCCTCTCTTCAAGAAAGTGCAAGGCATTAAAGAAGATCTTCATCAGAAGATCTAAGAAGACGATCTCAAGATCAGTCTAAGTAGAGTTCTTTCAAGAATTCAGAAGTATCATCAAAGGTGTTAGATAGAGAGGGATCCAGCCACTTGAAGAAGAAGAAGGAAGCCGTCATTGGTTTCTCAAGAAGCTGTTTGGAAATCAACTCAGCTAAGTTCAGATTCAAGAAGCTTTGAAGAAGGCTCAGATTCAGTTGATTTCATCAGCTGATCAAGAATTGTCTTGTTCTTTTCTCTCTCAACAAAGGCAAGACATTAAAAACTTCTTTTCTAATTTCTGTAGGATCTGTCAATACAGATCTGAGTTGTAAGCCTGTGTTATAAAGGCTGAGTGTAGGAGAGTTGATCTCTGAGTGGTAGGGCTGTTGGCCTGAGTGTAGGAGAAGGTTCTATTCTGAGTTATAGGCTTTGTGATAAGGCTGAGGTAGGGCTGTTGAGCCTGAGTTATAGGAACCTTTTCAGGTTCTGAGCTGTAGGATCTTTGGATCTGAGTAAAGAGGATGTTTGGCTGAATCTAGCATACTACTAGATAGGTGAAGGGTGAAAGTGGATGTACCCAGACCTTGGGGAACCACTATAAAATATTGTGCAATCTGTGATGGTTAAATTTCTGTGACTGCTGTGCTGTGTGTTTTAATTCTGTAATTGAATTCTGCCAAAAAGTGTTAACAAGCATTAGAACCTATTCACCCCCCCCTCTAGGTGTTTAGGTTGTCTTGAAAGTAAAACTATCAGGTTACCCCCAATTCTTATTGCGGATGGTTCACCTTCCCCGGTTCATGGGACGGGTATGGTTCAAGTCACCCCGTTGCTTCGCTTAGCGAACACTCTATATGTCTCAAAGTTCCCTTGCAATTTGTTATCCGTTACAACTTTATACAAGCAACTTCAGTGCTCTGTCTTATTTACTCTTGGTTCTTGATGTTTTCAGGACCCGAGGACCCAATGGACGATTGCTACTTGGACTGAGAGCGGCGACCTATACCTCCTAGATAATATTTCCGCTATATCCGCCTTCTCTTCCTCGTCTACCGATCTGCTTCAATGACATCTTCGCCATGGACATCCTCCTCCTCGGATTCTTCGTCAGCTTCTTCCCCACTTATCTCAGACCAGTCCTCCGCTCAACTGTGATGCGTGTCAGCTTGGCAAACATCACCGCTCCTCCTTCCCGCCGAAGCAAGGCCGTGGTTCCTCCCGCCCTTTTGTCTCATTCATTCTGATGTCTGGGGTCCTGCTCCTACTCTCACCGTTGGTCAGAGTAGTTCTTACTTTGTAACTTTTATTGTTGATTTCTGTAGATGTACCTGGGTGTATCTATTAGAAGATCGCTCTAAACTCTTATCTGTATGGCAATCCTTTTATAATATGATTAAAACTAAGTTTATAATTTCTATTAAAGTACTACGCTCTGATAATGCTAAAGAATATCTCAGTCATGAGTTTTCGTCTTTTTGTATGCAACATGGTCTTATTCATCAGACCAGTTGTGTTTACACCTCCCAGCAAAATGGGGTGGCGGAGCATAAAAACCGTCATCTCCTCGATATTGCTCGCACTCTCATAATGCAGATGCAGGTGCCTTGCTCCTACTAGGGCTATGCTGTTCTCCTCGCCTTCTATCTCATCAATCGCATTCCCTCTTCGGTTCTCCACGGCAAAACCCCCTTCTCCATTCTCTACCCGGGCAAGGAACCCTTTCCTCTTCCTCTTCATATCTTTGGGTGTACGGCTTTTGTGCATGCTCCGTCTGCTACCTGTGACAAGCTTTCCCCCCATTCTACAAAATGTGTCTTTTTGGGGTACTCGACCACTCAAAAAGGCTATTGTTGCTTTGACCACGTTCTGCGCAAATAGTTTGTTTTCGCGGACGTCACCTTCTTCGAAAATGCATCCTACTTCTCTTCTCAGTCCCTGCTTCCTCCTATTGTATCTGACTCTCCACCATCTCTCTGTGTTCCTTCCACGCATATCGACGTCTCCCCTCCTATATCATCTCCTCCTCCGTCTCCTCCTCTCTCGATTATACTCCCTCCCTCTTCTTTGCAGCCGTCTCTCTCTAGTCCTGGGCCAGCTTTCTCTGCCACGAACGCTCCAGTCCCTGAGGCAAGGGACGACCTGGATCTTCCCATTTCTCTTCGCAAAGGGATGCAGGCATGTACCCAACACCCGCTTGCGGCTGTTGTTTTCTATGATCGGCTTAATCCTTCTCGCAGGTGCTTTGCTTTGGCTATCTCTTCTATTACCAATCCCCACACTTACCAGAAGGCTCTTGTTATTTCTCATTGGAAATATCCCATGGATGATGAAATCGCCACTCTTACTGAAAGGGGTACCTGGACCCTTGTTCCTCCACTGGTAGGTACTGATTTGGTTGGCTATCGCTGGGTGTTCGTTGTGAAGTTTCGCCCAGACGGCATTGTGGATTGTTACAAAGCCCGGTTGGTGCCAATGGATTTACTCAGACTTATGGAGTTGACTATTTTGATACTTTCTCCCCAGTTGCTCACCTCAGCACCATCCGGGTTCTTCTCACTGTGGCTGTCAACAGGGAGTGGGCCATTTCCCAGCTTGATATCAAGAATGCCTTCCTCTATGGGGATCTTCCGGAGGAAGTCTACATGGAGCAACCTCCTGGGTATGTTGCTCAGGGGGAGACACAAGTATGCCAGTTAGAGAAGGCCATCTACGACCTAAAACAGAGCCCGCGGGCATGGTTCGACAAGTTTAGTGGTATTATGGCTACCATTGGCTTTACAAGAAGTTCGACCAATAACTCATTATTTATTCACAGAACCGCATCAGGCCTTGTGGTTTTGGCATTGTATGTGGATGAAATTCTTCTTACCGGTAATGACCAGGCTGGGGTGGACTTGACAAAGAAACACCTCCGTCAACACCTAGTCACGAAGGATATGGACTCCCCGAAATATTTCTTGGGGATAGAAATCTCTCGGAAGCCCGACTCGTTTGTTCTCTCCCAACAAAAGTATGCTCTTGATCTTCTACAAGTGGTAGGATTGACCGGTTCCAAATCGGCCCGGTATCCCATGGCTACTGGAGAGGACAAAACATGGACAGATGACTCACCTCTTATATCCGATGCCACGAGGTATAGACGTTTGGTGGGCAAACTCATTTATCTCATAGTGACTAGACCTGACATCGCCTATGTTGTAGGAAAGGTCAGTCAGTTAATGTAAGCTCCTAGGGAATGTCATCTTCAATCTGTCTTGAAGATACTAGAGTATGTCAAAGCAGCACCGGGAAAAGGGCTACTCTTTCAGAAGCATGGTAATCTGAGAGTTGAAGCCTACTCAGACTCAAGCTATGCGGATGATAAAGGTGACCGTAAATCTACATCAGGTTTTTGTATATTTGTTGGAGGTAATCTTTTGAGCTGGAAGAGCAAGAAGCAGTCTGTTATCTCAAGGTCCAGTGCAGAAGCCGAATACCGGAGTATGGCGTAAACCACATGTGAGTTAAAATGGTTGCGGGCTCTCATGCTTGACCTTTCCACACGGAGAGGTTTATGACAATCCTCTGCCTATGTTCTGTGACAATAAGGCCGCTATATACATATCAAAAAATCCGGTCTTCCATGAGAGAACGAAACATATAGAAGTCGACTGCCATTTCATCCGAGAAGAGGTCTTGAACAGACAGATTTGCACTCCGTTCGTCACCTCCGACAAAGAGTTGGCAGATATCTTCACCATGCCGATTTCTACTTCCTTCTTCAACATTTGTGACAACCTGGGCATGATTGATATCTATGTTCCAGCTTGAGGGGGAGTGTTGAAGTATGAGACCGGGTGGTCTGGCTGTTTGAGCCTGGCGGGTTTTTGACCGCGCAGTCTCGCTGTTACTCTCCAGCAGTTTGATATCAGGCTATTGCTATTTGTAGTCCTGCGGTCTTGCAGTTTATCTCCAGTGGATTGGAAATCGGGCGGTCTAGCGGTCTCCTATCGCATCTCTCTCTCTTGCTTCTGGTATTGCCGGGCGGTTAGCACATTATCTAACCGCGCAGCCTATTCCGGTCTGTTGTTCTAGCCGCTCAGATTTTGTATAACTTTAGTCCCACATTATTAGTTTGTATTCTCTCCTCTCTCCTCCATTCTATAAAAGGGAGGCCATACTTTTGTAAATGATATCTTTTTGGATAATAAAACTTTCAATTATTCAAAGTTCGTGTTTCTTTTTAGTCGTTTGTTCGCTACTTTCACATTGTATATATATTTAATACCACTAATGTTTTCTTTTTGTTTTGCAGGTTTGCAGTTTTTAAGCTGAGAATTCGTCAAGCTCAGATTTCGTCAAGCTCAGCCTTTTCATTGAGCTCAACTTATTTCGTCGAGCTCAACCTTTTCGTCGAGCTCAACCTTTTCGTTGAGCTCAACTCTTTTGTCGAGCTCAGCCAGTTCGTCGACCTATCCTTCAGCAATGTTTGTCGACCACGGCACAGCAAAGTTTGTCCACCTCAGCTCAGCAAAGTTCGTCAACCTCACTTTCTGCGTTCGACGTTCGTCGACCTCGCCCTCAACAAAGTTCTCCGACCTTAGGTCATCAAATTTTGTCGATCTCGCCATCAGCAAAGTTCATCGACCTTACTTTCTGCGTTCGACGTTCACCGACCTCGTCTTCAGCAACATTCGTCGATCTCTGCCTTCATTCTGCATTCGACGAACTCCTCCAATTTAATCAAACGCCGCGTTCATCCTTTGTTCGTCAACCTTTCTTTTTGCATTCGACATTCATCGACCTCGCCTTCAGCAACATTCGTCGAGCTTCGCCTTCATTCTTCATTCTACGAACTCCTCCAATTTCGTCAAACCCCGCCTTCATCCGCCATTTGTCGACCTAACTTTCTTTGTTCGACGTTCGTCGACCTCGTCTTCAGTTCAATTTCGTCAACCTCAACTTCAGTTTTGAGTTCGTCGAACTCCTCCTACTCCTTCTCTTTGCCGTTCGCCGAGCTCTCCCTCCTTCTCCTCTGAATTCGTCGAGCTCTCTCTCCTTCTTTCGTCGAGCTTAGCTGCTGCCAAAGAATAAGTCCCGCTCTTCCAAAAAACCTGCTACCACCATTAATACACCTCACCCATACCAAGGCAATCATCATTTCCCTTCAGATTTCATACCAAGGTCAACTCTCGTGCATGGCTGGATGCATGGGCATTTCCTGCACCTTGAAGAATCTATAAATAAAGCTCCACCCCCTGTTGAAAAAAAAGAATATTGGGTGAGGGGAAGTGCTGCTATTTTTAGTTCTACCTTATTGTTGTTCCTCTCTCCTTCTCTCATTCTAGTTTTTCTTAGTTCAGTTTCAATTTTACTCTTCTGTAATAGTTTTTAATTTTCTTTTGTAGTTTATTTTAGTGCTAGTTTAGTTCTCATTTTTCCTGCTAGTGTAATATTTCTTTTATTTCAAGTTGTAAGTTCTCTGTTAATTTAATTTAAAGTCTGCTTACTTTTATTTATCTCTATTTTTTTCCATGCACTCCTACTCATCACACTTCCTCCACTTCACCATGAGTAACAAATCCTTCTTATACTCGATCTTGATGATCCGAGGTTCGAGTTGATTAAGTTTTGATGCTCTAGTTTACTTTTTCTTTGTATGGTTTAGACCTCTATTTACTCTTGATTAATCGTGTTTGGAGATATATAATTGATATATGTTTTCCATCTTTGTTTCCACTCTTAGCTAGCAGAGAGGCTCGTAGTTTGGAGTGAACACTCAATATTAAAGAGAGTTGCACTCACCCCTCGAGAGAGGCAGACAATACATCTCATGGATTGGAGTGAAATCTAATAGCGGGGTTCACAGAAAAAAGCGAGATTTAGGCCTCCGATTTGGACGAGAGTTCAGTCAGACGTTCCAAAACTCAGGTGGGCATGACTTTGAGAGAAGCATGTTCATGCTTTAGGAACCTCCACAGTCAAGGTCCTTTGCCTTATTAAGTTAGAATTTATTATCGCATTTTTGATGAACTTAGACCAAGGTGATTCTCGATCGAGTGCTTTTCTTTATCATTATTTAACCCCTCGATTTAATCGCTAGTTGTGGTCTCTCTGATTAAGTGCAAGTGTTTTACTTTATGCAAGTAGTATCTTCTTTTAAGTTAGCTAACAACCCTAAAATTTTCTTCGATAAGATTATAGTCGTCGTGTGAGTAAGATTACTCAACGGTTCCCGAATTTTAATACGACACTTGTGTCCTCTAGCTACAATTCGATTGGTATACTTGCCTAGTTGGATTGCTAGTTCAGTTTTATTATCTTCACGATTAACAGACACCAGATGTCAAGAGCACAACCTGGGAATTGGAGTCCGTAATGAGAGAATCACGCCCTGATATGTTCTCCTAGTTTTCTTCGGTAAGTGTTTCTATCCAACAAAGATCTTATTTACCTCTTTTCTATATAGGATTTGCCATACACTCTAAGTTTAGGGACGAAACTTCTTAAAGGAAAGTTGACTGTAATGCCCCCAAAATTTCAATAATTCATTTTAATCCTCTAATTGGCATGATATTTAGCTTTATGGCATTACATTAGTGTGGTGATTTTTTTATATTGTCAATGTTAGTATGTTTATGTGTCCGTTTTTTAAGACCAAATTTCGAGATTCTCGAAACTTAGATCTTATACTATAAAAAATTAAATTAATTACTTTTAAGATTTATTATAAAAACAGAAATTCCAAAGTAATAATTGAAATAAACCTAATTAATTGATTATAATTCTTTATTTCTAATCTTGGAGCAATTTAGTCAAACTAGCGTTGGTAAAGACCAAAAACAATAAATTCTTAACTTGAGAAATTATATTTATAAGAGATAAGAAAGCCAGCTGTAGTTTATTTCCTTAGGCTTTTAATATCCCTCTTGCAAACCCAAACAAGAGAAGAAAGAAAGAAAGATTGGCGGAGAAAACTATTCAACTGGACCTTTTGGTCCACCCAATCAGGAGTTCCATTGCTCGTTTTCTCGATGGAGACTAGATTCGAAAAGCATTCATTGAGCTCTTTGTCTGTGTGGTAAATATTTACCATTTCATGGTGTTTTACTGTTAGGTTAAGTAACCCTAACCATGGTTTCTTGCTTTTTCTACCCAGATTTTCTCACCAAACCCTAGCTTATGCTGATCCTTGGTATGGAGGGTCTGTGAGGCCGATTTATGGTGGTCATAGTTAAGGCAAGTGGTGGATTGTTTGTAACACCTCTACCCGTCATGTGTAATATAATAGAGGGTCCGGCCGGGGCCCTACACCATATTCCATAAACAGGAGGAGAAGTTACTAAATAATATCAAAACATCGAATCCTAACACAGAGCATTCTAGCGTAAGCTTCAGGGTTGAAAACTTGAACTCAAAAAGAACCGAAATGTCCACTACTACCAAGTAGGAATGTATACAACCAAATACACAAGGTACATAGCTTTATGGATTTACAAGTTTCTTTTAACAAATGTGTGGTTTACAAACATCGGCGCGCAGGACCACCACACATGAACAAGAGTAAACAAAACAAGCCCTCAAGGGCAGTAGCAAAACCTGGACTTCAGCCCGTTATTTCTCGCTTGGGCCAGCACCACCTAAAAAGAAGCAATCCACCGAGCGGTGGCAAATAGGGCAACATTCAACATTCATCTAACCAATTATAACGACCCTGCCCCTGAAACGGGGCAGCGAAATTCCTTCCCTACAAAGAATTTATTCACACAACATATATATATAACAATCCACCAAGGCTGTGCACAACCGCACAAGTTAATACATATCATAAACATCAACACGATGGCCCGAAATTCGGTGCACTCAGGGCACATTATTGGTGTACCGAATACCAGGTCCCACCACCGTTCAGAGGTCCCAGACATGATGGTCCATTATGAGCATTCCTAGTCTTTATGGTGCGTAGGTCAAAGACTCTCATTATGCCACTGAAAAAAGCTTTATGCCTTGACACTCTCTTGTACAGCTAACATAATGCTGGTACAGATAAGCTACCCCCCATTGCTCAAGTCGCCTTGCCATTATCACATACTGAAGTACTCATGGACAATTTACAGGCGCGGGTCGGTTTCACCTTTCCTGTTCGGCACTAAGCCTTTTTTAGAGCTCGCAGCTCTCAACATCCATACTATCCTCCAAGGACTGGCTTCTTCATCCAAAAAGGGGATATAATGCCAGTGTTCCTCGCAATCGCTTGGCTGGTTAAGTAAAACTCACTTTCTGCACCCAAACTCAACCCAAACATGACATACAACACAAGAATCACGCGGGTATTTTCCTTGAATTCCTCCAGTACTTCCTACTGCACTAAGCTACAGGTATCCACCAAGGATTTCGTACACGCAATAAATTTATCCAAAGTCTTCTCTGATTTGCAAACAATTCATCCCCAATCCAGACCAACTTATTTGGATGGGCTTCACACAGCATGCCTAACCGTACTACACACTTCCGGTTCTAATGGAATAAAAAAAGGGATGAACGACCGATCCCATGGGAATCACTTTGCCATCCACCATTTGGTGGAGGATTCCTATGCAAATGCACAAAAGAAGGACTTCACATGTCCAAGAAAGAAATCGTTACCCTTGGAAGATATTTGGTGCCATGAAGAAAACTACACGGTTAGAAAGCTCCGCAACGCTCTAGCCTCTTCAGATCCGAACTCGGCTCGTGATTTGGACAACAACAGCGCCACCGACGGCCGGATTCCTCTTCTTCTTCCTTCCCTTGCTCTCCTCTCTCTCTTACTCTTAGAAAGAGAATGGTGATGATAGAATGAGAATTAAATCATCTATTCCTGACCATATCAACCTCGGGTAGAACAAGGGCCATTAGATCTTTATCAAAGGAAACGAGGAGCTCTGACCAGCACTTAAAATGACTTTCCAGGGCCGAACATGGCCTGTGACACACCTGTGTCACAGGCCATGTACTTTAAGTGGCACACAACTTATGCAATCCAGACCAGAACATGGATTTAGACATGCCCGTGTCGACCAACTGACACGCCCGTGTTCATAGGGGTGTCCCTCATTCAAAACCATATCAACACTAACCCGAGTAGGACATGGGTTCCCCACACACCCGTGTTGCATTTGACACTACCATTTCACACCGAACACGCCGAAGCTCCACGCCGTGTACTTCAGTCGGCACCGCCTGCACACCCAGAACAGGAAACGGGTACACGACATGCATGTGTCACCAACTGACATGCCTGTGTTAGTACTGTTCATACCCGTGTTTTCAGCCGTGCTACACACTTAACACACCCACGATACCAACGAGTAGGACACGGCTCTATACATGCATGTGTCTCAGGCAGTGTCACCTCATTTTGATTTTGGGGCATTACAACTCTCCCACCTTAAGAGAATTTCATCCCGAAATTGCTAAAGGATATAGTTTGCAGCAAACAAAACAATTGTTCAAATCAGAAGGTTACAACAGTTTTACACAAATAGTCCAGGAAACTGAGTATGCATGGTTTGTTCCTGCTCCCATGACAACTCCTCACGGCCATAATTGTCCCACCGTACCTTGACCATCCTGATAGCTTTGTTTTATAGCTGTTTAACCTCCGTATACTCGAACCGAATAGGACTAACATTCATCGTTTGCCTACTATCGACTGATACTTGATCTGCAATAATCTCCTGCGACGGTTCTTTCACTACATTCCGCAACACCGAGACATGAAACACATCATATAAGCCACTCAGCCCTAGACAAAGTGTTAACTGATAGGCAACTTCACCAATACGCTCTACCACTTCAAACAATCCCAGATACCTCGGACTCAGCTTTTTCAGATATCGTATCCTAGACACACCTTTAAGGGGTTTAATCTTTAAGTATACACAATCACCCACCGCAAACTCCATGTTTCGCTGCTTGGCATTGTAATAATTAACATGCCTGTCTTGTGCCACAAACACCCATTCGCATATCAACCGTATGGTTGAGTTGGCTTCATCCAACTCCTTTTGTAACGCCCCGTTTTTTTAGCGATTATTTTTATTCTTGTTTGGCGTTACGATGATGCGTTTCCGTGGCTTGTGCCATTTGTGGAGTGTGGTTTAGCTCCTTAGAACTGAGTGCCCTATTCTGTAGCCTGTTGGCAAGATCTCCCTAGCAAGCCGAGTCGTTTTGGGTGACCCGGTGTGGCCTCTCGGGGGATGTTGGTGTTTGGCTTTATTTGGGTATAACTCGAGTTCTGTTCGTCGAAAATTAATTTCGACTTCGTCGTTGTGTTCGTAGCGTGGGTATTTAGCTACGGTGCGAATTTCGTCGAATTCCGAGGTAGATCGGTTTTCGCGTCGATTTTGTGCTTTATGTAATTTTGTAATTAATTATATTATTATATAATTATATATATATATATATATAGAATGAAAACCCCCGATCCATCATCTTCCCCACTCAAACCGCCGCCCCTGTACGAGAGAAACGGAGAAACCGCCTACCCTTCCCTTCAGACGCCGATTCCCGGAGCGTTTGTGGACGGAATTCGATTCCGAGAGTGGATTCGGATTGCTCTCGTCAAGACCTTCATTCCTACGGTAAGAAATTCGATTTTCGTGGAGTTTTGGGAGGATTGGAATTTTCGGTTTTGGAGTTTTCCGCCATTAATGGTCGAGTGTTTGTTTTAGGTGTTGCGGCCGTTTTGATCCGTGCGAAGAGGAGGAAAGCAGTCCAAAGCTTCGCTGTGATTTGAGGCAAGTGGTATTCTTGCCCTTGTTAAGTTTTTTTTCGATTTTACTTGCTGAAATTGAAATCCCGGTTAGCCCAGGTTAGTGGCCTTGTTGTTCTCATTTTCTTGCTAACTATAGGGCTTAGTTCTTCCTACTGAACACCCCCCCTATTTTGTGATGATTGGAATCCAAATTGTCGGCGTGGAGCCGTTGTTTTCCTTTACTCTGATTGTTGCTCTGGTTCGGGTGTAGCCGAGAGGGAGAGTTAGGAGGGGGTGTCGTTGCCGATTTTCGTTAAGGTATTACTCGAACGATTAGGCATAGTTTGTATAGTAGTGGTGCGCGACTTTGGTAGTTTCCTGCTGCTACTGCAGTTGCGTGGGTCGTGTGCGCATTCCGGTGTCGTTCGGGAAATTCCAAACGGTACAGGTTAGCCGCACACGGTCGTTAACCGTTAGGGCGCACGACCACTGGTCGTGTGCCTCTGGTCGTGCGCATATAACTTTCAGTTTCCAAAGTTCTGTCTCGGAGATCGCACGAGCGCTGTCAAGCAGTGCGCACGACCACTGATCGTGCGTCACTGATCGTGCGCTGACGCTAAGTTTTCTCAGGTTTTCCAGGTTCGCTTCGCACGATCATCAGCCGATGAGTGCGCACGACCACTGATCGCGCGTCACTGATCGTGCGCTCTGTATACTTTCTTTTGCTAGGCGAATTTAGCTGGTTTCCAGTGCGGGAGTTTAGATACTCAAGTGACAGGCAACTACTCGAGTTCTGGATCTTCTGCCTTGGTCGTTCGACTATCGTCGAGCTCCGTATTCTTTAGCGGGTTTGTGGGTAGTGACTTTATTTTGGCGGCGAGTGAGGCTAGCTCACTCAACGCCAAAGTTTAGGTAGGCACTGAGTGGGTTTCACTCAACGCCTAGTCGTGTTGGTTTATTTCAACACTCTTCCTTTACCTTGTCTTTCGTTTTCGAGTGGATTTCCAGTTGTATTTCTGGGTTTTCGTTGTCGGCCGTTTTCTTTATTTTCCTAGAGGCCGAATCGTGGGTCGTGGTTAGTAGTGGTGGTTGTAGCTCTTTATGGGGGTGGAGTTGTGTGATATAGCTAAGGCCACCCATGTTTTTCTTGCTCCAGGTACGGGCTGGGCATGTTGGGTGGAAGATCCCTTGTGTTTTCACGTGTTGACCCTCGAGCTTTTGACTTGGACATGGTGGATTGGGGGACTGCGTTTGCCTTCGATCCGGTTCCTCGTTGTTGTTTTTGCTACTATCACTTCCCACAGTTTATGGTGTTAGAAGTTTCTTCTTTGGTAGTATGCAGCATTCAGGCTCTTGGCAGCCTAGTAGGCCCTGCAGGATGTGGTTCCTGGGCTGGGTCGTTGCTGTTTCTTTGCACATTGTGCATTTATTATGGTCATGTTTTGGACAGTTGTGACTCTTTCTACTGCATGTTTTTCTGGTACTTTTCCCCTTTTGGTTGACTCTTTCATGCAGTTTTACTTTGTTTAGCTTGCTGAGGTATTCTGTTTTCTTTTGGAATACCCCAGGTTCTGAGCCGTAGCCAGACTGGTGGCTAGTTGGAGGTGGTGTTGTTGGTGGACTCCCGGACTTTGGAGTTCTGTTTACCTTGTTAGTGAGGTTGTTTTCAGTACTTTCTTACAGACATATATTTGTGCTAGTGGGTTCGTGTCAGGTTGTTGGCGCCCACTGGTAGTTTTTACCTTGTACTAGATATATACTATTGCTGCTACCATTTTCTGGAGATAGTCTACTTGCTCTGAGAAAGTTTTATGCTAGGTTGCTAGTTATTTTTAAACTATAATTATTATTATAAATAAAGCTCATGATCAGCATGTTTTATAAGACGTATTCACTATTTTCCAAATCACGTATAAAGACCGCTTTCTTATATATTATATAAATTAAATATAGGGTCTTGCATAGCATGAGTGGTTCTCTTGGAACCCTTATGCGCTCCTTAGGATGTTAAACCTAAATAAAGTATTTTTCCGCAGCGTATAAATATAGTTTTTCTTTTGTGGACTAGGTGATCCACTGAGCCGAGGGATACGGTCTCTAAAATATAACTGATTTTCTAATCATTAATCACATGATTTTCTTTCATTAAGTTGGTAGTTGGTTTTGCCTGAGCGTCAGCAGTTATCCCCTGCTTGACGTGGCATCATGACGCATGTTTTCTCTTACTCTGATAATTCTTAATTCGGAGAAAATGCGGGTTGTGACAGTTGGTATCAGAGGGAGGTTGCTTGACAAGTTAGTTGAGCAACCTTCCTTTGTTCGCTTATTAATAGTTCAGCATCATGTCATTCACACACCGATATGTCATCAGCATGTCTTGGCAAAAGCACGAACACTACACTCATAGCATAACATGAAGTATACGGGGCATATTATGTAGTATGGGATGCATAATATGTGTTCGTATATGGATCCACCATAGGGGCAATATGTGAGGGTTATGTAGTATGGGATGCATAACCTCACCACATAGCTGCGACTAGCACGTTTTCTTTTTCGTTGCATGGAAATGTTATGTAGTATGGGATGCATAACATTTTCATGCGTACGCCGCTCATAACATGCATTAGGGCCTTTTTTTTAGAATGCATAGCACAATCATACATATCATATCATTGCATAAGCACAACGTGCCGAGCTGAAGATTTGCAGGATGACATATGTACACACATGAGTTTTCAAATTAACATAAATTCATGCATCCGATCTAGGCACAAGAGTTAGTGAGGTGGTGGTTAACCATCCTAGGTTAAGGCATATCATCTAATTTTTGTGAAGAGGATAAACTCTCAGAGCAAGTTTAGCAGCTTTAAGTCTATATCTACATATGTATTGTCTGTACTGGTAATCGGTTCTAGTCATTGGATTTGGATCTGATTCGCGTTGTAATGATTTTTAGGATGGCTAGGCGTCCTGCGACTCGATCGACTCCCCTGTCTGAGGGTGAATCTTCTGGAGCTCAGAACGATGCAGTGATCGAGAGTCTGCGTCTGAGTAGCGAAGCTATGGGCAGGCAGTTGGAGGAGGTGCAAGCCCAGATTCAGTCTTTGGTGGCTGTTGTGGCAGGTCAGGCTCAGGGTGCGCAAGTTCCTGCTGGGGGGTTAGCTGTTCCTCCTCCTCCTGCACCCTTGAGACCTCCAGTGGTGGTGCCAGCAGAGATGGCCTTCATCTCGCAGTTTCAGAGGTTGAGCCCTCCCACTTATGATGGGAAGGCAGATTTCATGGTGATAGACGACTGGCTGATCTCCATGGAGGAGATGTTCTCGTACTCAGGGATTGCAGATGATCAGAGGGTGATGTTAGCCACCTATCAGCTCAAAGGGTTGGCTAAGAGTTGGTGGCTGAGAGAAAAGGAGAGCTTAGTGGCTGGGTGCTCTTGGGAAGTGTTCAAGGAGATGTGTTGAGGAAGTTCTTACCCTCGGTCGAGCGTGACCGCCTCATGAATGATTTCCTCTATCTGAAGCAAAGGCAACTCACGGTGGGTGAGTATGAGATAGAGTTCAGCAAGTTGAGCCGTTTTGCCCCTGGATTGGTCAGCGTTGAGGCTGATCGAGTTAAGCGATTTCTCGGTGGTTTGAGGAGTGAGGTGCAGCAGTTGGCCAGTGCTTATGGGTCAGTGACTTATGCTGGAGTTGTAGAGGCTGCTCTTAAGGTTGAGGCCATTGAGACGGCGAAGAGCAGAGGCCAGCAGTTGAAGAAGGATAAGAGGAAGTTGGTAGAGGAGAAGAAACCCCTGGTACCCGATGCTGTTCCGGGAAAGAGGAGCATGGTGGTGTGCAGTTTTTGTGTCCGGTCAGGCCATCCTGTCGAGAGGTGTTTCAAGAAGGTGGCAGCTCTAAAGAAGGAGCAGGTTCATGCTATTCAGGGTGCTCCTAGGAGAGATGTCTCCTGTTCAGTTTGCAAGCGATCCGACCATGATGCGGCCCAGTGTTGGACCAAGGATAAAGTCTGCTTTCAGTGTGGGCAGAAGGGTCACATCAAGTCGAGGTGTCCTCTGTTTCAGCCAGCTCTTCCTGCAGTTCCGTTACAGGCTTTACCTCCACCTCAGCGTGTGGACAAGGGAAAAGGGAAGCTGAACGTGATTTCTTCCGAGGAGGCTCAGACTTCGACCCAGGTGATCTCAGGTTAGTTGTTTGTAGCTTTTCTTTCTAGCCTGGTAGTTTAGTTGCTAGATTATTTACGGTACTGTTGTGCTAGTTCCTTAGCTTTGTGCGCTCCTATAGGGAAATTTAAGGTGAAGAACTGATGGGCGCGTGTTCTGTTTGACTCCGGCGCTACCCACTCGTTCGTGGCTAGAGCCTTTGTGGAGCGTCATCGGTTGTCTCTAGATCGTGTTCGGGATTCCTTCCGTGTCAAGTTTCCCTCTGGTGAATCTGTGTTATCAGATTTGGGTATTTTGGATTGCCCGGTTTTGTTGGGGGATTTTCTTGCGAAGGCGGACCTGAAGATGATTGATCTAGAGGACTTCGATGTCATTTTGGGCATGGACTGGCTCTCTCGGTATGATGCGGTCATTCAATGCAAAGGAAAGCGCTTGGACTTCATCAGGGACGACGGTCAGCCCGGCAGCGTGTATGCTGATCCGTGTCAGGATTCTCCTGTTCTCTCTGCGGTATGTGTTCAGAGATTATTTCTTTCTGATTGTTGTGTTTGTTTAGTCTCGGCGGTTGGAACCGTTGTTAGCGTGCCACGCTTGGAGGAGATTCCTATTGTTTGTGGTTTCGCAGATGTTTTTCCTGATGATCTTCCGGGTATCCCTCCTGAGCGGGATGTGGAGTTTGTTATTGATTTGGAGACGGGTACGCGTCCTATTGCCAAGGCGCCATACCGGATGTCCCCTCGTGAGTTAGAGGAGTTGTGAATTCAGTTAGATGAGTTGTTGGCTAAAGGTTTTATCAGGCAGAGTTCGTCGCCTTGGGGTGCTCCTGTTTTGTTCGTAAAGAAGAAAGATGGGTTGATGCGGCTTTGCATCGACTATAGAGAGTTGAACAAGGTCACTATCAAGAACAGGTACCCTCTGCCGAGGATCGATGATTTATTTGACCGGTTGCGTGGTAGCACGGTGTTCTCCAAGATCGATCTTCGTTCTGGTTATCATCAACTCAGGATCCGTGAGGCGGATATTCCACGGACTGCGTTTAGGTCGAGGCATGGACACTTTGAGTTTTTGGTGATGTCGTTCGGTTTGACCAACGCACCATCAGCTTTCATGGACATGATGAATCGGGTATTCAAGGATTTCCTAGACAAGTTCGTGGTGGTCTTCATTGATGACGTGTTGGTTTATTCTCGCAGTGCTGAGGAGCATGAGCAGCATTTGCGTTTGGTCCTATCAGAGTTGAGGAACCACAAGTTATTCGCCAAGTTGAGCAAGTGCGAATTTTGGTTGCCTCAGGTTTCTTTTCTAGGCCACGTGGTGAACAAGGATGGGATCTCGGTTGACCCAGAAAAGATTGCAGCAGTGATGGATTGGAGTAGGCCGAATACTCCTAAGGAGATCAGAAGTTTCTTAGGGTTGGCTGGCTATTACAGGAGATTCGTGGAGGGTTTCTCTTCTCTAGCCGCACCTTTGACCAAGCTGACTCAGAAGAATGTGGCTTTTGTTTGGAGCGAGAAGTGCGAAGAAGCTTTTCTAGAGCTAAAGAAGAGATTGTGTACTGCTCCCGTTCTGACCCTTCCTACTGAGGGCGTGGATTATGATGTGTATGTGGATGCTTCGCATATAGGTCTGGGATGCGTATTAATGCAGGATGGAAAAGTAATTGCTTATGGGTCAAGGCAGTTGAAGACTCATGAGAAGAATTATCGTACGCATGACCTTGAGTTTGCAGCGGTTATCTATGCGTTGAAGTTGTGGAGGCACTTACTTTATGGGGCTCAGTGCAAGATTTTTACTGACCATAAGAGCCTGAAGTACGTGTTCACGCAGAAGGAGTTGAATCTGCGTCAGCGACGGTGGCTTGAGTATGTGGCGGATTATGACGTAGAAATCCAGTATCATCCGGGCAAGGCCAATGTGGTGGCCGACGCCCTGAGCCGAAAGACGGGAAAGATCTTTAACCTCTCCGCCGATCGGTTAGTTGAGGTGTTCCTCCTTATGGATATTTCAGTGGGATGCTGTAGTTTGCAGAGTAGCTTGTCAGTGGCAGAGCCGTCCTGGATTTCTTTGACCAGACTGCACCAGAAGGACGACCCGGATCTGTTGCACTTGTTCATCAGGACAGAGAAGGGAGAGTTGCCAGATTTTGCTATCGATGATGCGAGTACTTTGAAGTACCGCGGCAGGTTTTGCGTTCCCGCTGTTGGGGACATTAGGAGTATGATTTGCAGTGAGGCTCATGGTTCCAGCGTTGCCTACCATCCAGGATCTACGAAGATGTACCGTGACTTAAGGCAAATTGCCTGGTGGTATGGAATGAAAGGAGATATAGCCCGATATGTTGCTGAGTGTCACACTTGCAAGCGTGTGAAGGCCGATCATGGAAGGCCTGGTGGCAAGCTGACCTCGTTAGAGATCCCGACTTGGAAGTGGGAGAGTATATCTATGGACTTCATTACGGGTTTGCCAAAATCCCCGAGGGGATTTGATTCTGTTTGGGTTATAGTGGATAGATTGACGAAGTGTGCTCACTTCGTGCCTTATAAGATTGATTACCCGATGAAGAAGATAGCAGAGTTGTACTTGAATGAAGTCATCCGACTCCATAGTGTGCCGGTTAGCATCATTTCTGATCGAGACTCCCAGTTTACTTCTTGTTTTTGGCAGAGTCTGCAGGAGGGTTTGGGTACGGATCTGAGGTATTCTACTGCGTACCACCCTCAGACCAATGGGCAGACAGAGCGGGTCAATCAGATTGTTGAGGATATGATCCGGTGCTATATTTTAGACCACGGTGGAGCGTGGGATGAGCGTCTGCGACTCATGGAATTTGCTTATAATAACAGTTATCAGGAAAGCTTGCACATGGCTCCGTTCGAAGCTTTGTATTGGAGGCGCTGTAGGACTCCGTTGTTTTGGGCCGAGGCTGGTGAGAGGCCGTTGTTGGGTCCTGATGCGCTGGAGGATATGGAAGTCGCCGTGAAGCTTATTCGGGAGAAGCTTCGTTTAGCTCAGGAGAGGTATGAAAAGAACGCCAATCGGCGTAGGTCTGCTTTGGAGTTTTTAGTAGGGGATCATGTATACCTCAAGGTTTCTCCAATGGTTGGTGTGAAGAGATTTGGTAAAAATCGGAAATTGGACCCAAGGTATGTGGGCCCGTTCGAGATTTTGGAGCGGATTGGTGTGTCTGCATATAGATTGGATTTGCCAGCGAACTTCCCTGGTGTTCATAATGTTTTTCATGTTATCCAATTGCGGAAGTGTGTGCGCAGTAGTGGGCAACTCTTGGATGTTGTGCCCCAGTTGGAGCCCAACCTCTCTTTTGTTGAGGTGCCAGTTCGTATTTTGGATACTCAGGAGCGTGTGCTGCGAAAGAAGTCCATACCGATGGTGAAATTTCTATGGAAAAATCAGGAATTGGAGAGCGCGACTTGGGAGCTAGAGTCGGCCATGAGGAGGGCGTACCCTCACCTGTTTCACTGATTTGATCGGTATGTTTCCCATTGTAACTTCTGTTTGTTACTTTTCCTTCGCTAGTAAGAGGGTTGTGTGTAAAGTTTCGGGACGAAACTTTCTTTTAGGGGGAGTGACTGTAACGCCCCGTTTTTTTTAGCGATTATTTTTATTCTTGTTTGGCGTTACGATGACGCGTTTCCGTGGCTTGTGCCATTTGTGGAGTGTGGTTTAGCTCCTTAGAACTGAGTGCCCTATTCTGTAGCCTGTTGGCAAGATCTCCCTAGCAAGCCGAGTCGTTTTGGGTGACCCGATGTGGCCTCTCGGGGGGATGTTGGTGTTTGGCTTTATTTGGGTATAACTCGAGTTCTGTTCGTCCAAAATTAATTTCGACTTCGCCGTTGTGTTCGTAGCGTGGGTATTTAGCTACGGTGCAAATTTCGTCGAATTCCGAGGTAGATCGGTTTTCGCGTCGATTTGGTGCTTTATGTAATTTTGTAATTAATTATATTATTATATAATTATATATATATATATATAGAATGAAACCCCCGATCCATCATCTTCCCCACTCGAACCGCCGCCCCTGTACGAGAGAAACAGAGAAACCGCCTAACCTTCCCTTCAGACGCCGATTCCCGGAGCGTTTGTGGACGGAATTCGATTCCGAGAGTGGATTCGGATTGCTCACGTCAAGACCTTCATTCCTACGGTAAGAAATTCGATTTTCGTGGAGTTTTGGGAGGATTGGAATTTTCGAATTTGGAGTTTTCCGCCATTAATGGCCGAGTGTTTGTTTTAGGTGTTGCGGCCGTTTTGATCCGTGCGAAGAGGAGGAAAGCAGTCCAAAGCTTCGCTGTGATTTGAGGCAAGTGGTGTTCTTGCCCTTGCCAAGTTTTTTTTCGATTTTACTTGCTGAAATTGAAATCCCGGTTAGCCCAGGTTAGAGGCCTTGTTGTTCTCATTTTCTTGCTAACTATAGGGCTTAGTTCTTCCTACTGAACCTCCCCCTATTTTGTGATGATTGGAATCCAAATTGTCGGCGTGGAGCCATTGTTTTCCATTACTCTGATTGTTGCTCTGGTTCGGGTGTAGCCGAGAGGGGGAGTTAGGAGGGGGTGTGGTTGCCGATTTTCGTTAAGGTATTACTCGAACGATTAGGCATAGTTTGTATAGTAGTGGTGCGCGACGTTGGTAGTTTCCTGCTGCTACTGCAGTTGCGTGGGTCGTGTGCGCGTTCCGGTGTCGTTCGGGAAATTCCAAACGGTACAGGTTAGCCGCGCACGGTCGTTAACCGTTAGGGCGCACGACCACTGGTCGTGTGCCTCTGGTCGTGCGCGTATAACTTTCAGTTTCCAAAGATCTGTCTCGGAGATCGCACGAGCGCTGGCAAGCAGTGCGCACGACCACTGATCGTGCGTCACTGATCGTGCGCTGACGCTAAGTTTTCTCAGGTTTTCCAGGTTCGCTTCGCACGATCATCAGCCGATGAGTGCGCACGACCACTAATCGTGCGTCACTGATCGTGCGCTCTGTATACTTTCTTTTGCTAGGCAAATTTAGCTGGTTTCGAGTGCGGGAGTTTAGATACTCAAGTGACAGGCAACTACTCGAGTTCTGGATCTTCTGCCTTGGTCGTTCGACTATCGTCGAGCTCCGTATTCTTTAGCGGGTTTGTGGGTAGTGACTTTATTTTGGCGGCGAGTGAGGCTAGCTCACTCAACGCCAAAGTTTAGGTAGGCACTGAGTGGGTTTCACTCAACGCCTAGTCGTGTTGGTTTATTTCAACACTCTTCCTTTACCTTGTCTTTCGTTTCCGAGTGGATTTCCAGTTGTATTTCTGGGTTTTCCTTGTCGGCCGTTTTCTTTATTTTCTTAGAGGCCGAATCGTGGGTCGTGGTTAGTAGTGGCGGTTGTAGCTCTTTATGGGGGTGGAGTTGTGTGATATAGCCAAGGCCACCCATATTTTTCTTGCTCCAGGTACGAGCGTTTGCCTTCGATCCGGTTCCTCGTTGTTGCTTTTCCTACTATCACTTCCCACAGTTTAGGGTGTTAGAAGTTTCTTCTTTGGTAGTATGCAGCATTCAGGCTCTTGGCAGCCTAGTAGGCCCTGCAGGATGTGGTTCCTGGGCTGGGTCGTTACTGTTTCTTTGCACGTTGTGCATTTATTGTGGTCCTATTTTGGACAGTTGTGACTCTTTCTACTACATATTTTTCTGGTACTTTTCCCCTTTTGGTTGACTCTTTCATGCAGTTTTACTTTGTTTAGCTTGCTGAGGTATTCTGTTTTCTTTTGGAATACCCCAGGTTCTAAGCCGTAGCCAGTCTGGTGGCTAGTTGGAGGTGGTGTTGTTGGTGGACTCCCGGACTTTGGAGTTCTGTTTACCTTGTTAGTGAGGTTGTTTTCAGTACTTTCTTACAGACATATATTTGTGCTAGTGGGTTCGTGTCAGGTTGTTGGCGCCCACTGGTAGTTTTTACCTTGTACTAGATATATACTATTGCTGCTACCATTTTCTGGAGATAGTCTACTTGCTCTGAGAAGGTTTTATGCTAGGTTGCTAGTTATTTTTAAACTATAATTATTATTATAAATAAAGCTCATGATCAGCATATTTTATAAGACGTATTCAATATTTTCCAAATCACGTATAAAGACCGCTTTCTTATATATTATATAAATTAAATGTAGGGTCTTGCATAGCATGAGTGGTTCTCTTGTAACCCTTATGCGCTCCTTAGGATGTTAAACCTAAATAAAGTATTTTTCCGCAGCGTATAAATATAGTTTTTATTTTGTGGACTAGGTGATCCACTGAGCCGAGGGATACGGTCTCTAAAATATAACTGATTTTCTAATCATTAATCACATGATTTTCTTTCATTAAGTTGGTAGTTGGTTTTGCCTGAGCGTCAGCAGTTATCCCCTGCTTGACGTGGCATCACGACGCGTGTTTTCTCTTACTCTGATAATTCTTAATTCGGAGAAAATGCGGGTTGTGACACCTTTCGCCTGTTCAACTTTGTTTAACTAGTCTTCGCCCAAGCCAAAGGTGTATGACATTTCCTACCGTATAAAGCTTCAAAGGGCGCCATCTGAATACAATCTTTGTTGGTATTGTTGTAGTCTAACTTAATCATAATAAGATGATCTTCCCAACTCTTCCCGAAATCCAGCGCAAACATTCAGAGCATATCCTCCAACGTCCTGTTAGTCTTTTCGGTCTGACCATCCGTCTGAGGATGAAAGACCGTGTTGTTTTGTAATTTCATATCCAACAGTTGGTGGACTAATCTCAAATCTCCCGAAGTGAAATGCCCATCTCGATTACTAACTATGTTACGGGGTGAAAGAAGGGTGTTAGGTCAGATTACTATGGGGGGGGGGGTGAATAGTGTATTAAAACTTTGGCCCTTTTTCTAGATTATATAAGAGTAAATATAGTGATACCATATATTAGTTAAGGAATAAGAAAAAATAAGCTAAACAATTCAGCAATCACAAGCACAATAAAAAACAAATGAAAAGGAGCAACCAGATGACACAAGAAGTTTATAGTGGTTCCCCTAAACCTGGGTACAACCACTCTGTTGGAACATGGTTTCACACTCCTTAGGTTTGAGAATATCAACTCCCTGCTTGTATTTGATGAGATTGGTTGTGTGATAGAGTGTGCAGGCTGACAGGTGAAAGGAAAGGAGAAGAGCTTCAAAAGGTTACTACCGCCCGGCGATAACCTTATCGCAGCGCGGTAGTCATCTCGATCGACGCATATCGGTTCGATGGTCGACGGCCCAATTATCAGCTAAGGAAGGATCGTCGACAATCAAAAGCTACCGCCCGGCGACAGGACGCTACCGCCGGCGGTATCCGGTCGACGTGCATCAAGGGGACGATCGTCGACGATGGTACCTACCGCTCAGGCGATAGTCTTATCGCAGGCGGTAGAATTATTTGGCGAAATGGCGCTATCGCTCTGACTGGGTGCGGTAACCATTACCGCCCGGCGATAGCTCTCTTGAAATGACAGTTTCCTTAATGAGCAGTTATAGTTGCCGTTTCGGGAGACGTGTGGAGACAGCTAACAGGCGTTACGCGCGAACTTACCGCCCGGCGATAGAGTTATCGCAGGCGGTAGTCTATTTTCTCCAAGACGTATAAAAAGCAGCGCCGTTTCCTCAAGACCTAGGCCTCCAGAGATTATTGACGAAGTGCTCCAGGAATACCAAGTTCGGCCGTCTTCCTACGTCCGTTCTACTCGTCTTCGTCAAAGAAAAAGCAAGGCTTCTTCCTCCCGTTCGAGATCGAAGAACTCCGGCGATCAAGGCTTCGCATCGTCTACGTCTAGCGACCGGGTGCTTTCCATCGAAGATCACAAGCACCGGCCGTAGATCTATCCGGAGAACTTCTCAAGAGGGAGAACCTAAACTTTAACGAATATATTTTGTAATCTCTTTTTGTATCTTTTTCTTCTTCTATTGTTGTAAGTGGTAAGGGAAATCGACCGGGGAAGGTCGTCGGAATCCGGGTTGGATTCCGTGGAAAATCGTCCCGGGATTTGGGGCGTCTAGATCGGGGATCTAGCAGTGCTCTAAGACCCTTCCGGTTATGGAGGTGAAGAGCGGCTCTAAGACCTTTCGGGGAGAAAGTGAAGAGCGGCTCTAAGACCCTTCCGGGTGTGAAGGTGAAGAGCGGCTCTAAGACCTTTCGGAGAGAAAGTGAAGAGCCAACCGGTCCGGGTTTTGGGTCGGTATAGAAAACCCAAGAGTTTTATTCACCGCCTCTGAACTCCGGCGTCATGGAGATCCAAGTTGTATGTATTGTGTGTAAACATGTTTTAAATCAATCCTAATTACAAGTGTAACATTGTGTGTGACTTAATGATTCATATGAGATATTTTCTTCATATCATTGCCTCTTATGTTTACTTGTGAATGATAAGTCTAGTTTCACGTGTGTGCGCACAAGCTAATTTGTACAAGAAAAGAGTGAATAACGTACCGCAGAACATTGGTTACCCAACGCTCTGCAGTAGTTTCCTAAGCTCTGGTTCTGTGGACAAATTAAAACTTAAATTTCAAGAAACGCGTCGAACCTTATTCACCCCCCCCCCTCTAAGGTTGGCTACAAGATCCAACAAGTGGTATCAGAGCCAGGTTATTCCAAAACGGTTTCACCACCGGGAATAATGGCCAACCTCCATCATGGACTGATGAGTGGGGATGAAAAATTGTACACCGAAAATGTGTTTGCACCACCTCTCTTTATAGGAGTGAACTATAACGAATGGAGAACTCTAATGAGAAAATTCCTTATGCTAACGGATGTAGAAGTTTGGAACATTACTTGTACCAAGCCCCCTTATAGCCTAAATAAGCACGAGTGTTATTTAAATGCCAAGGCTATGAACAGTTTGTTTTGTGGGCTTAGTCAAGAAATTTTTAAACGCATTCACATGTGTTCCACTGCATATGAGATATGGGAATATCTTGAGTCTGCTTATAGTTCTCATCCTGCAGATAATGACTTCGAGCAGTTTCTTATAGATCCAAGTGACGAGTCAAATGGAGATGCACTCTTGGAGGAAGTCAAGACAGACACGTCAAGCAAGAGGGGAGATGAACATCTATCACTGGACGAGAAGAGCCAAGGGGAAGATGATAAAGGAACCTTGTGTTCAAATCTTGCCTTGTCCAAGAGCGCTGTAAGAAACTCAAACTCTCTCCGTGTATACAAGTCTGTTTATACACTGAATATGCTGAATATGAATAGGCGTAGACTTAAGAAACTGAAAAATATTAATTCAAAACTACGCTTGGAAAATAACCTTTTAAAAGCAAATGTTAGTGTAGAATCTTCCACTGTCGTGTCTAGTTCTCCTGTATGCTCTTTAGAGGACAACTCTACACTTTGTATAAATTGTGAGAAGTTAAAAGAGAAATGTGAGGAGGAAGAGAAAGAGTGCATTTCTCTAAGAGAACAAAATGAGAAACTGTTTCTAGAAAACTTAGCGTCAAAGGGGGAGTGTGCTAAGTGCGTGGACTATGGAGTTGAAATCACTAAGATGAGTGAGGTCTTCGAAGAATACAGAAATAAGTATGAAGCCCACATTAACTCAATAGTCGCAATACTCAAGAATAGCACAACTGCCTACACCAAAGCGAGAACAAATCTCAAACAGAGAAATGAAGATTTGGAAACGAAAATCAACGTGCTTAAGGAAATTTTAAAGAAAAATTCTCAACACATAAACGTGCAATATCAAGAAAATTCCAAACGCACGTTGAACACAAGCTCACTCACGTCAGTTAGGAAAATCAAAGGGAGTAGTAAACTTCAAGCCAACGCGAGTGAAAACCTCAAATATGAAAATCATATCCACTGGCGAAAACCAACTACTCCATTTACAAAACCAATTGAACGCAGATATCCTTCAAAAAGTCTTTATGCTATGAGTCAGTATGGTAACAAGAAGTATTTCATGTCAAAAAGTAATCTCAACATGATTAATTCACAAAGACAATTGTGCCCACCACAATCTCTCACGTAAGGACTCCTAGACATCCAAAAGAGAATCTACAACATAAGAAAAACATCAAACCAAGGTATGAATGGAGACCAGTCACGCGACGTAGCACGCCCAGTCCGATAGACCGGGCGAACCCTCCTTCACCGGGTTCAACTGTATCACAACATCGTTGGGTTCCCAAAAGGAAAGTCATTCTCGGCTCCTTCTGGATACCCAAACCTCTCAACTCCTAAGTATGCCCCGTTAGTGAAGTAGAATGACACACTTGATCACGTCATGACTATCTCCTACTTCATATCGTACGTCTGTTTTAGTTGTGCGGGACTCAAAGAGCTTAGGAGCAAATTAATACTGATCAAAAATCCACTTTTCACGCATAATCAAGTGATAACAAAATAGAGATTAAATTGCCCACATAAAATGAAACCAAAAACATTCAAGAAAAATGTTCGGGCCGGTACCTGTATTATTACATCAATTTTTAATTGTTCATAAATCTAAAAACTCGAAAAGGTACAAAGAAAAATGGGATCACGCCTGTTCATCAGAGGATGTTGAAGAAATGCTGAGCTTCCTCATGATCTTCTTAAGCATCTTCTTCATGCCTTTGATCTCCTTTCCCTGCTCCTCCATGAGGCTATGAATTCCACGACTTGCCCCGCGAAGAGATCCCGACCGGGGTACCGATGGCTCCGGAGGTGGCACCTGTGGTCGCACCCGTGAAGCAGCCGGTATCTCTCCTACATGATAGACCTGAGGAATGATGTCAATGGGATAGGAGGTCCAGTCGATGGTCGGGTACTTGATCTTCAGGATGGTCTGGATGACTCCTCCCAAAGGGAGTGTATTTACCCGCTGACGATCGGGGGACTTGAGGCGAAAAGTATACCTCATGATAGACAGGATGAGATCTGAAACGCTGAATGGCTTCTGCGCTATAATGTGATAGGTCACCATGGATAGCTGAGCCGTGACCTTTCGAGTATCTCCTGCCTTGAACATCAGCGAATGGCGGAGGATATCCTGAATTATCCGAGCAACTGGTGTGAGTGTGTCCACCGAAGTGAAAAAGTCAGGACGCCCCTCCGCTCCATGGAGAACCTCGTTCATCACTCTCCAATCCCGTGCTGTCCTGAAGGATTCTACAACATCCAAGTATGGAAGGTTGGATGGCCACACGTACTTCGTCTCCAGGTCGGCATGGGTGATAGTAACTATCTCATCCCCGATGCAAGACTGAACTCCTCCTCCCAGACGCATCAGAGATGGATCCCTCAAGTTGTTGTAGAACTCTCGAACGAGAGTGGAGGAAAAGGAACACCCATCTGATATCACCGCCAACACGCCCGATTCTTCGAGATACTCATAGATATGAGTATACCGATCATCAATTTCTATGAGCATAGGAATGCTCACAGTGGCGTTGTCTATAGCGGGGTGCGTAGTCTCTCCACGGTTTCGTTTTGAAACACTTCGACGTCCAGAGTGTGCGCTCGAGGAGGCCATTTCCTGCATGAAACAACATTCAAAAACTCAAATCAGGAACTGGGATCCAAAACTGAAAATTCACAAAAATTTAGTGAAATCTGGGAGCTATCGCAGGCGATAATTAGCTATCGCCGGCGGTAGCTCGACGGACTGCACTTCACCTCTTTCCGCCGTTTTGAGCTAAAAATCGATTTTTTTTGTAAAAACCACTCCAATCTCCATGTTTTTCATAGATCTATATATGAACTTCGTAGATCTTGAAAGAGGAGATGAGATCCGACAATAAAAATCTAAAAATGAAACATGTGAAAGTATCTCTTTTTACTCCTCCGCATTTCGGATCCTTTACAGACAATGGCAATATTTTTCACCTCTTAAAGCGTAGATCCGAAATAGACAAAAACAATGGCAATATTTTTCAAAAAGGGGGATATGTGAGAGGAGATCCGTGAAGAAGTGGATATAAAAATGCCATGAGAGAACACATCTACTCCACAAAGACATCTCATATGGATCCTAAACAAGAAATCAAGCAAAAATGAGAAAGGATAGAGCATTACCTGGAATCAAAGGAGATCTGTAGAGGTGGAGAAGCTTCTTTTCAAAAGGGATGCAAGGTGAGAATGCGTGTGGGCGGATCTGAAATAACCTACAACATATCTATTCTGGAGTTACCGCGGAGCGGTAGTACTACCGCAGGCGATAGTACTCTGACTCGCATATAAGTACACACGAAAATCATGGGTGTCCATATAGTAGACAAATGGTGGTCGTTTTAGGGCCAAAGTGCGTTTTTTTTCTCATGGGGGCTCATATGACCGAGTCGTGGTATATTTTCAAGTATATACAATGTTTGCTAATCTTCTTGTCAATTTGTACGACACATTGGTATCCGGTCATGATGAGCGAAGTTAAATTTTTGTCTAGCTATTGAGTGCGAAAATTAATGTGGGTGTACGTTGTCTACGCCTCTAAGTATGTGTGAGGATTTATTTACGATAATGACTACACCACTCACACACCACTTGATCATGCACTCAACCTGAGATAATAAGCTGACATGTTATAAATCGTGACACTAAATTTAACATATCTGATATATCTTGAACAATCAATGTCATGAAATAAAATTGCGCGTGTCTATGCTAATTAAATTTTTGGGCCAAAACTAGAAACGCATATGTCCAATGTAAACAAGTTAAAGTGGATCTACCTATGTGGGTAGATTTTGATTGACTTGGGGTCTTGTTCTGCTTTGATTATGTATAAAATTGATGGCCTAACTCAAAATAAAATGATGGCCATCAAATCCCGCTTACAGACCCCCCAAGCACTACTCATCCCTCCTGATAAGTCTTCATAAGCATTGTGAGGGTGAGCACCTTGGATTACAAAGTCGTTTCGATCTTGTGCATGGACTACACTTTATGATTTGTGCCCTTGATTTAATTTCTTTATGCCGCACTATGTCATGTGACGTGATTTTTCACTATATCTCTTTGGTGTTAGCATCGTTAGTTTGCTTGATATAAAACATGTCTGCATGATATCTCTATTGAATGTTTTGTCTCTTGATGCTATACGTGCACATGTCATTATCTTATTTAAATCTTCCGCGCATAAGAATTGGACCTCAACTACATTCGATGCTTTTCGCACAATACGTACTGGCACATTTTTTTCTCTCATGACGATATTTGTGTTTGCCTATTTTTCTCTCTATTTATCTAAACCTTGCAAACATTCATGTCATACTTGATGTGTGCTATGTCTCGTGCATATAGTCCAATTTCTTCACTCTGATTAGCGTTTGCTCCTGATTTTGACCCTGTTTTACAATTCTCTGATTTCAAGTGCTTTGTGGGTCTATATTACGTTATCTCTCGCCTACAATTTTCATCCTCCTTGGTCGGTTGGCCTCGCCCATTCTTTTGATATTATCAAAGGGGGAGAAGGTATTGGAGGTAGTGTTCATGATAGGGGGAGCGTATTGAGGTGTGTGTGCGCTCATAGATAGGGGGAGCGTCCCACCGATAGGGGGAGTATGTAGTAGGATAGAACAGGATTGAACGGGATTGATATAGGTGTGTATTGCTTATTTGTTCAATATCATTTAACTCTGATACTCTACTTTATACTGTTCTATGTTCATTTTACTCTGATACTCTACTTTATACTGTTCTACGTTGCTACATACATCTATTCTGGCACTCTATCTACTTGATTTTGGTTTATCATGAACGGGATTGATATTATCAAAAGGGGGAGTTTGTTGGAACATGGTTTCACACTCCTTAGGTTTGAGAATATCAACTCCCTGCTTGTATTTGATGAGATTGGTTGTGTGATAGAGTGTGCAGGCTGACAGGTGAAAGGAAAGGAGAAGAGCTTCAAAAGGTTACTACCGCCCGGCGATAACCTTATCGCAGCGCGGTAGTCATCTCGATCGACGCATATCGGTTCGATGGTCGACGGCCCAATTATCAGCTAAGGAAGGATCGTCGACAATCAAAAGCTACCGCCCGGCGACAGGACGCTACCGCCGGCGGTATCCGGTCGACGTGCATTAAGGGGACGATCGTCGACGATGGTACCTACCGCTCAGGCGATAGTCTTATCGCATGCGGTAGAATTATTTGGCGAAATGGCGCTATCGCTCTGACTGGGCGCGGTAACCATTACTGCCCGGCGATAGCTCTCTTGAAATGGCAGTTTCCTTAATGAGCAGTTATAGTTGCCGTTTCGGGAGACGTGTGGAGACAGCTGGCAGGCGTTACGCGCGAACTTACCGCCCGGCGATAGAGTTATCGCAGGCGGTAGTCTATTTTCTCCAAGACGTATAAAAAGCAGCGCCGTTTCCTCAAGACCTAGGCCTCCAGAGATTATTGACGAAGTGCTCCAGGAATACCAAGTTCGGCCGTCTTCCTACGTCCGTTCTACTCGTCTTCGTCAAAGAAAAAGCAAGGCTTCTTCCTCCCGTTCGAGATCGAAGAACTCCGGCGATCAAGGCTTCGCATCGTCTACGTCTAGCGACCGGGTGCTTTCCATCGAAGATCACAAGCACCGGCCGTAGATCTATCCGGAGAACTTCTCAAGAGGGAGAACCTAAACTTTAACGAATATATTTTGTAATCTCTTTTTGTATCTTTTTCTTCTTCTATTGTTGTAAGTGGTAAGGGAAATCGACCGGGGAAGGTCGTCGGAATCCGGGTTGGATTCCGTGGAAAATCGTCCCGGGATTTGGGGCGTCTAGATCGGGGATCTAGCAGTGCTCTAAGACCCTTCCGGTTGTGGAGGTGAAGAGCGGCTCTAAGACCTTTCGGGGAGAAAGTGAAGAGCGGCTCTAAGACCCTTCCGGGTGTGAAGGTGAAGAGCGGCTCTAAGACCTTTCAGAGAGAAAGTGAAGAGCCAACCGGTCCGGGTTTTGGGTCAGTATAGATAACCCAAGAGTTTTATTCACCGCCTCTGAACTCCGGCGTCATGGAGATCCAAGTTGTATGTATTGTGTGTAAACATGTTTTAAATCAATCCTAATTACAAGTGTAACATTGTGTGTGACTTAATGATTCATATGAGATATTTTCTTCATATCATTGCCTCTTATGTTTACTTGTGAATGATAAGTCTAGTTTCACGTGTGTGCGCACAAGCTAATTTGTACAAGAAAAGAGTGAATAACGTACCGCAGAACATTGGTTACCCAACGCTCTGCAGTAGTTTCCTAAGCTCTGGTTCTGTGGACAAATTAAAACTTAAATTTCAAGAAACGCGTCGAACCTTATTCACCCCCCCCCCCTCTAAGGTTGGCTACAAGATCCAACACACTCTTCTATTACCCTTGGTAGGAATCCACTAGCAAGTTTTGATCAGGTGATTGCAACCACAAGATCTGGTTCAGGTAGATCAGGAAACCCTTTAGGCTTTTTATCAGGTGCCCAAAAACCAACTTCAAGTCTTTTTGAGGGAGACTTGTCAACCAAACTAACTTTTAAAGGGAGCTATAACCCTATACAAAGAGATGGAAAATGCTGATGGAAGTCTTCTCTTTTCTCAAATACAACTGAGAAGAATGTGCGGATTCTTGTGATGTCAAAGCTCCTTCTGAGAAGTAGAATGTTTCTAAAAGAACAGAGCTTTGCTAAAGGGTGAGTAGGTCTTCAGCTTGATCTGCTAAGATCCAGGAAATCCAATAATAGATGTTGAATAGAATGTCTCTGAGTATTTCTGGAATAGAGGTTGAAGAAGACTCTTGATCTTGTTGATTTGTTCTTCTTCAAACTACAGTGATGGCAGAGAATGAAAAAGCGTTGAGAGAGTTGAGTGCTTGTTTATAATTTCCTGTGCAGTGCTTCTCGATTTCTCTTCCTGTCTCTGTAACTGTCTTTCTTGTCTGTTGTATTTCTCGAAGAAGAGAGAATTACTTTTATTCCACTGCTAAAAAATTCTCATTGAATTTTTGAATTCTTTCCGTAAATGCTGGCTGCTAGGGGAATAGAAAACGGCTGGAATAATAGTATTGTTGAGTTTCCTAACTGTTCTTGATAGAATAAGCAAATATTTATTCTGAAGAATACCACATTTAATGCAGCCAAATATTAGCTATATTTAGAAGAATATTTACATTAAATGCTCAAAATAATACTGCTAATAAGGAACAAAAGAGGGAAGGGCTCATTCTTGAACTACACAAAAAAATTCGAACGTAAAACAGAATTCGTCGACCTGAGATCAAAGATCGTCCACCAGGGAATTCAAGTTCGTTGACCAGAGCTCTGCGATCTGTTAACTGGGAATAAATTTCCAAATCTTCACTATGAGTTCGTCGAGCTGAGAAACTGACAGAAAAAAACAAAGCTTCGACCTGAGCTCTAAGAATGTCGAGCTCAGCTCAGAGAATTATCTCTGAGTTCGTCGATCTGAGATCGATGATTGTCGAGCTTAGTTCGAAGAATTTCGAACTGATCACTGTCTTATGAAAGCTGCTAAAACATATTCTCTGAAGTCCACTTCTGGCTTGTCCAAGGAGGTGGCACTAATCAAGACTTAGCATAAAATTTAGGACTAGTACTCATGACCCTAGCTATACATTGTTGGGTCACACTCAGCCTAAGTTAATGAACCTAGCCCAAATCCAACTAGGGATCCAACAATCTCCCACTATTTGGATGAGATCACTAACAAAGAAACAACACAATCATAAAGCCGAAGAAAATATATCTAACAGAAGCTAATATTCAGCATATATTTATAGAGTTGTGCTTCATAATAAACTAAGAGAATAGAGTTCAAAATACAACTAGAAAATAAAAGAAAGGAAACTCATTTCTTCTTCTGGGCTTTATCTTTGTCTGAATCTTTAGAAGGTTGTCTGAATTTGATTACTCTGTTAGGGTTGGCAGCTTATTTCTTTGACATATACATGTCAGATGATCCAATTATAGTTTGAGAAGAGGTTTTGGGATCAACAGCCTCTGGGTGCAGCTTCGAATAATCATCAACATTGAAAAATTTATTTGCCTTAGCATACCTGAACAACTCTTCTTTTTTGTAGGAAGACATAGTTTAGAATTGAGAGATATCTTTGCCTTCAGTTTTTGCTTTGCTAATCTGAGAAAGTCCTATAAGCTCATGGAATCTAGCCATCCTGGCAGAAGTCTCCTGTTCTGGATCAATAAAAGGAATTGGAGGAGACTCTGGCCTTTTTGGACTATAATCCTGCATTGGTTCTTATGTAGGAACTTTCTTTGAAGAATCCTAAGGTCGATTGCTTGAAGAGGATTGTGGATAGCTTTGTCTGGGTTGTCTCTTATAAGTCTTTGTCGTAGATGCAGGCTTCTGAGATAAATTGCCAGAGGAACCTGAAGAGGGAAGAGAAGGAGGAGGACCTCTCCTAAACTTTTTAGGAGGAGGAGAGTACCTTCTTTTCTTCTTCCTATCCTTTTGCTCATTCTTAGACAACCACATCCACTAGGGCATACCAGGGTAGGGAGTAATCTTCTGCAGTATATAGTATGGAGTATCATTACTTGGATTTGTCTTTGGAATAGCCTTGGAAGGGGATTTCCTTTTCTTAAACATTTTCTTTATACTATCATCAGAATCTGAGTCATCAGATTGATCATCATTAGAAGATCCTTAAGGATTATCATACAAAGCATCAATCTCAGTAATGACTTGTTTTGGAACTTGCTTTCCAACTAGAGGAGGGAGAACTGGAGGAGAAACTGCTGGAGGTGGAATGATTTCAGCAGGGACTTCTACAGTTTCTAGTCCATATCCTTAGCAACTATCTCATCCATGTCAGGCAATGGAGAGGTAGAGAAGACAAAGGTGGGAGGAGAAAAGGCCTTGGGCTTAGAAGATTCATCTTTAGCCACCCGAATAATCTCAGCCTCTGGAACTAAGATGAGTTCAGGCTCAGGTGCTTCAAAACTTTTCTGTATCTACTACAAACTATTTGAATTGATGGGAGTTGAGTTGCAAATAATATTTGTACACCCGTGAAAGGATACAAAAAGAAGACAATTGCTGTAGAAAAGATCAAAGGATCTTAGAACTGAATCTAGGTCAAAATCTGGAGCAATGAGGCAATCTTCATAAAGAATTTCCAAAGGATTGCTCTCAAATTATGTATCCAAAAACTCAAAAAGATGTGCATCAATATATTCAGTATCAATAAAGTCTGCTCTGCTCTAAATTCTGTATTTGCTTCTGTATCTGTTGCTGCTACTGCTACTGTATCTGCTACTGCTACTGTATCTGCTCCTGCTGCTATATTTGCTACTGCTGTTGTATCTGCTATTGCTGCTTGAACAACCCCTTCACTGAGTATCTCCCCCTGCCTGGTTTTAGTAGCTACTGGAGCCAGG
This sequence comes from Platanthera zijinensis, assembly GCA_039513925.1. Taxonomy (NCBI): domain Eukaryota; kingdom Viridiplantae; phylum Streptophyta; class Magnoliopsida; order Asparagales; family Orchidaceae; genus Platanthera; species Platanthera zijinensis. Next base: position 40,056,207 of record CM077089.1, on the reverse strand, counting down.
CTCTTGATAGAAGAGCATGGGATAGAGAAGGTAGAAATCTGAGCAGCAAGGGTAGAGATAGACATAACAAGAGGTGAAATAGCCTCTGTTATCAGCTATTTGAGAAGGGGTGTAAGGGATGCTAAGATGAGAGAGATGGAGGGAGAAGATGAATCTAAGAATTATGTAGGGGTTTGTGTAGAGATAAATGGATTGATGATGGAAGTGGATGAGGGATGACAATCTAACATTGGTTCATCTGAGGAATTTCTTGGGGATGAAAGAAGGTTGAAAGTTGGTAGAGAAGTGAGATTTTGAAGATGAGATTGAATGAGCGATAGAGGTGGAGTTGTAGAATCTGGAGATTAAGATTGATCTAGAAGTTGTTGTTGTTGATGCACTGGGGATGAAATGATAGGGGACTGAGGAGGTGTAGGTTGATGAATTGGAGAAACAGGGTGGATAGGGGAAGCAGGAGGTATAGATAGAGATGCTGGAGCTGATGAATTTTTTTGGAGGGATGATGAAAGGGTTTGTTCAAGAGGGGGAATGGAAGTTTCTTCTGTAGGGTGGGGAGTGGCTGGTACTGCCCTAGTACTCTCAGAGGTTTTAGAGGAGGAAGCCCTAGATGGCTTTGAGATAGTCCTCTCCCACCTGCCAAACAAGGCGCAGGTCAGCCTCTTGGAGGCATTGATGAATATGGTCGGTGCGACCAGGGATTTAACGGCCTTAGCATTAAGGAAGATTCCAAGAATCCTTCCAAAGAAAAATTCTTTCTTAGTGTTCTTCTGCTTAATCAGATTGTACAAAATTTTGGCCCATTTAGCAGCCTTAATATTTACCACAACACTCATCACTAAGAACTGCTGCCTGGTAAAGTGATCATGGCCTGTAAGCTTGCCTAGCAACACTTTACCGACTACATCTGCAAGAAATTTATATTCAGCAGATAGATGCTTCTTCAGCAATTGATTTGGGTTGTCTCCACAGTAACCCATCAAAGTCAACATTTCCTTAAATTCAGAAGATTCAAGTTCAATATCTTCTTCACCATTAACTAGTGCAAAGATTTCAGAAAGAGTATCTGGGGTTAAGGAAAAAATGTTACCCGATATAGATCCAACCATCGTATCAGCATCTGGGGTATATGAAGTATAAAACCACTCTCTTATTTCAGAACCAACAATCATCATTCTGGTATAAATTAGGTTCTTCAAACTGAGTTCCTCGAATAATTGCAGAATATCTTTGAAGATCTTGTCTGATTACTTAAAATAATCAAAATTAATGTTGAAACCCATATCGAACTTCATGTCGGAAAGACCTCTTGCTGGAATTGCCATTAGTTTCCTGCAACACAAAAGCAAAAAAGATCAAGTGCCGGGGAACAGAAAGCGCAGGATGGATGTCGAAGAAAACCTAGTTTTATGGTTTTTCAAAATATGAACCGACAAACTCCGTCCTGCGAAATAAGAGAAATCTTCGATCTGAGGTCGACAAAATATTTTATAGTCAAAAGAATTCGTCGATCTCAGTCAAAACAGGGGAAAAATTTTCATCGTGCTCAGGTTGATGAAAACTTTTCTGAAGCCAGATCGTCGATCTCAGGTCGACCAAAAATGACTTCTATAGAGAGTTCGTCGATCTCAGGTCGACGAAATATGACACTTAGTTCGTCGATCTCAGGTCGACAAATTTTTGCAAGATCTTCGACCACTGACATAGAATTAAATTAAAGTATCACCATTCATCATGCCTAGCTTATTCATAAAGGATAGATGTTTCTTCTCATCCAAGGATTTGGTGAAGATGTCTGCCCTTTGCAAATCATTGGGAATGAAGGTAATATTAAATTTCTTCTTGTCCACACATTCTCTAATGAAATGATGTCTAACATCTATATGCTTAGTTATAGAATGATGCAGTGGATTCTAAGCTATAGATATTGCAGTTGTACGATCCCAAAATATAGTTGAATTATTTAAGTTGTAACCATAATCCAGGAGTTGATTTTGGATCCATAGCATCTGTGAGAAGCAACTGCCAGCTGCTATATATTCAGCTTCTACAGTTGATGTAGACACTGATGTCTGCTTTTTACAAAACTAGGAGACAATTCTAGCACTTAGAAACCGGCATGTGCCTAAAGTGCTTTTCCTGTCAACTGTACATCCAGCAAAGTCAGCATCTGAATATCCAATTTACTCAAATTATGATTCAGTTGGATACCAGAGTCCTAGATCTGGGCAACTCTTTATATATCTTAAAATACTTTTTGATAAATTAGGTGAGATTCTTCAAGGTTCACCTGGAACCTAGCACAAAGACATGTAACAAACATTATATCAGGCCAACTTGCTGTGAGATATAGAAGGGACCCAACAATGACCCTATACAATTTCTGATCAACAGGTTTCCCTTGTTCATCAAAATCAACCACATCATTTGTAGCCATAGGTGTTTTCTTAGCTGAGGCATTAGCCATCCCAAACCTTTTAATCAGCTCTTTAGCATATTTGGAATGAGATAAGAAATTGCCATCAGGAGTCTGCTTCACTTGGAGGCCAAGGAAGTAGGAGAGCTCACCCATGCTACTCATCTCAAACTTGGAATGCATAAGGTTAGAAAACCTTGTACATAGTTTGCGATCTGTAGAGCCAAATATTATGTCATCCACATATATTTATACCAAAAGTATTTTATCATTATGATGCTAGAAAAACAAAGTCCTATCTACCATACCTCGAGAAAACATATGCACTGAGAGAAAGCTAGCTAAGGTTTCATACCAAGCTCTTGAAGCTTGCTTTAGACCATAGATAGCTTTATGCAATCTACAAACTTAAGAGGGATGAGATGAAGAGATAAAAACTTGAGGTTGTTAAACATAAACCTCTTTTTTTAATTCTCCATTAAGAAATACACTTTTTACATCCATCTGGTAGACTTTGAATTTCGTGAAAGCAGCATAAGCAAGGAAAATCCTTATTACCTCTAGCCTGGCAACAGGTGCAAAGGTTTTATCATAATCAATCCCTTCCTCTTGTCTATAGTCTTGAGCAACAAGCCTAGCCTTGTTCCTTATAATTACACCTTGAGCATCAAGCTTGTTCCTGAAAACCCACATGGTCCCAATTATTGTATAGCCTTTAGGCCTTGGAACCAAGTCCCAAACTCTACATCTCTCAAAATGATTGAGCTCCTCATGCATTGTAATAATCCAGTGGGGATCTTGCTTTGCATCAGTTATGGATTGAGGCTCAACTTCAGAGAGAAAACAGGCATGCATCACATCATGGTTGAGTTGATGCATTGTATGTACACTTACTGACATGTCTCCAATCACATGAGATCTAGGTTGATCTCTTTGTATGACAAGATTAGATGGTGGAGTTGGTTCAGCAACAGCATTTGGAATGAATTCCTCTTATGGAATTACATATGCTATTGGAGGAAGTTCAACTGCTTCCATAGTTACTTCTTCACTTTCTTCATCACATTATGGAGGAGGATGTGATATAACCTTTGGTGTAAGGTTTAATTCATCCCTTTTCTCACACAAGTGAGGTACCTGCAAAATCTCATTGGTAAAAATTTCTTTCTTCTTGCAATACATATTAGCTTCATCAAAAGTTACATGCACAGATTCCTCAATTTTTAAAGATGATTTATTCAACACCTTATAAGCTTTGCTGACTTGTGAATATCCTAGAAAAATTCCCATTGCCGCTGTTGCTTCAAATTTTCTAATATATTTCTTGTTATTGTTATGAATATAGCATATACAACCAAATACTTTAAATTAGGTGACTTTAGGTTTCTTACCTTTCAGTAACTCATAAGGAGTCTTATTCTTAAGCTTGTGTATAAGACTTCTATTCAGCACATAATTTGCTATACTTACAGCCTCTGCCCAAAAGGATTGGGGGCAAATAAGCATCTGTAAGTAATGTGCCTGCAGATTCAATTAGTGTTCTATTCTTCCTTTCAGCAACCCCATTTTTGTTCAGGTGTTCTAGGAGCCTAGAAGCAATTTTTAATACCTTCTTCAATACATAACTCTTGCATAAGAAAGGACTCAAACTCAGTACCAAGATCACTTCTTATCAATGTAACTGGAGTAGAGTACTCAATCTGTATGTTCTTGATTAAATCTGTAAGAACCTTGAAAATATCTGACTTAGATCTCAGAAAGAATACCCAAGTGAATCTAAAAAATTCATTTACTATCACTAAAGTATAAGATTTCCCTCCTAGGCTTTGTATAGTGATAAGTTATAATTATACCTACTTTTATAGTATTGTTATAATGATATTTTACTTTATTTTTGCTTTTTTTGTTTGTTTTGTTCAATAAATTGTTTATATTTTATAAATTTTATTTCTAACCTAGTTATTTTTATTTTCCAGAAAAAATAAGAAAAATGTAAAACTTTTACCTGACACGCCCATGTCATTTCCCGACACGCCCGTGTCAGGCACTCAACGCCTTCGGCCAGTCGACACCCAACGATTTTACTATTCAACACTCAACGCCATCCGTTCACGCCCGTGACATGCTGGTCACGCCCGTGACTGACATGTGGAGCTCCCCGAAGTCAACTTTGCTGGCAAATCGACGGATCGATTCAGCTAAACCGTAAAGTTACGCCCTCCTTTCACGCCCGTGACATGTTGGTCACGCCCGTGACGATGGTGTGTCACGCACCCGAGCTTCTAGAATAAACGTCAGCTCGCCGAATTTGCCAAGTCAAACACGCAACTGACCGACACGCCCCCTGTCACGCCCGTGACTAGGGCGTGTCAAACCTAAACTTTTTGTCTATAAATAAAAAATTTCTGTAGTGTCCAAGGGTTCACTTTTTTGAGCCAATTTTACTGTGTCTTCTTGTGGGCTGCCCTTGGTGTTTCTAATCCAATGTAAGGAGAACTTTCTCCCCCCCCTCCATTCTTATGTTTGTTTTAGCTTTCTCTTTAGCTTTGTAATAGTTGTAATTGCTTTAATTATTGAAATAAAAATTATGTACTTTCTTTTTTCTCACTACATGGAATGAAAATGCATTTGGGTGGCTCATTTTTCTTCTTCTTTTTATCCTTGTGTTCATCTATGTTCATCTTTATTAAAAAGTGTGTGTGTGTTTGAGAGTAATTTGTTTTTTAAATTCTCTTAGTTAGTTGTCATGATAGGTTTTATTATAGGTTTTTATCTAAAAAAATGAGTTGTTATAATGCCAAAATTTAGTTTAAGTCTTCTTTTTTTTAAAAAAAAAATCAAAGTTGTATTGAAAACTTTTTAAAGGCTTATATTTTCATTACTATGAAATTGTAAAAGATGTTTTTAAGTGTTTTGTTTTTTTTACTTAGCTTTGTTTTAGGATTGTAAAACCTTTTTTGTTCCATAAATTTTTATTTTCACTTTTTCATCACTTTTATGAAATCCTAAGGATGAAAATGTGAACGTTTTAATTTTTCAACAACTTTGATTTCAACTTTGTTTTCAATAAACTTTTTCTTCTTTAATTTTTATTTCATCATTTTATTTATTTTTGGCAAGTTGTAATAGTAGAAAAGTTATAGTTTTAATTTTTAGGTAACTTTCATTTTGTGTTATTTCTATGTGTGTGTGACTGTATGAGGATTTTTTTATTGCTTTCATTCTCCCGCCCACTCATTTGAGCTGGGACTCGAAATTTTATTGCTTTATTCATTTATGTTGAGTGTGTGAGTGTAGGTGATAACTTTTCATGCTTTGTTTATCGCTTTCTCAATTATGTAGAGTGTGTGCGTGCGTGCATTTATTTCCGCCTACTCATTAAGAGTTAAACGACGCTCTGCTTAAATTTATTGCCCACTCATTTGCATGGGACTTGTAATTTTCATTTTTTGTAACTTAGTTTCCTTTTATTTAAGCATTTATTTCTGCATACTCGTTAAGAGTGAAATAGCGCATTGCTTTAAAATACCGCCTACTCAGTTTTGAGTAGGACTTGTCATTTCCCGCGTACTCAGTTTTGAGTAGAACTTGTACTTGCATTTATTTCCCGCCTACTCATTCAAGTAGGACTTGCTTTACTTAATTTCTTTATGGTTTTGAAGTGTGCATGAGTGCCTGCATCAATTAGCTTTCTTTCAATTTTATCTAAACGCCCTGTTTTTTCTATATTTTCTCTTATAACTATTTAGTACTTAATTTCAAACTCACGTTTCACTAAAAACCATAAAGCCGTCCCCATACCGATGAGTTGCTAATCTCTATTAGCCTTCGGCATCGAAGAGCATTGGGACGTATAAAATGATTTGAAATAATTAAAGAACTTTATTTTTATATTAATTTTAGGACTTAAGGTTTGCCCCGGGTTAACGATGCATAGGACCACATAATCAATTTATGGGCTCTATTTCCGTTATCCATACGCAACGCCGAGAGGCCGCACGTATGGACTGATCCCCCTTAGGTAAATAGAATTGTGTACATTCCCTCGAAGGAGGACGAGCATAGTTTTACTGGATTGGGCTCCCCACCCAATAACGGGGTTCTTAGCATAAAGCGGGCATTAAGAGAAATCCTTCGTCGGTGTAACGGTCGGTCGAATAGTCTTAATGTTCAGGTGAGTGATATTACCTAGAGATAGGTGTGCTCATATTTTCGGAACATCCACGGCCAAGTGCCTTTTATTAATTTTAAAACTAAGTTTAATAATTATTAGGAATTATTTTAGTCTTAATCCGATTCGATGCCGAGCGTTAACCCGTCATCGAACTAACTTAAAATTTTCCTACTTTCATTTTCATTTTAATTTAACTAAAAATCCCACCTTGCTGATAGTAAGATAATAGTCTTCCTAGAAGAGTAAATATAATCAACGCGCCCCCGAGAACAATACGACCTCGGTATTCTCCCGAATACCGAGAACTATGCGATAGGTGCACTTCCCTCCTCTCGTTAGAAAACTCGATCTTCTAATTAGGCCCGCGGAATCTGACCATTTCGAACCACCCTCAGTAGATCTCTGTTCTACGACGATCAAGTTTTTGGCACCGTTGCTGGGGAGCACGGTTGTTATATCAAATCCAGGACTCTATTAATTTTACTTTATTTTAAAATAAAAAATCAAAAAAAAAAAATCCTTCCCCCTTCATTTTTTTAGAGTGTATTACCCGTAGACAACCTTCGAGTTCTGAAAATCTTGATCCGATCTCTATGTCGAATTCCCTTTTTAGACCCCGCAGAATCCACCGGAGAACCCTCTTTCTCTTCTATGGCTGACCCAAATAATGCCCAAGTGGCCGAGCGTACGATGTCTCACTACGCTCGGCCCAACTTGGATGATACTGGGTCAAGTATTGTTCGACCTGCTGTGGCGAACAATAATTTTGAAATTAAGTCAAGTGTTATACAAATGATCCAAAACTCCCTGCAGTTCGTCGGACAGCCGGATGAGGACCCTAATAACCACTTGTCTAATTTTTTAGAAATCTAAGATAAATGGCGTCACTGATGATGCTATTTGTTTGCACCTCTTTCCCTTCTCCCTTAAGTCCAAAGACAAAGGAGTGGTTCGTCTCCCTCCCGCGGTGATCCATCACGACCTGGGCGGAGTTGGCAGAGAAATTCCTTACTAAATATTTTCCGCCCGCAAAAACTGCTAGAATGCGAGCGAACATATCGTCCTTTGTGCAAAATGACTCTGAGTCTCTTTATGAGAGTTGGGAGCATTTTAAAGAATTTATCCGCCGGTGCCCGCACCACGTGCTGCCAACGTGGTTGGAGGTATAGATTTTTTATAATGGACTGAACTGTAAGACGCGTCACATGATTGACGCGGCTGTCAGGGGCACTCTGAATAATAAGACCCACGAGGCCGCCCAGGCTCTTTTCGAAGAAATGGCTATGAACGCCTACCTATGGAACGTCCCGCGGGCACGCCATAAGCAGGCGTGCATTTTTGAAGTGGATGCCACTGCTCAGCTAGCCCTTCAAATCGAAAGGCTAACTAAGCAGGTGGCGGAGATGTCTGTTGCCTCCTCCACTCCGCCTTGTTTTCTTCCCCCCCCCATAACGTCTGCGTAGTCGATGAGTTCGTGGACTACATGGGAAATCTTGTTTGTCCCTCTTTTCCCCAAAATAACCTTTATAGTAATACCTATAATCCGGGTTGGAGGAACCACCCGAATTTTTTATGGAGCAACCCGAACAATGCGCAGCACCCTCCTCCTCCTTCTTTTATGCCGACGTTTCCCCCTCCCCCTCCTATGAAGTCATCACCGGTGGTGGAAAATTTTAATCGATACGTCACATCCAACGAGTCCAATATCCGGAACATCATTGGATCGCTTAAAAATTTAGAAATACAGGTTGGACAGCTGGCGTGACTTATGTCGGAATGCGCTCTAGGGGCACTGCCTTGGAATACGGAGCCCAATCCATGGGAAAAAGCCAAATCTATAACCCTCCGTAACAGTAAGGAGGTGGTCGATCCAAAACGGATCGATCCTCAGGTACATATTTCACCTCCGACCTCTCTTCCCTCTTCTTCGATTACGCAGCCCTTACCGATTTTAAACGACAAAACTAATTTAAACAAGGCGCTTTCCTACCCGTATAAGTTAGATAATGAGCGAGTGAACGCGCAATATGAAAAATTTATTTTACTACTTAAACAAATTCATATTAATGTTCCTTTTTGCGAAGCATCTCGCAAATGCCTAAGTATGCAAAGTTTTTAAAAGAGCTTCTTTCTAACAAACGAAAACTTGAAGATATTTCGCATATTTCTCTTAACGCTGTCTGCTCGGCAGCTCTTACTAGTATGTTGCCCTCAAAACAAAATGACCCGGGACGGTTTTCCATCCCGTGCCTTTTTGGTGATGTTTTTGTATAATACGCCTTAGCAGACTAAGGCGCGAGCATTAATTTGAAGTCATTCTCGCTCTTCCTGCGATTAGGTTTGGGTACTCCTGCTCCTAACAATATGCGCATCCAATTAGTGGATCGCTCGGTTAGGTTCCCCATTGTGGTAGTTGAGGATTTCCTTGTCCAAGTAGACATGTTCACCTTCCAGGTGGACTTCGTCATCTTAGAAATTGAGGAGGACGCCGAGGTACCAATAATACTCGGTCGCCCTTTCCTCGCAACCTCACGTGCGCTAATCGATGTAAGTAACAGTCATCTTCTCCTTCGTGTAGGAGACGACCAGGTTACTTTATCTATTAACCCCTCAATGGAAGACTCGTCACCGAGCGACGATTTCTGCTACTCTTTAGATTATTTTTATGGAGATTGTTCTTCTCCGATTTTCTAGTTCGAGTTTTTAAACAAAAATATTTTTTCACTCGAAAATTTTTATTGCGATGAGGATCCGTTTACGGATATGCCTTTTGAACCAATTAGTTCAAAAGACATTAGCACTAAAACCACGCTTGAAGAACCGCCCACCCTAGATCTCAAACCATTACCCGAATCCCACAAATACGCCTTTTTGGGGAAAAATGATACACTCCCGGTAATTATTTCTTCGCATTTAAGCGATTCAGAGACCTCCGATTTATTGGAGGTTTTTCTTAAACATCGCCACGCAATTGCGTGGCAAATTTCTTACCTTAAGGGGATTAACCCTTCTTTCTGCACTCATAAAATTTTCTTAAACGATAATTGCCGCAAAACCATTCAGCTGCAGCGACGTCTTAACCCAAACATGAAAGACGTCATGAAAATCTAGATAGTTAAATTATTAGATGTGGGGATTATTTATCCCATTTCTGATAGTGCATGAGTTAGTCCCATTCATGTCATGACCAAGAAGGGCGGTGTGACCGTAGTGGCAAATGAGCACAACAAGCTCGTCCCAACTCGTACTGTTACGGGTTGGCGTGTGTGCATCGATTATCACAAACTTAATGATGCCACCCGCAAGGACTATTTCCCACTACTATTCCTTGACTAGATCCTCGAGCGTCTTTCCGGTCATCCATTTTATTGTTTTCTCGACGGTTTATCGGGGTTTTTCCAAATCCCCATTTCCCCCGAAGACAAAGAGAAAACTACTTTTACTTGCCCCGTTGGCACCTTCGCCTACCGAAGAATGCCATTTGTCCTCTACAATGAGCCGGCTACATTACAAAGATGTATGCTAGCAATCTTTGGCGAGCTAGAAAGAGATATTATGGAATTATTTATGGTTGACTTTTCTGTATTCGGATGCTCTTTCCCGGCTTGTCTTCGTAATCTCGATCGTGTCCTCCAGCGATGCTAGGACACGCATCTTGTTTTAAATTGGGAAAAGTGCAACTTTATGGTTCGAGGTAGTTTGGTCATCGGCCATAAGATTTTGATTAAGGGGATAGAGGTTGATAAGGCCAAAGTAGAAATCATAGAAAAGCTTCCTCAGCCGACTAACGTTAAATCTATTAGGAGTTTCTTAGGCCACGCGGGCTTTTATGGGCGCTTCATTCAAAAATTTTCAAAAATAACAAAGACGCTTACTCACATATTTTAAATGGAATCACCTTTTGTCTTTAGGAGTGATTACGAGTTTGCCTTTAATTTTATAAAAAAAACTTATCAATTCTCAAATACTAGTGGCCCCTAATTGGTCCATTCAGTTCGAAATCATGTGCGACGCTAGTGATATTGCCTTAAACGCCGTTCTTGGCTAATGCGTAGAAAAACATTTTCGCTTTCGATATGTTTCGCTCGTATTTAACGCTATCTAAAGTTATCGTTTTTACCGATCACTCCGCCCTTAAGTATTTACTAGCTAAAACTGACGCGAAGCCCCGCCTTCTTCGATGGATTCTCTTCCTTCAAGAATTTGACTTACAGATCCGAGATAAGAAGGGCGCGGAAAATCTTGCGGCACACCACCTCTCCTGTTTAGAAAATCCGGGTGTCGAAGCGCTCGTCGAATCAGAAATAAATGACAGATTCCCCTAGGAATGTCTTCTTGCAATTCGTTCGTCTTCGTCATCTTTGCCTTGGTTCGCAGATTTTGCGAACTACTTAGTCGCGCGGGTACTTCCAAAATAATATTCAAGTCATCAAAAGAAGAAATTCTTTTCCGACTTTAAAAATTTCTTTTGGGAAGACCCATTTCTTTTCCGTATCTGCGCGGACCAAGCGGTTAGAAGATGCGTTGGGGGTGTGGAGTGAACACAAATATTGAAGCACTGCCACGGGGGTCCAGCCGGGGGGCACTATCAAGCCAACCGGACATCTAAGAAGGCGCTAAAGGCGAGCTACTTTTGGCCCACTCTCTTCAAAGACGCGCACAATTTTGTGCGTGCATGCGATAGCTGTCAGCGGTCGTGTAACATCTCTCGTCGAGACGAGATGCCCCAAAACATGTTTTTAGAATGCGAAGTCTTCGATCTATGGGGCATAGATTTTGTAAGCCCCCTACCTCCTTCTTATAAAAATACATATAGTTTAGTGGCGGTCGACTACGTATCGAGGTGGGCGGAAGCGCAAGCACTCCCCACAAACGATGCGCGAGTCATCCTTACATTTCTAAAAAAATTATTTTCTCGCTTAGGCATGCCTCGCGCTATTGTTAGTGATAGGGGAACGCATTTTTCTAATGCTCTAATGGATAAGATGTTAGCTAAATACGGAGTCACGCACAAACCTGCCACCCCCTACCACCCGCAAACAAGTGGTCAAGTTGAGGTAGTAAATCAAGAGATAAAGCGAATATTAGAAAAAACCGTTTCACATAATAGGAAAGATTAGTCCTCCAAGCTTGACGACGCATTGTGGGCATATCGAACGGCATACAAAACCACTACCGGTTGTACTCCGTTTCGATTAGTCTATGGCAAAGCGTGCCATTTACCCGTAGAACTGGAGCACCGCGCACTTTGGGCATTAAAACTTTTAAACCTCGACTCTAGCTTAGCCGCTCAGAATAGAAAACTGCAACTAAATGAGCTCGATGAATGGCGTGCGAACGCTTATGAGAGCAATAAGTTCTATATGGAGCGTTCAAAGTTATATCACGATCGTAAAATTAAAACCCCCAAAATTTTTTTTCCGGGCGATCTAGTCCTTCTTTATAATTCTCGTTTTAGACCTTTTCCAGGTAAACTTAGATCTCGTTGGTCCGGTCCCTTCAAAGTTGAAGAAGTTTTTCCATATGGGACCGTACTCGTCTCCCACCCATAAAAAGGCTCGTTTAAAGTGAACGGTCATCGGTTAAAGTCTTATATAGCGGGCTACCCTGTGATCGAGCATAACGAAACCATATCCCTCCTCAACTTATAACCCCGCCAATATAGTCAAGCTACATGACTATAAACAAAGCGCTCCTGGGAGGCACCCCACGGTTTTCTTTTTTTTATTATTTTTATTATTTACCTCTTTATTTATTATCCTTTCTATTTTTCTAATAACTGCAAGGTTTCTAATGGGCATCCCCGAGCGCGGATCAGGGACGTTTTCTGCCCCTCTTTCTCTTTTTTGTACATAAAGCTGCTATTTAGTTCCTCATGCTTAGTATACAACAATGGGGACAATGTTGGAACTAAGTATGGGAGTGTTTTCGTATTTTTGTACTTTCTTTTTCTGCACCTTTATTTTCCGCATTTCATTTCAAAAAACCAAAAATATATATATATTAAAAAGAAACAAAAAACAATTTAGAAAAACAAAATTTGAAAACTTCAAAAAAAATATTTATAAAAGAAAAAAATAAAAAAAAAATTTTTGAAGTTTCATTTTTGAAACTTTGACTTCTTTTTTCTTAACTATGTCCGCGAGATCCGACTCATCGAGCCATCCACATAACGATTCATCTCACGGCAACCTAGTTTTAATTTTTGTAAATAATTTTTTAAAATATTTTTTGTAAATAATTTTGTAAATAATTTTTGTAAGTATTTTTTGTAAATATTCTTTCTCTTTCCCCTCTCCCTTTTTCTCTCTCATCCTTGTAAATAACTTCTCTTTTTCTCCCAAATTTTTGTTAATAAAATGAAAATTTTCTTAAAAAAAAAAAAAATTTCACAAAACTTAAAAATACAAAAAAACTGCAAAACTCAAAAATCCAAAAAATTTTATTTTCGCATTTTTCTTTCTTTAGTACGTATATATTAAAGAAATAAATACAAAAATATAAAAAAAGATAATAACTTCAAAAATTCAAAAAATATATATAATTTATGAAACAAATAAATCAAATATATCATTCTTAAGTTTCTTGCTATCTAAAACTTTTGTTTTGAGTTTATTTATATGCGAATTTGATCAATTCTTTGTTCACTATTCGTTTGTTAATTATAGATTGAAAATTTTAAATAGCCGGGGTTAAGTTTTAAAGAGTTTAATATGCTTTGTTAAAGATAGGGGACTCGTTTTAGGCACTACTTCTAATTTTTCATAGATAGGAGCACGTGTACTATGTTAGAAAATAATGATTATAGAATTCAATTATGCTTACTTTTAGCTTTCTAAAAAATTGGAACGTACAATTTACAAAGGTTGCTCTCAAAAAATTTTTAATTAAAAATCTAGTTCTCTTTTCTACCCTTACTTATCATTACCCACTTTGTATGATAAAATTCCCACCCCCCCCCAAAAAAAAAAGAAAAAAGTTCTTATGTCAATGGGAATAAGATTTCATTCCGTAAACATAGGCATCCAATAAATTAAAAGATTATATGTTACGGAGTAAGAGGATAAAATTCATTACTCCTACACATATAAATTGGGTTAAATCTTATTATGAAGAAAAAAAATTCATGTTAAGGAAAATAAGTTTCGTTTTCCTATAACATCCAAATCAGAAAAAAAATGGAGGTTCTAGAAAAAATTACCTCGCCTCAAAATCCAAGCATCTTCATAAACCAACATCAACCCCCTTAGCCAATTTCATGACTCTAGAATTAATTCAAAAATATTTTAGAGAGCATAATTTATAAATTGCATCATTTCCGATAAAACTCCTATAAGCTAGAGTTCATATAATTCTAAACAATTTTTGTTAATCGAACCAATACAATTATTGCTTTCTATTTGATTACATCAAAAAGACTTTTGGCCAAAACTTTTGCCCTATTTAAATCATCTACATAATTTTAGGACTTAAATCTTATACCCCATATATTTATTTAGACCTTTCTGATAATTAATTTAGCGGTAGCAGAACTTAGAGTTTTTTATTATTCCTTATAAGTTCACCTCAAACTTTTTCTCTGGAATAACAAAAGCTTAAGTATGGGGGTATTTGGTAAGTTGTAATTATACCTACTTTTATAGTATTGTTATTATGATATTTTACTTTATTTTTTCTTTTTTTTGTTTATTTTGTTCAATAAATTGTTCATATTTTGTAAATTTTATTTCAAACTTAGTTATTTTTGTTTTCCAGAAAAATTCAGAAAAATATCAAAATTTGACCTGACACGCCCGTGTCATTTCCCGACACGCCCGTGTCAGGAACTCAATGCCTTTGACCAGTCGACACTGAACGATTTTACTGTTCAACACTCAACGCCATCCGGTCACGCCCGTGACATGCTGGTTACGCTCGTGACTGACACGTGGAGCTCCCCGAAGTCAACTTTACCGTCAAATCGACGGATCGATTCAGCTAAAGAGTACAGTCACGCCCTCCTATCATGCCCGTGACATGCTGGTCACGCTCGTGACGATGAAATGTCACGCACCCGAGCTTCCAGAAGAAACTTCAGCTCGCCGAATTTGCCAAGTAATACACGCAACTGACCGACATGCCCCCTGTCATGCCCGTGACTAGGGCGTGTCAAACCTGAACTTTTATTCTGTAAATAAAAAATTCTGTAGTGTCCAAGAGTTCACTTTTTTGAGCCAATTTTAGTGTGTCTTCTTGTGGGCTGCCCTTGGTGTTTCCAATCCAATATAAGGAGGACTTTCTCCCCCTCCTTTCTTATGTTTGTTTTAGCTTTCTCTTTAGCTTTGTAATAGTTTGTAATAGCTTTAATTATTGAAATAAAAATTATGTTCTTTCTTTTTTCTCACTATTTGGAATGAAAATGCATTTGGGTGGCTCATTTTTCTTCTTCTTTTTATCCTTATGTTCTACTTTGTTCATCTTTATGAAAAAGTGTGTGTGTGTGTATGAGAGTAATTTGTTTTTTTATGCTCTTCGTTAGTTGTCATGATAGGTTTTATTATAGGTTTTTATCTAACTAATGAGTTGTTATAATGCCAAAATTTAGTTTAAGTCTTCTTTTTTAAAAAAAATTCAAAGTTGTATTGAAAACTTTTTAAAGGCTTATATATTCATTCCTATGAAATTGTAAAAGAGGTTTTAAAGTGTTTTGTTTTTTTACTTAGCTTTGTTTTAGGATTGTAAAATCTTTTTAGTTCCTTTAATTTTTATTTTCACTTTTTCATCACTTTTAAGAAATCCTAAGGATGAAAATGTAAATGTTTTAATTTTTCAACAACTTTTATTTTAACTTTGTTTTCAAAAAAATTTTGCTTCTTAAATTTTTAATTCATCTTTTTATTTGTTTTTGGCAAGTTTTAATAGTACAAAAGTTGTAGTTTTAATTTTTATGTAACTTTCATTTTGTGTTATTTCTATGTGTGTGTGAGTGTATGAGGATAGTTTTATTGCTTTCATTCTCCTGCCCACTCATTTGAGCCGGGACTCGCAATTTTATTGCTTTATTCATTTATGTAGAGTGTGTGAGTGTAGGTGATAACTTTTCATGCCCTATTTATCGCTTTCTCAATTATGTAGAGTGTGTGCGTGTGTGCATTTATTTCCGCCTACTCGTTAAGAGTTAAACGGCGCTCTGCTAAAATTTTCCGCCCACTCATTTGAGTGGGACATGCAATTTTCATTTTTTGTAACTTAGTTTCCTTTTATTTAGGCATTTATTTCTGCCTACTCGTTAAGAGTTAAATGGCGCATTGCTTTAATTTACCTCCTACTCAGTTTTGAGTAGGACTTGTCATTTCCCGCCTACTCAGTTTTGAGTAGGACTTGTACTTGCATTTATTTCCCGCCTACTCATTCGAGTAGGACTTGCTTTACTTAATTTCTTTATGGTTTTGAAGTGTGCGTGAGTGCCTGCATCAATTAGCATTCTTTCAATTTTATCTAAACGCCCTGTTTTTTCTATGTTTTCTCTTATAACTATTTAGTACTTAATTTCAAAGTCACGTTTCACTAAAAACCATAAAGCCGTCCCCATGCCGAGGAGTGGCAAATCTCTATTAGCCTTCAGCATCGAAGAACATTGGGACATATAAAATGTTTTGAAATAAATAAAGAACTTTATTTTTATTTTAATTTAAGTACTTAAGGTTTGCCCCAGGTTAACAACGCATAGGACCACATAATCGATTTGTGAGATCTATTTCCGTTATACATACGCAATGCCGAGAGGCCGCAAGTATGGACTGATCCCCCTTGGTAAATAGAATTGCGTACATTCACTCAAAGGAGGACGAGCGTAGTTTTACCGGATTGGCTTCCCCACCCAATAACGGGGTTCTTAGTGTAAAGCGGTCATTAAGAGGAATCCTTCGTCAGTCTAATGATCGGTCGAATAGTCTTAATGTTCAGGTGAGCGATATTACCTAGAGATAGGTGTGCTCATATTTTCGGAACCTCCATGGCCAAGTGCCTTTTATTAATTTAAAAACTAAGTTCAATAATTATTAGGAATTATTTTAGTCTTAATCCGATTTGATGCTGAGCGTTAACCCGTCATCGAACTAACTTAAAAATTTCCTGCTTTCATTTTTCGTTTTAATTAAACTAAAAATCCCACCTTGCTGATAGTAAGATAATAGTCTTCCTGGAAGAGTAAATATAATCAACGCGCCACCGAGAACAATACGACCTCGGTATTATCCCGAATACCGAGTACTACGGGATAGGTGCACTTGCCTCCTCTCATCGGAAAACTCGATCTTCTAACTCAGCCCGCGGAATAAGACCATTTCGAACCACCCATAGTCGGTCTCTGTTCTGCAGAATCACCTAGGATATTGCTTGTCACGCCCGTGAAGATGACGTGTCACGCACCAGAGTTTCCAAAAGAAACGTCAGCTCGCCAAATTTGCAAAGTCAAACACGCAACTTACCGACACGCCCTCTGTCACGCCGGTGACTAGGGCGTATCAAACCTGAACTTTTTGTCTATAAATAAAAAATTTCTGTAGTGTCCAAGGGTTCACTTTTTTGAGCCAATTTTAGCGTGTCTTCTTGTGGGCTGCCCTTTGTGTTTCCAATCCAATGTAAGGAGAACTCTCTCCCCCCTCCCTTCTTATGTTTGTTTTAGCTTTCTCTTTAGCTTTGTAATAGTTTTTAATAGCATTAATTATTGAAATAAAAATTATGTTCTTTCTTTTTTCTCACTACTTGGAATGAAAATGCATTTGGGTGGCTCATTTTTCTTCTTCTTTTTATCCTTATGTTCATCTTTGTTCATCTTTATGAAAAAGTGTGTGTGTGTATGAGAGTAATTTGTTTTTTTATGCTCTTAATTAGTTGTCATGATAGGTTTTATTATAGGTTTTGATCTAAAAAATGAGTTGTTATAATGCCAAAATTTAGCTTAAGTCTTCTTTTTTTAAAAAAAACAATGTTGTCTTGAAAACTTTTTAAAGGCTTATATTTTCATTCCTATGAAATTGTAAAAGAGGTTTTAAAGTGTTTTGTTTTTTTTACTTAGCTTTGTTTTAGGATTGTAAAACCTTTTTTGTTCCTTTAATTTTTATTTTAACTTTTTCATCACTTTTATGAAATCCTAAGGATGAAAATGTAAACTTTTTAATTTTTCAACAACTTTGATTTCAACTTTGTTTTCAAAAAACTTTTGCTTCTTTAATTTTTATTTCATCTTTTTATTTGTTTTTGGGAAGTTTTAATAGTAGAAAAGTTGTAATTTTAATTTTTAGGTAACTTTCATTTTGTGTTATTTCTATGTGTGTGTGAGTGTATGAGGATAGTTTTATTGCTTTCATTCTCCCGCCCACTCATTTGAGCCGGGACTCGAAATTTTATTGCTTTATTCCTTTATGTAGAGTGTGTGAGTGTAGGTGATAACTTTTCATGCTTTGTTTATCGCTTTCTCAATTATATAGAGTGTGTGCGTGTGTGCATTTATTTTCCCCTACTCGTTAAGAGTTAAACGACGCTCTGCTTAAATTTTCCGCCCACTCATTTGAGTGGGACTTGTATTTTTCATTTTTTGTAACTTATTTTCCTTTTATTTATGCATTTATTTCCGCCTACTCGTTAAGAGATAATTGGCGCATTGCTTTAATTTACCTCCTACTCAGTTTTGAGTAGGACTTGTCATTTCCCGCTGTAGGGTATTGTATCCACAATGTACCTGATTTGAAGAAGCCCCTGAACAAGCTAAGTTGAATAGATAATGTATTTGATGATTTTCTTCAAGATGTGCTTGTAGTTATTCCATGCTAAGTACAAACTAATGTCAGGGTGCAGTGGGTCAATATACACAGGTCTGCGCAACGTAATCCCTCGTTAAGCAGATCAGTGTGTTAGCTTACGTGTACTCTCTTTATTGGAGTGTACTTATATTCAAGTATAGGGCTGAGACAGATCAAGAGTAGACAAGGAGCAAGGATGGGTCAAAGACCAGCTCACGGAAAGATAGACGAAAAATCGTCCAAGGAAAATTCGGCGAGAATAACTAAGTGATTCTCGCCGATTCGACGGGAATAAGAAGTGATTCTTGTCTAATCCTCGAGATACACTAGCCTACTCTCACCGAATGCATCCGGCTGTCTCAACGCCGTCTAGAATTCAGCCAAGGCAGAATCGTCGAGAATCACTAAGTGATTTTTGCTGAATCGTCGAGAATGACTTTGCATTCTCGCCGATTCATCGAGAATGGATTGTGATTCTCGCCAATTCTCTCTGGATGGCTTGCTGTTCAGCTAGAATTCTTCTAAGGAGAATTCGACGGGAATCATAAGTGATTCTCGCCGATTCGTCGAGAATCACCAATGATTCCCGCTGAATTTGCCTTAGGCGAATTCCATTGGCTCGCTGGACCGGACCAAATGTTCAGGGGCTGTTTGAACCGAAAATTAGGGTTTCTTCTGGTGGGGCCCACAACGGTCATAAAGGTTGATCTACAGTATAAGTACTCGTGTATTTTGAACCTTACGGGTAATCAATACATACGAAAAAGAACGAGCCGCCGACTTGACCTAGCAGATCGCGGATTTCCTTCCGCCGCCATCGCCGCTCGATAGCTCGTCACCG
The DNA here is from genome assembly GCA_039513925.1 of Platanthera zijinensis. Lineage (NCBI taxonomy): Eukaryota > Viridiplantae > Streptophyta > Magnoliopsida > Asparagales > Orchidaceae > Platanthera > Platanthera zijinensis. Next base: position 40,036,996 of record CM077089.1, on the reverse strand, counting down.
CCGCTGATCGGATTCTTCTTGATCTCTCGGCGATAGAAACTTAGCCAAGCAACGCGTATCACGTTTCTTCTTGAGATCCTTTGTCTCTTGGTTTGTTGAACGGGAATACTTTCCCCTTTTGAATTGATTGAGACGATCGATCCAAGAAAGATCATTGGTAGACCTTGCTAGCTTTGTTACGAAGCTTGGATCTCGAAAGCATCGCCGCTGCAATCCTTGTCGCCGCCGATCTCGGGGAGATACTCTCCAAGAGAGTGCTTAGGTCGTGGACTCTTCGTCTTCTTCAAGAACGCTTCATCGAACGAAGAGGGACACCAAGCGCTTCAAACATAGTTTGTATTTTTTATATATTCCATTTTTGCTTTTGTTGTAAAGGAACTTTGTTTCGTCATTGTAAGGGTTGGGTGCAACCCGGGGTGGAGGAGTAGTGACTCGTTCGGGTGGAAGGGTTCCTTCCATAGTGTGAGGATTGGATTTCAATCCGGTTAGTGAAGTGACCGAGTCGTCCCTTGTTGGGAGATAGGTCGAAGGGGGAAAGTTGACGTACCCAAATCGGGGAACCACTATAACTGCCTGTGTATTTCTGTGCTGTGCTTGTTTTGTTTTATTGTACAGGTAAATTTTTAATTCCGCAAAAAGACTGCAAATCACCAATCCCCTCCCATAGGTGAAGGTAGTTGACACTAGTGTGACTTTCAAGTGGTATCAGAGAGAGGTTACTCATCAAAAAGGTTAACACCTTGAGTAAGTTCCTGCCACTAGTGTCAAGAAGAAGACAAATATCTCTATGGACGGACTCAAGTACTCAGGCAAGATCCCAGTGTGCACCAGGCTAAACTTTCCTATCTGGAAGGAAAGGATTATATTCTACATGGAAGCAGTCGATCCCTGACTCTTCATGATTGTGGAGGAGGGACCTTATATTCCCACTAAGGCCTCCACAATTGATCCTACAAAAATTGTGCCAAAGAAGTTTTCTGAAATGGACAAGGATGAGATGGTGTTGGTTGGACTTGATAAGAAGGCGTAGAACATTCTAGTTAGCGTAGTTGATGACTCCATGATGTAGAACTTCTGCAACTGCAGGACAGCCAAGGAAATCTTGCACTGCTTGATTATTCTAATGGAGGGCACTAATGAAGTTATGGATGATCGAAGATCCCTCCTGAACCAGAAATATGAGGCCTTCAGGCAAGGGCCTAAGGAAGAGATCAGAGTTACCTTCGAGAATTTCCTCAAGATAGTCAATGCCCTAAAGGGATATGGAAGAGTGTTCACTGATTGTGAACTTAATGATAAATTCCTTAGGTCCCTTACTAAGGAATGGGACACGAAGATCTGCGCCATCCGAGAGTTCTGTATATTAGCAAAAACTGATCCTCAAATACTATTTGGGAAGCTTATGTCCTATGAGCTTCAGCTGAACACGAGGAAAGCAGAAGAAGAAGCCGAGAAAGCTGCAACAAAAGAAAAGACTGTGGCCCTGAAAGCCATTAACTCCAGGAAAGGGAAGGGTGCTGCCTCATCCCGTTCGTGGAAAAAGGATGAGGAGGAAGACTCCGAGCCATGCTCCTCCGGCTCAGAGATGTTCAAAGAAGACTTCTCCCTCATCACTCGGGAGTTCAGTAAGTTCCTCAAGTTGAGGAATCAAAGAAAGAGAGACGGCTCCTCCTTCAGACATCAGAAGAAGAATTATTCTTCTGACAGGTATGAATCCAAACAGAACAAACATCGCTCTAACGTCATCATTTTTTTTGGGTGCAATAAGGCAGGACACGTCGTGGCTGACTGCCACCAAGGCAAGAGAGATAAGGGGAAGGGAGAGGAGCATAAGTCCTCTAGATATAAGAAGAAAGAGAGGAGCTACATCGCCAAAAAGCAAAGACACTGAGTGAGTCTGATTCCTCGGACTCCAGTGATGATGAAGAAGCCTACTTCGGGCTAGTGGGTCGCTCTAACTCAGAAGGAGACTTCCCCCCATTTACTTGGAAGGTAAAAGCTCGTACCCCCCTCTCTGACTCTGACTATGAGTCTCTTGATGATGATCTCGAGGACATCCCTTCTGCCCGAGAAGCCGAGCTCCTCAAAAAGTATGAGCTTTTGCTCAACACATTCGAGGAATGCCACAAGAGATTGAGGGCTCAGAAAAAGGACGTCAAATTCCTAAAGGTCGAGGGTGTCTCCCTAAGGGAAGAGATCACTAGCTTGATTTCTCTCCGACAGGAGCACCTGGACCTGGTCTCTAAGCACTCTGAGTCTCTAAGTCTCCTTGACCTTAAATAGGAAGAAATCAATAAGTTGGAAGAATAACTTGCGGCAGAAAGGAAGATTGTCAAAAGCTACTCTATGCCAAAGACTTTTCTTCCACTGGTTTATACCTTCTCTGCTCAGGCTAATTGGGCTGGCTTGGGGCAAGTGGATGTGCCTGGTAAATCATCCAGGAGAAACAGAAAGCAGAGGAAAAATAAGGCTGCTAAGAAGGCCTCTGCTATAGAAAAGGGAAAGGCCCCACTCAACCCTGTTGAATTAAGGAAGACTGGCTTTCCCTGTAATGAACAGGACTTTAAGTCAACCTATGGCCACTTCTTCCGGCCCTCGGTTGAAAAGCCCAAGAGTCGGTATGATGGTTGGGCCTCCCCCCGCAACTACGGTGAGAGTGTCTTTAAGGCACCTTATGAGGAAATACAAGTGGAGGATTATGGCCACTTCTCTTGCGGCCATAATAGGAAGAAGGCACCAAAAGCCAAGCCTGTTATACTGAAGGAACAGGATGTGAAGAAATCATGTGACTGCTGTCATCATTATGGCTCCACCTCCAAATCCAAGGCCCCGGCTGGACCCATCGTTCCAAGGGTGAAGCAGGAGCCTAGGAAAAGGTACAACAGATTTGACTGTTGGTGCTATTGCAAAGTTGGTCACTTTGTCGTGGATTGCTAGTTTAATCCGAGATATAACAAGACTCCTCATGTTAGCAATGCGAGGCTGACCACTCGTAGGGTTAACCATCCGAGGGGGAGTGTGATAACAAGGAATCTAGGACCCAAGTTCGATTGGGTTCCTAAGGGAAATTAATTCTGTTTTGCAGGAATGTCCAAAGGCCACCAAAACTCCAATCTGGTACTTTGACAGTGGATTTTCCCAGCATATGATTGGGACTAGAAGCCTGCTGCGTTACTACTCTCCAGTCGAAAATGGACCCAAAGTCATCTTTGGGGGATCAGATTGAGGTGTCACCAGAGGTTATGGTATGATTTCCAACGGAATAATCTCTATCACCGACGTGGCTTATGTTGAAGGTTTAAATCATAACCTGATCAGTGTAAGTCAATTATGTGATAAAGGATATGACGTTAAGTTCAGCAAGGATAAATGCTTGATAATATCATGTGCCTCTTCAGAGATGGTATTAACTGGCATTAGGAGCAGAAATATCTTTTGTTTAGATTTTCTTAGTTTAGATTCTTCTACCCCCGTGTGCCTGGTAGCAAAAGGCAGTGCATCTCTTTGTGAACAATGGCACAAGAGATTGACACATATTAATTTCAAGACGATTAGTATGTTATTTTCTAAAAATTTAGTAAGGGATGCTCCCATTATTAAGTGCATCAAAGATAGCCCTTGTCCTGCATGCCAGAAGGGCAAACAGACTTGGGCTACCTTGAAGGGCATTGTAGACAAAGACTCTTCCAGATGTCTTTATCTTCTGCATATGGACCTTTTTGGTCCAGTACAAGTTCATAGCTTGGGAGGCAAGTCCTATACGCTAGTGATTGTTGATGATCACTCTCGGTTTATAAGGGTGTTCTTCTTAAAACGAAAGTCAGATATGTTTGACATCTTCACGGGTTTTGTCAAGCAAATTCAGAACGAACTTAATTGCTCAGTGGTAAAAATCAGAAGTTACCATGGAACAGAATTCGAGTCTGGGGCTATGACAGAATTTTGTGAAGAACATGGTATCTTTCATGAGTTTTCCTCCCCGCGTACTCCTCAGCAAAATGGAGTTGCGGAGAGGAGAAATAGAACGCTCATTGAAGCTTGCACGACGATGCTGAATGACGCTTCTCTCCCAGAATACTTCTGGGCAGAGGCTGTCAATACGGCTTGTCATGTACAAAACCGGGCCTTGATCAATAAGAGTCATCGTAAGATGCCTTATGAGCTACTTAAAGGCAGGAAACCAACCATGTCCTATTTAAGGATCTTTGGCTGCAGATGCTATATACTAAATAACGGTAAGTACCCGCGTACTAAGTTTTGTGAAAAATGCTTCGAAGGCATATTTATGGGCTATAGTAGCCATAGCCAGGCATATAGGGTCTTCAATAAGAAAACCCTAGTGGTAGAGGAATCCATCCATGTTGTATTTGATGAAGGAAGCTTGCTTAATAGAAATTCTTCCAGTGGCCTTCTTGAAGATGCAGGTGCAAGACATGAACAGCTAAGTCTTGATGAGACTGCTAAGGGTGCAACTCCCTAGTACGTGAAGGTTTCCACCTCGACGTCTGCTGGAGAAGTTGACGAGCAGGATGGAGAAAATATTCCGGAAGAAGGAGAAACCCGAGAAGACGTCAGAGCACAGGATGCCAGACTCCTAGAGCTCCGACACGTGAGGGTTCATCCTAGAGATCAGATCATCGGAGATCCTCGTGACGGTGTCAGAACATGAAGAGGTACAATTAACGAGATTTTGCACCTTAGTTTCCTATCACAGGTTGAGCCAAAGAAGTTTGACGAGGCGAACAAAGATGCGGCATGGATATTGGCCATGCAAGATGAACTGCATCAATTTTAAAGATGCAACGTCTGGACGCTTATTCCCAGACCAAAGAACCATAATGTGATCGGCACCAAGTGGATCTTCAGAAACAAACTGGATGAACACGGTGTCATCATAAAGAACAAGGCCAGGCTGGTGGCTCAAGGTTACAAACAGGAGGAGGGGATTGACTTCGACCAGACCTTGCACAAGTGGCCAGGCTCGAGGCAATCAGATTGTTCCTGGCGTATGCTTCGCACAAAGGATTCACTGTCTATCATATGGACGTGAAATCTGCTTTCCTCAATGGAAATCTGAAAGAGGAAGTATATGTCACACAACCCCCAGGTTTTGTTAATCCTACATTTCCCAATCATATTTATTTTCTTAATAAAGCCCTATATGGCTTAAAATAAGATCCTCGAGCTTGGTATGAGACTCTGTCTAGTTTTCTTCTTGAGAACAAGTTCTCTAGAGGAAAAATAGATAAGACATTGTTTCTTAGGGAAGTCAAAGGCAAGATTTTGCTGGTGCAAATCTACGTCGATGACATAATATTCGGGTCAACGGATAACAACCTTTGCAAGAAGTTTTCCAAACTTATGCAAGGGAAGTTTGAAATGAGTAGTATGGGAGAGCTGAAGTATTTCTTGGGACTTCAAGTGAAACAGTCTGAGGATGGGATTTTCATCTCTCAGACGAAGTTCACAAATGAAATCCTCAAGAAATTCGGAATGGAGAGTGGAAACTCTATGAGGACTCCAATGGGATCCACTGTGTCTCTGGACAAGGATAATAAATGGAAACCTTTTGATGAAACAAAGTACAGAAGCATAATTGGATCCCTGCTCTATCTTACTGCTAGTAGACCGGATATTATGTTTTCCATATGCCTTTGTGCCAGATATCTGGTGAACACTAAGGAATCTCATTATGTCGCTGCAAAGCGGATCCTTTGATACCTTAAAGGTACACCAAATCTTGGCTTGTGGTACCCAAGAAACAATGATGTCGAGCGGATAGGCTTTTCAGATGCTGACTTTGCAGGAAGCAGGGATGATAGGAAAAGAACTTCCGGGACGTGTCAATTCCTTGAAAGAAGGCTTATTTCTTGGAACATTAAAAAGCAGAATTGTGTCGCTACCTCCACGCCTGAATCTTAGTACATCTCAGCAGACAGCTGTTGCGCACAACTTCTATGGATCAGAAATCAGCTCAAAGATTATGACCTGCAGTTCAGAGAAGTTCCGATGTATTGTGATTCCTCGAGTGCAATAGCAATTGCGAACAATCCTGTGTCGTAGAACAGAACGAAGCATATTGAAGTACGCTATCACTTCATTCAGGAGCATGTGGAAAACAAAGACATATCTCTCTGCTATGTCCCCACGGATAAGCAGGTTGCAGATATCTTCACAAAGCCCCTAGACGAGGCCAAGTTCAGTCTCTTCAAAACTAAACTCGGTATGCTGAACTATGAAGAATGAAGACTGTGCGGCTCAAGGCTCTTGGATTAAGGGGGAGCATAAGCAAGGAATTCAAGCTCGAGCATGGATGCATGATCTGAGGGGGAGCATGTGGCTCCAAGTAAAGTCCCAGATTTGTAGAAGCCGAATAGGGGGAGATTACCCTCTCGGCTAAGGCTAAGGTGGCTCCAAGTATGCTCTCAGGAAAGTGGTAATGAATTTCTCTCTCAACTGAATTAGTAGTTTATGATTTTCATATGCTCCATTCACCTTAGCTTGTAGGGTTTAGGCTTCTTCAAATAGGGGGAGATTGTTGGGTATTGTATCCACAATGTACCTGATTTGAAGAAGCCCCTGAACAAGCTAAGTTGAATACATAATGTATTTGATGATTTTCTTCAAGATGTGCTTGCAGTTATTCCACGCTAAGTACACACCAATGTCAGGGTGCAGTGGGTCAATATACACGGGTCTACGCAACGTTATCCCTCGTTTCGCAGATCAGTGTGTTGGCTTACGTGTACTCTCTCTATTGGAGTGTACTTATATTCAAGTACAGGGCTTAGACAGATCAATAGCAGACAAGGAGCAAGGATGGGTAAAAGACCAGCTCACGGGAAGATAGACGAAAAATCGTCCAAGGAAAATTCGACGAGAATAACTAAGTGATTCTCGCCGATTCGACGGGAATCACTAGTGATTCTCATCGAATCGCCGAGAATCACTATCCTACTATCGCCGAATGCATCTGGCTGTCTCAACGCCGTCTAGAATTCAGCCAAGGCAGAATCGTCGAGAATCACTAAGTGATTCTCGCCGAATCGTCGAGAATGACTTTGCATTCTCGCCGATTCGTCGAGAATGGATTGCGATTCTCACCGATTCTCTCTGGATGGCTTGCTGTTCAGCTAGAATTCTTCTAAGGAGAATTCCAGGGGAATCATAAGTGATTCTCGCCGATTCGTCGAGAATCACCAATGATTCTCGCCGAATTTGCCTTAGGAGAATTCTGTTGGCTCGCTGGACCGGACCAAATGTTCAGGCGTTGTTTGAACCGAAATTAGGGTTTCTTCTGGTGGGGCCCACAATGGTCATAAAGGTTGGTCTACAATATAAATACTCGTGTATTTTGAACCTTACGGGTAATCAATACATACGAAAAAGAACGAGCCGCCGAATTGACCTAGCAGATCGCAGATTTCCTTCCGCCGCCGTCGCCGCTCGATAGCCCATCGCCGCCGCTGATCGGATTCTTCTTGATCTCTCGGCGACAGAAACTTATCCAAGCAACGCGTCTCACATTTCTTCTTGAGATCCTTTGTCTCTTGGTTTGTTTAACGGGAATACTTTCCCCTTCCGAATCGATTGAGACAATCGATCTAAGAAAGATCATTGGTAGACCTTGCTAGCTTTGTTACAAAGTTTGGATCTCGAAAGCATCGCCGCCGCAATCCTTGCCACCGCCGATCTCGGAGAGATCCTCTCTAAGAGAGTGCTTAGGTCGTGGACTCTTCGTCTTCTTCAAGAATGCTTCATCGAACGAAGAGTGACACCAAGCGCTTCAAACGTTGTTTGTATTTTTTATACATTCCATTTTTTCTTTTGTTGTAAAGGAACTTTGTTTCCTCATTGTAAGGGTTGGGTGCAACCCGGGGTAGAGGAGTAGTGACTCCTTTGGGTGGAAGGGTTCCTTCCATAGTGTGAGGATTGGATTTCAATCCAGTTGGTGAAGTGACCGAGTCGTACCTTGTTGGGAGATAGGTCGAAGGGGGAAAGTGGACATACCAAAATCGGGGAACCACTATAACTGCTTGTGCGTTTCTGTGCTGTGCTTGTTTTTTTTATTGTGCAGGTAAATTTTTAATTCCGCAAAAAGACTGCAAATCACCTATCCCCCCCATAGGTGATGGTAGTTTACACTAGTGTGACTTTCACCCGCCTACTCAGTTTTGAGTAGGACTTGTACTTGCCTTTATTTCCCGCCTACTCATTCGAGTAGGACTTGCTTTACTTAATTTCTTTATGGTTTTGAAGTGTGCGTGAGTGCCTGCATCAATTAGCTTTATTTCAATTTTATCAAAACGCCCTGTTTTTTCTATGTTTTCTTTTATAACTATTAAGTACTTAATTTCAAACTCACGTTTCACTAAAAACCATAAAGCCGTCCCCATACCAATGAGTGGCTAATCTCTATTAGCCTTCGACATCGAAGAGCATTGGGACATATAAAATGATTTGAAATAATTAAAGAACTTTATTTTTATTTTAATTAAAGGACTTAAGGTTTGCCCCGGGTTAACGACGCATAGGACCACATAATCGATTTGTGGGCACAATTACCGTTATCCATACGACAAGGCCGAGAGGCCGCACGTATGGACCGATCCCCCTTGGGTAAATAGAATTGTGTACATTCCCTCGAAGGAGGACGAGAGTAGTTCTACCGGATTTGGTTCTCAACCCAATAACGGGTTCTTAGCGTAAAGCGGGCATTAAGAGGAATCCTTCATAGGTCTAACGATCGGTCGAATAGTATTAATGTTCAGGTGAGCGATATTACCTAGAGATAGGTGTGCTCATATTTTCGGAACCTTCATGGCCAAGTGCCTTTTATTAAATTAAAAACTAAGTTCAATAATTATTAGGAATTATTTTAGTCTTAATTCGATTCGATGCCGAGCGTTAACCCATCATCGAACTAACTTAAAAAATTCCTGCTTTCATTTTTGTTTTAATTTAACTAAAAATCCCACCTTGCTGATAGTAAGATAATAGTCTTCCTGGATGAGTAAATATAATCAACGCGCCCCCGAGAACAATACGACCTCGGTATTCTCCCGAATATCGAGTACTACGCGATAGGTGCACTTGCCTCCTCTCGTTAGAAAACTCGATCTTCTAACTCGGCCTGTGGAATCAGACCATTTCGAACCACCCACAGTCGGTCTCTGTTTTGCGGCCATCAAGTTTTTTCCAAAAAGGTCCATATGTAGTAAGTACAATATCCTAGGTGAGTAACTTTTGTACAGTATAGGGCCAAAATGTCCATATGTAGTAAGTACAATATCCTAGGTGAGTATAGCTATAATATTTCCCTCCTAGGCTTTGTACAGCTATAGGGCCAAAAAGTTCCATATGTAGTAAGTACAATATCCTAGTTGAGTCACTTTTGTTTAATGATTTAAAACTAGATTTAGTTTGCTTTCCTAACTGACAAGCCCTGCACAGGCTTTCCTTCTTATAGGGGTAAAAAGACAATTCTCTAAGAAGGTTGTCTTTAGAAAGCCTAGCTATGTTTCTCAAATTTACATGACCTAATCTTTTATGGCACAAATCATTTTGATTGCTAACAAGATTAAATAAACAGATTTCTTAACTAGCAAATTTAAAATATACTAAGTATTTGTTACCTCCTCTAATTCCAGTTAAAACAGTTTGATTGTTTGGAGAAATAATACATTGAGATTCAAAAAAGCAAACCTGATAACTTGAATCACATAACTGACTTATGGATATGAGGTTATGCTTGAGACCATTAACATATGCCACCTTTTTGAATGTGACATCACCACTTTTGAAGTCTCCATAGCCTTCAGTCTGTCCAAAACTTGAATCTCCAAAGATTACACTTGGACCAAGTTTAGCCTTGAAGTTGATGAGGTTGTCCTTGCATATAGTCATGTGCTTAGAGCACCCACTACCCAGATACTGCTTATTTTGAGTGATAGGATAGGTCTTTACCTGCAATGAAACAAATTAAAAGTTCTTGACCCAGGTACCCTTGGGTCCTTGTTTCTTCTCAAATGAAAAACTAGAAATAAATGAACATTCAGGTTGGTTATTATAACCTAAGGGGTGAAATCTTCTAGGAGGAATTATCCATTGGTTGAATGGGCTGATATTATCCCTATGTTGGTTAGGTTTAATGTTACAGTTTCTGTTAAAATTTAAGTTTTTGTAATTATGATCTGGGATCGACGAATTCTGGTGAGTTCGTCGACCTGAGCTCGACGAATTGGAATGAGATCTACGATCTCTGCTCGAAGAAGGAAAGTATTCATTCTCAGGGAACCAATATCGTCGATCTCTGGTCGACAAACCATACTAGATTCTTCGATTGTAGATCAAAGAATTCTTATTATAATGGTTTGTGTTCATAGTTTGTCGTTCTGATGTCGACGAACTGTTCACATTTCGTCGATCTGAGTTCGACGAAAACTGCTGAACATTGTTATATCTATTATTTTTCTTGTTCTTAGATTTTTGTTTTAATTCCATTTGTTTTAGAACTTCATTAACCTTATTAACCTATCCAGTGTTCTTCTTGCCTTTATCAGAAATGAAATTTACAAGTTTTGATAGAATGTTCTTCTTGATTAGAGGTGGTTCACTAGATGAGGCACCTAGTCCTAGTTTATAGTTATTAGTCCTAGCATTTAAGATACTAGTTATTTCTAGTAATTTCATGCTCCTGCCATTTAGAGATTCCTCTAGTTTCTTGGCCTTACTTAGTTCAATTTTTAGAAAAACTATTTATTCATTAGCTGAATTTAGTTCAAGTGACAATTATCATTTTCAGCATGATATTTATTTTGATCAATTAATTTCTCTATAAGAAGTTTGATTTCCTTCATAGAGCTTATTAAGTCTAAGCAAAGATTTTTAAATTCAAATTTAAATTCTTCTGATTCAAAATCATAGGAAGCAATTACCTGATCTTCAGCAAACATTGATTCTTCATTATCTGAATCTTCAGTATCTAATTTGCTGCTGCAGGCATCAATTGCCATTAGGCAAACTTCCTTTGCCTTTTGCTCTTCTTCATCATCACTTGAGCAAGAAGAGGATGACACTTCTTCTGTATTACTCCAGGTCTCAGCAACAAAACTCTTTTCCTTCCTCTTGTGCTTACTTGAGGAGGGGTTTTTGAGATGATTTCTTCTTGACTACTTTTCTCTTCTCCTATCTTTCTTCTGAGCTTCTGGACACTCAGAGATGTAGTGTCCTAGCTTCCTGTAACCAAAACAGACTTCTTCTTTAGAAGTTGTTTTGTCATACCTTGGTTTGTCATCATGTATAGGTGACTTCCTTTTGAAGTCCTTATTTGCCATTTTGAAAAATCTTTTGGTAAATAGACTCATCAGTTCTTCATTGACTGGAATCCCTTCAGAGTCCTCAATAGCCTTGAAAGCAATGTTATGGTCCTTCCTGTTAGGTGTTGGAGTCTTTATTTAAGCTGCTGCTTCTCTGGTCTTCATCAGTTACTCATATGATTTGAGCTTTCCAATGAGAGACTCAGTTGATATCTCAGTCATGCTTCTGGCTTCTTTGATAGGCCAGATCCTTGAATCCCATGTGCTGGGGAAGCACATAAGGATCTCTTCATTCACTTCAGTCACGGTAATTTCCTTATCTAAGGTCCTTAGCTCACTAATGATTTAGCTTAACCTATAATACATGTCACTGACTGATTCAACTTCTTCCTTCTTGAAGTTCTCATACTAGGATATGAGATTGGATCTTCTATCCTTTCTCGCATCAGCAGATCCAACAACCATCTGGTTTAGGGAATACTAGATGGCTTTGGCTGAAGTGCACTCAACCACTTTCTGAAAAATGTTATCAGACATAGTCTGAGCTATAATGTTCATGGCTCTTGAATCTACAATCTTGGATTTATTTTGGGCATCTGTCCACTCAGGTGTTGGAACAGCATGAGTGCTTGAAGTAGAATTTGAAGTGGTTGCTGCAGTATGAGGTCTTGTCAAGATAGAGGTAAATATATCCTCATTAATAGAATTCATGTATAACTTAATTCTTGCATTCCAGATGAAAAACTTATTTAGGTTGCATACGAGAGGTCTGGTGCTTGTATAAACCTTTGTTTGTGCCATTGTTATAGAGAATAGTTAGGAAGAGGAAAATCTAATCTAACTGGATCTTGGTTCAAGTATTAACTTGTACAACCAAACAAACACACCCTCTGATACCATTTGAAAGGAGGGTGTTAGGTCAGATTACTCAAGAGGGGGGGGGGGGTGAATAGAGTATTAAAACTTTGGCTCTTTTTCTAGATTACATCAGAGTAAATATAGTGATACCATATATTAGTTAAGGAATAAGAAAAACTAAGCTAAACAATTTAGCAATGATAAGCATAGCAAAAATAAATGAAAAGGAGCAACCAGACGACACAAGAAGTTTGTAGTGGTTCTCCTAAACATGGGTACATCCACTCTTCTACCACCCTTAATAGGAATCCACTAGCAGGTTTTGATCAGGTGACTGTAACCACAAGATCTGGTTCAGGTAGATCAGGAAACCCTTCAGTCTTTTTATCAGGTGCCCAAAAACTAACTTCAAGTCTTTTGGAGGGAGACTTGTCAACCAAACTAACTTTTGAAGGGAGCTATAACCCTGTACAATGGGATCAAAAATGTTGATGGAAGTCTTCTCTTTTCTCAAATACAACTGAGAATACTATGTGTATTCTTGTGATGTCAAAGCTCCTTCTGAGAAGTAGAATGTTTCTGAAAGAACAGAGCTTTGCAGAAGGGCGAGTAGGTCTTCAGCTTAATCTGCCAAGATCCAGGATATCCAGTAACAGATGTTAAATAGAATGTCTTTGAGGATTTCTGGAACAGAGGTTGAAGAAGACTCATGATCTTGATTATTTGCTCTTCTTCAAACTACAGTGATTGAAGATAATGAAAAAGCATTGAGAGCGTCGAGTGCTTGTTCAGAATTTCCTGTACAGTGCTTCTCAATTTTACTTCCTTTCTCTGTAACTGTCTTTCTTATCTTTTGTATATCTTAAAGAAGAGAGTATTACTTTTATTCCACTACTGAAAAATTCTGTTTGAATTTTTTAATTCTTTCCGTAAATGCTGGCTGCTGGGGGAATAAAAAACGGCTGGAATAATAGCATTGATGAGTTTCCCAACTGTTCTTGACATAATAAGAAAATATTTATTCAAAAGAATACCACATTTAAAGAAGCCAAAAAAGGGCTATATTTAGAAGAATATTTGCATCAAATGCTCAGAATAATACTGCTAATAAGGAACACAAGAGGGAAGGAGTCATTCTAGAACTATACAGAAAACATCGAACGCAAAACCGAATTCGTCGACCTAAGATCAAAGATCGTCGACAAGGGAATTCAAGTTCGTTGACCTTAGCACTGCGATCTGTTAACTTGGAATAACTTTCCAAATCTTCACTTTGAGTTCGTCGAGCTGAGAATCTAACAGAGGAAAACAAAGCGTCGACCTGAGCTCTGATAACGTCGAGCTCAGCTCAGAGAATAAACTCTGAGTTCGTCGATCTGAGATCGACAATCGTCGAGCTGAGTTCGAAGAATTTTGAACTGATCACTGTCTTCTGAAAGCTGCTAAAACTTATTCTCTGAAGTCCACTTCTGGCTTGTCCAAGGAGGTAGCACTAATCAAGACTTAGCCATAACTCTAGGACTACTACTCATGACCTTAGCTATACAATGTTGGGTAACACTCAGCCTATGTTATTGAACCTAGCCCATATCAAACTAGGGATCCAACACGGGGCACACCGTGCAATCGGACAATAGTATCCACAAACATCTTTGCAACCTTTTCAAATTAATCGTCCTTCTGGTTCGGGATGAAGTGCGATACCTTTGTTAACCAGTCCACAATCACCCAAACCGCAACATTTCCACACTGTGATCTCGGCAACCCATGCACAAAATCCAAGGAAATATCGTCAAATTTGCGCACAGGGATAGTCAACGACTTCAGAAAACTGCCCAGTTTTTGTCATTTAGCAACATAGTGCGCTATGTGATGTGAATGTGACGGCAAGTGTACCGGTCGCACAAGTAATATTAATTTGGCAAGTTTTCCCAAGTATCGATCTCACAAGGAACACAGTAAGGGGGGAGTTAATATCGAGGAGGACTTGAGATGGATGTCCTTAGGTCGGAGTTATCTATGGGGGTTTGGGTAGTGGCAGAAAAATAAAGCAAAAAGCTAACAAATACTCTTATGCAATGCCGCTATGCATCGCTTCGCCAGGCGGGATGGAAAACTACAAGGGTCGCTATGCACCGAATCACTAGGCAGATGGACGAGTAGGCAAGCGTAAGAACCGGAATTTAATGGTCCTAAGCACCTCTTTGCTATGCACGCCACAAGCAATTGCTAGTGAGATAAGAACAAATGGATGGCAGATGGATATAAAGGCGCAACTCAAGCTACTAAAGCGGTAAAACAAGGCAAGATTTACATAGACATAAACCTAACAAAGTTTAAACTAAAGAGCACATCAACATCTAAAATAAAGTCCTATGTAAAAAAAAACAACAAACAAAGAACAAGGCAAGAGTTCGATCGAATCTGAAGCCTTACTTAGGGTTCACGGAAGTAAACACCGGGTTGTCAATCGGCGTCCAAGCTCGGTCCTCAACTGCATCCGTGCTAGAGGAGGCTGTCACTACCTTCTAATGGACCCGTCTTCTTCGTGTCACGATGCCGGATGAAGGTTGCAAGCTTCCATTCGCTGTTTTGCTATGGAACAAAAGCTTTCAATAGAGCTTATGGGTTGAAGGAGATGGCCGAGAGGAAACTCCGGCTAGAATATGGCATTGAAAGCTTGCCCGGAGCCTCTCTGATGGTGAGAAGGAAGAAGGGTAGCAGAACCCTCGAAGCTGGATGAAAATGGCGGGTGGATAAATAGATGTCTAGATCTGGAGAAAAATCTGTGCTTAAATAAAAAAGATCAGAAAAATGGTCACGCACGGTCCCGCGCACGATGGTGAGCTAACCGTGCGTTATTAACTTACAGATCTTGATCGCGGAAGAAGAAGCATTGACCCGTGCGTTTTACACGCGCATGGGCGATTCGGCCTATACGTGAAGGAAATCTCACGGTTAAACACAGAACGCAAGAAATCAAGGAAAATAGGGGAACCGTGTGTTTTACTCGCGCACGGGCGCGTTTGCACGTGCGTGAAGGAAACACACCATTTACCCCAGAATGCAGGAAAACAGAGAAAAATGTGCAGACAGTGCGATTCCTTCTCGCACGATTTGGTCGAAACCATGCGGGAACAAAACGCACGGGTAGAAACAGAAGTCCCCAGATTTGCTGTATGAAATGCACGATTGCACTTAAATCGTGCGCTAAGAACTACGCACGACCGTGCGTTTTACATAGAATTGTAAATGGAATCCACGACGTCGCGACCACCTGCACAGCAATGAAATCAACTAGAGCACCATCTCCAAGCAATAATACACAGCATAAAATAAACAAAAAGAACCAAGGGGAGCACCATGTGCTTACCCCCAACAAAAGTGTTGGGTAAACTGAAAAATATGTACCAGATTTGGAGAAGACTCATCTTACTCAATGATATATATCAATTTGTATTTGATGTATATTTAAGTTACTTTGAGAAGGTATAAGGTTTGCAAAGAATTTTTCTAAGTACAAGTATCGACACTTGTGAAGAATTTTGTCGACACCCAAAAGAAGTTGTGTCGACACCAGAAGCAAAGTTGTGTCGACACCCAGAAGTTGTGTCGACACTAGAAGCAAAGCTGTGTCGACACCCAGGCATTGTGTCGACAACAAAAGTAGAAGCTGTGTCGACACCCGGAATTGTGTCGACACCCAGAATCTTGTCGACGCCCAGAATTGTGTAAACACCTAAGGTAGGGATTGTGTCGACACCTAGAGCAAAAGTTGTGTCGACACCCAGGAGTTATGTCGACACCAGAAGAAAGGCATGTGTCGACACTCACGAATTGTGTTGACACCTGAAGAAGGTTTGTGTTTACAGATAGACACACACTCAACGCCATCTTACAACAACAGCTATTCTGAGTCAGAAGGCCTGTGTCGACACACAGGACTTGTGTCGACACTCACTCAATGACATCTATACACATACTCAACGCCATTTGTCTGCAGCAGCTAAGTCAAGACCAGAAGCAGTTGTGTTGACACACAAAACTTATGTCAACATACACTCAACGATGGCTGGACATACACTCAATGACATCTGTTTATAACAGTTATGTTGAGACAAAGAGCAGTTGTGTCGACACACATGACTTGTGTCGACACATACAAACAGAAGATGTGTCGAGTAACAGAAGGATGACTATGTCAAAACTTGGAGTGTTATGTCGACATCACCAAGACTTGTGTCGACACTTAGTCTATTTGTGTCGACACATATGAAGCAGTCTGCTGAGTAGTTCATGCTGACTTATAAAATCATTAAGGAAATAAATGTCTTGATTGGTGACTCGACAGCTATCATTACTAATAGGTCTGACACCTTTGTCAGAACTGTTAGAAGGTTGTTACAAACCGGATCAGCCTATAACCAGGAAAAATCTCTATAAAGGGCAGATCCGTGATAACTTAACAAGAGCAGATACAGAGATAAAAATTGGATAATCTAAGGAAAGTTTTCAACAACAAGAAAAGGGGTGACCCTTAAGAAGGCAGATTTTGAACAGTCTGTAAATAAGATTCAGATCTCATTCTGAATTCAAGGAAGGAGCTGACAGGAGATCAACTTCTACATCATGAAGAGTTCAACCTTATTTTATTCTATCATGAAGCTTTGAAATAG
Source organism: Platanthera zijinensis (assembly GCA_039513925.1). NCBI lineage: Eukaryota > Viridiplantae > Streptophyta > Magnoliopsida > Asparagales > Orchidaceae > Platanthera > Platanthera zijinensis. The sequence continues at coordinate 40,020,144 of CM077089.1, read as the reverse complement.
CTAAGTCAGGTTGGATCTGGAGATTCAGTTCATTCAAGAACTGATCAAGAAACTCTCACCTATAGTGTAATCTATCTGGTGATATTTCTGTTTCTCTCAAACACTCAATTACCTATAGGATCTTTTGTTAGATCTGAGTTGTAAGCCTATAATTATAAAGGCTGAGGTAGGGTTGTGTGCCTGAGGTGTAGGATTAGTGATAGTTTGAGTTGTAAGCCTAGTTATAAAGGCTGAGGTAGGGCTATGGCCTGAGGTAGGATTCTTGGAGGAGAATCTTAGGTAGGACTTGTATAAGTCTGAGCTGTAGGAACCATATGGTTCTGAGTTGTAAGATTTTTGGATCTGAGTTTGTGGAAGGAAGTTATGCTGAATCCAGTTCTCTACTGGATAAGCGAAGATGGAAAGTGGATGTACCCATACCTTGGGGAACTACTATAAATCTGGTGTATGCTGTGCTACGATTGTATGTTCTGTGCTATGATAAGAACTTGTTAAATTGCCTAAAATTCTTAAAGATAATTAGAACCTATTCACCCCCCCCCCCGCTATAGGTGTTTAGGCTCTTGAAATAAGTCTTTCAAGTGGTATCAAAGGGAGGTTCCTCAAAGATTGACCTAACAGTCCGAGTGAATCTCCAAGGCAATTATCAGATTTCAAGAATGGGTTAAAATTAGAATCAAAAGGAGTTTGGATCTATGAAACTGCCTATCTGCAGGAAAGAATTCTTTGGCATTTTGAAGGAAAGGGTCAAGTTGTTTATGGAAGCATCTGATCAAAGAATCTACATTACAATTAAAAAAGGCCCCTTCATTCCATTGAAGGTATAAGTTCTGGATGCAAATATTAGAACCCCTAAGAGTTATTCTGAAATGACAAAGGATGAGATCATCCTGGCAACACTAGATAAAAGAGCACAGAACATTCATGTAGGTGTTATGGATGATGCTACATTTCAGAATCTGGTGCATTGTAAAACCTCCAAGGAAAGGGGGTACACCCTGATTGTCTACATGGAGGGAACAGAAGAAGTAAGAGAGGACAGGAAGTCTATGCTAAATCAGGAATATGAGAGCTTTAGACAAGCCAAGACAGACAACATAGCTGAATGTTACAAAAAGTTCTTCAGAATAGTTAATGAACTGATGACATATGGAGAGTATTCAGCACATATGAACTTAATTACAAGTTTCTCAGGTCTCTAACAAAGGACTGGGACACAAAGAATTGTGCTAACAGAGAGGGGGGGGGGGAAGCTTGCGAACACACCTCCTCCCACACTATTTGGAAAGCTGCTATCATATGAAATGCAGCTAACTGCCAGAAAGGAGTAAGAGAAGAGCAGCAGGACTGAGTATAAGGAAAAGTCAGTTGTCTTCAAGGCTGAAGGCACAAGAAAGGGCAGGAGAAAATCTCCTTCTCCACCAAGGAGTGCTGAGGCAGAAGAAGGAATTCCTGACAACAGTACATCAGATAGCCACACCTCTGATGAGGACTTTGCAGCCTTTACAAGGGAGTTCCAAAGGTTCATGAAAAAGAAGAAGTGGAGAACCATACCATCAATATCCTTTTCCAAGGATGAGTACTACAAGAAAAAGAAGACTCCCAAGGAGGACAGGTATGCTTCTAAACCTAGTTTACAATCTAATTCTAAGATTGTTTATTATAGTTCCAACAGGCAAGGACATGTCATAGCAGACTGTCAAGATAAGAGGGATGAATCAAAGGATAAGAAGAAGCAACAAATGAAGGGCAAGAAGGAGAAATCCATTGTTGCCCAGAAGAAAAAGAGTTGGATAGACTCTTCATCATCAGGATCAAGAGAAGAAGAAGATGCAGAAGCATATGTTTGGCTATTCTCAACTAAAGAGGATTCTAAGGAGTTAGAATTCCTACAAATACTGGACTCCATAAATTGAGTGAAAGATTATTGTTGTAGAGGGCTGATGGCTCAGTCAAAAGATGATCAGTGCAAGGATCAGCCTGGTCCAAGCAAGGTATACAGTTCTCCCTCAGCTTCTGATTATTTCACTGGATCAGAATCAAAAGCATCTTCATCAAGAGATGTGGATGGATCTGAGTCTAAAGGGAATGTACACCAACTCATTGATGAGTATGGTGGGTTGTTGCAAGCTCTAAAGAGAAGCAAGCTTCTTGTCAAGGAGCAGGCCAAGGAGATTGAATCTCTTAAGCAGGCAGCATCTGAATCAGCCAAGCTGATTGATTTGAAACTGAAAGAGGTTGCCAAACTAAAGAACATAACTGTAATTCAAATGGGCACAATCACTTTCAAAGAAAATCATATCAAGAATCAGGAGGCAAGACTCTAGAAAGAAAGAGAGTTAGTGGATAAATTCTCTAAGACAAAATCTATCTTTCCCTTAATAGACAATTTCATTTCTCAGAAGGGAAAGACAGGTCTAGGTTTTGAGGGATGAACTAGGAACAACAATTCTCATGGAAAAGGTAAGGCCCCAGTTCATCCACTAGCCTCTAAGCCCCCTATTTTCTTTAGGAAGGTGATGCAACCTAAAAATAGGTATGATCATGAAATTACTCATGGTCACTGTGAGTATGGAGATCACATTGGCAAGTGTGTAAATACCATTAGGCCACTCTATAGACAAGCCCATCAGTTTCAAAAGAAAATCTTAGGGTTTGCTGCTCCAGCACCTACACTTAAAAAGACTGCTGACAATAAGGTTGTGAAGTCAGTACCTAAGAGAAGGTATAATAGATTTGAGTGTTGGTGTTGTGGCAAGGTCGGCCACTTTGCCATAGATTGCTGGTTTAACACAAGTGTTAAAACTAAGAGTAGTTTACCTATCAGAAAATCTGTATGTAAAAAGGTTATTTCCCAAACTAACAAGAACCTAGGACCCAATAATAACTTGGGTTCTAAGGATGAGTGATTCTTTTTTTAATGCAGGTGAATCCAAGTGGTCATACCCGTATATGGTACTTAGATAGTGGATGTTTCAGACACATGACTGGAACAAGAAGTATGTTGAGGGACTATGCACCCAAAGAGAATGGTCCCAAAGTCATCTTTGGTGCATCAGAAAAAGGAGTCATCAAACAATTTGGTAACATTTCTAGTGACTCAATTACTATCACTAAAGTGGCTTATGTGAAGGGTTTAAAACATAACCAGATTAGCATTAGTCAACATAGTGATCTAGGTTATGACATATCTTTCCACAAAGGGGAGTGCCAAATTAAGAGGTCAAGTGATCAAGAGATCATGTTGACTGGCACTAGGAGAGGGTATGTATATTGTCTCAACCTAGATTGTGAGTATAACAACTCACCCATTTGCCTAGTTGCAGGTGAGAAAGCATCACTATGTGTCAAATGGCACAATAGGTTAGCTCAACTGAACTATAAGTCTATAGGACTGCTGTTTAGCATGGGTTTAGTGAGGAATGGTCCTCAAGTATAGTGCACTAAAGAGGGAGTGTGTTCAGCTTGCCAAAAGGGCAAACAGACCCAGTACTCTTTTCCTCCACTTGATACCAAAGATTCAATAAGATATTTATATCTCTTGCATATGGATTTGTTTTGTCCTATGCCTATTCATAGTCTTTGTAGGAATGTATACACTTTAGTTATTGTGGATGACTATTCTAGATACACATGAGTTTTCTTCTTGAGGCAGAAATCTGAAACCCCTAGTGTTTTCCAGATTTTTGTTAGACAAATTCAGAATGAATTTAATAGTTCAGTGGTCAAAATCAGAAGTTACCATTGATGTAGGATATGTCTTATAAGATCCTAAACGGATGGCGTGACTACGACTATTACAACGCTCGATGCTCTCTAACCCGAACTCTAGCGAAACACAGCAATCACATTAAGTTTTATTTATCATTCGTGCTAACATACGGATAGCCGATCCGCAAATGGAACAGAGGATGGCTATAGGACAAAACCCTTTCTGGCTAAATGGAATAATATTGATTCCGAACGAGCTTGGAGTTGTACCAAAATAGACCCACCAAAGAAATCACGATTCAGAAAGTGGTAGGATCTATCCCAACAAAACAAGAGCGAGGATCGCCAATCCTCTCGGTAAGTCTTTCAGGAAAACCAAAAGAAAATCACAAATCTATTACTAGTAATGCCGCAAAAATTAACGATTCAAGAAATCACGCAAAATTCGTCCACCACAAGAACTAATCTAAGAAAGGAAAACTCTTGTGTAGGAATTTCGTTACCCCACTCGGAAGCGTAGATCTGAGATGTTTGGATACACAAAGAATGACCGCTCTTCCTTTGAAATCCACGAGAAACGTGCCACGGATAAAGATCTTGCTCGTCTCCTTCACTTCTCGCCGTAGAAGATTACCCAAAAACTGGGCACAAGATCCTTCTCCTCCAAGTGGCCGAAACTCTTGACAGGGATGATATTAATTCAGTTGAGATGGGAAAGTGTGGAGGAGGAATGAAAGGTTGAAAGAGAAAGAGAGAGAGAGGAGGGGGGGGGGGGGGGCGGCCGAGCAAGGAGGGAGAGGGGTGGCCGAATCCTTGAGAGGAGAAACTCCTTGGGGCGGCGGCTAAGAGAAAGAAGGAGGAGAGGAATTTTGGTTTAGGCAAAGTCTTTTTTTGATTTCAATAATGGTCCCATAACAAATGAAAGTTTGGCCTTAAATAAGGCTTACATCCAAGCGGCTATTAGTAGCCCAAAATTAAATAGTTTCTGAAATGAAATGACAGGAATAAAAATAGTTTCAAATACAACATATAAAAGGATAAATGCGGACCAACTAACAAGATAACTTTAAATCTTATTCTTGTTGTGTGGGCGAAGATTGTAGCCGTGACCGCTATGGCGCCGCAAGTCTCTTGTTAGTGGAGCATTGTCATCATCTTCTGCCACTACAACAGCGCCATGGACGTTGTCTTCATCACCCAGTTGGCCGTCGTGGTGGCCGTCACCATCAATCCTCCCGCTCTCAAAAGGACTCATCACCGATGAGTTGGATGGACGGTAACTGTGTAGGAGATCCGCATCGAGAAGATCCATTTTCGCCGTATAAAGCCAAGAGTCGTCCGAAGCTGGACGACCACGCCATCTGACCAAAAACCTGTGAATGTCGCCATCGGGAGTAGAAAACACCGCATCCTGCAAAATCTTGTCAGGCAAGAAATCTGTCTGGGGGAACCTTAGAAAAGCGTTAGGCGAATAAGAAAAACAAGTTTCATCATCAATAGGCAACGTACTTCTCGAAGAATCTTAAAGGGAGAGCGGTCCAGAAACAACCTCACCCCTTACCCCTTTAGACGGTATTGTGGAAATATGAAACGGAGAGACTGACAGTTGATGCGTGGAAAATACGGCAAGCGCACCGGTCGTACAAGTAATAAAGTTTGGGAATAAATCCCCGAGTGTCGGTCTCTTGAGGAACACAGTAAGGGATGAGTTAATGTCGAGGAGGACTTGAGATTGAAGTCCTTGGGTCGGAAGTAACGAAGGGGGTTTTGTTGGTTGCGGAAACAGAAAATAAAACACTACCAACTACTCCTATGCAACGCCGCTATGCGAAGCTTCGCCAGGCGGGATGGAAACTACACGGGCCGCAAAATACGGCAAGCGCACCGGTCGCACAAGTAATAAAGTTTGGGAATAAATCCCCGAGTGTCGGTCTCTTGAGGAACACAGTAAGGGATGAGTTAATGTCGAGGAGGACTTGAGATTGAAGTCCTCGGGTCGGAAGTAACGAAGGGGGTTTTGTTGGTTGCGGAAACAGAAAATAAAACACTACCAACTACTCCTATGCAACGCCACTATGCGAAGCTTCGCCAGGCGGGATGGAAACTACACGGGCCACTATGCACCGAATCGCTTGGCGGATGGACGAGTAGGCTAGCGGATGAGGTGGTTAGAATGGCAGAATGAGGGTCGTGAGCACCTCTTCGCAACACGCGCCACTAGCAATTGCTAGTGCGGCAAGGGTGGATGGAGGTGGATGGAACAAGGCGCACCTCAAGCAATATATAACAAAAAAACTAACTCACATAAATATGAATAAGAGTAAATGTTAACTACAAATAAGCATTCTTCATCAATACATGGAAAATAACTAAGCTAACAACAATAAGAGGAAGAGGTGTGCGAATCGACGGAATCCGAAGCCTTATTGAGGGTTCACGGTTGGAATCCCGGGTTGTCAATCCGAGTCCAAGCTCGGTCTTCAACTACGTCTGGGGTAGAGGAGGCTGTCACTCACTCCTAATGGACCCGTCTTCTTCGTTGAAATGACCCGGTAGATTGCAGCTCCAGCCCCTCCTAGCTTGATGGAGAAAGCTCGGTCAAAACTCCGCTTGAAGCTTGGGGATGAAGAAGGAGGCCGAGGGGATGCTCCGGCTTTGATTTGGCGTTGAAGGCTTGCCCGAAGAAACTCCCTATGGTGGAGGATGATGGAGGACAGTGGAAACCCTCCTTGGAGACGAAAATGGCGGAAAACCGGCGGACTTTGGCGATCTCCCCGAAATTAGGGCGGAACCTGCGTATTTATAGATTGCAGAAATTACAGCGCGCACGATCACTGGCGCACGACTAGTGATCGTGCGCCCTGTGGTCAGTGATAGTGCGCGAAGGCCAGGCAGAACTCCAGGAAAAAGTGGAATGAACGCGCACGATTAGTGGCGCACGACCAGTGGTCGTGCGCGATATGGTCCGTGATCGTGCGATATGGAGGCAGCAAAATGGAAAAAGAAGGTGTGACTGCGCACGACTGGCAGCGCACGAGCAGTGATCATGCGCGGTATGGCTGGTGATCGTGAGATATGCCGGGACAGAACTTTCACAGGAGAGGTCATGTCTGCGCACGACCGATGATCGTGCGCCAAAGAGGTCGATGGTCGTGCGTGGGTAAAAACGCATGACCATTGACTCCTTTGCCAAAAATGGTGAAAGTCCTACCCCGGACGCCCACACGATCCTAGAACCTGCAGGAAAACTGGACGGGAAGTCGACATGGCAGTCACAGACATAAATATAATACACAGCAAAAGGGAAATACACACACGCACAGAAATAGGCTAATAAAGTGCACAAGACGTGGAAAACCGTAGCGAACCAAAAGGAGTGCAAATGACGCTAAACGGTGTGCAAAGTCAAGAAAATAAGCCTAGATGAGTCCGAAAATAGGTATATAAAGAGGACTCATCACACCCCCAGACTTAACCGTTTGCGCGTCACGAGCAAACAAAACCTAAGCAGACGGGGAAAATGAACTAGCTAACAAAGAAATTGCAAAACGGAGTACCATGCGAAGTCGCATGCTCGCGTGCATAAAAATAAAGTAGAGGAAATTTTTAAGTATACAAAATATTTTATATTTTTCACAATGCGTATCAAAAATTTATTATTACTCAAAAGTGGAATCACGGTGAATCATCTGGTCCTACGCGGGAAGAAAGTAGACAGGCCACTAAGGTGAGCATTGCCGAAGACCGGGGCTCATGATTACCCCCAAAGGAATCCACCAATGTTGGAAACCATAAGCTTGCCCGTTCGCACTCTCTCCACGGCACTAGTCAACTCAAGCGCAAGTCCGTAGGACTTCGGGTAATAATGGGGCTTGGGTTACGGTGAGGAAAACAAGGATAAACATGAAGGTTATGCACCTAACCCAAATGAGCTAACGTACAAAACTAGTACCCGCTGCCCACAAAATAAACACGGGTGCACCACACCCCCAGACTTAACTTTTACTAAATGGGTGTGTGCACCGCCTACTCCAAATCCAAATCATCTCAAATAAAGATTTTCAATCAAACTTTTTCTTTCTCTTTTTCTTTTCTCTTTTTCTCTTTTTCAAATATTTGTCTTTTAAATATTTTCTTTTTCTTTTTACAAAATCAGCACATTTTTCTTTTGGGCACAACCACATATCACAAATACGAATCACCACATCACAACCCAATATAAAATGTAAACTACTAAAGCTCGAATTGGGTGTGCGACTAGGATCGGCTATGAGGCTTTGGCGAATATAGTGGAGCTGAATCAAAAGGAAGGGTAGGTACAAAGGGGCTAGCAAGGGCGATGTTAGGAATGGGTACAAAGCTCAACCGGGACAAAAGGTGGCCTACATCACTCTCACGCTAGACTAACCGTATACCAATGCTTCAAGAATAGCTTGGGGCAAGTTCTTAGCAACCGAGAAAGATAATCCTTCCTCCCGACTCAAGCAATACGAGTCTAGTGGCGGCTACACACATTCCTACGCTACCGTTTGATTCACACCTGATTCACCAACTTTTGAGTAGAATAAGAAATATGTACGCAAATAGAAAAATATAGAACTATAAGCATACGAAAAATTTAAATCTACACAAATTTCTATACAAAACGAGAGCAGTTGACTAGAAACACAGCAAGACCAACATTTTACTCCGTCGCACAATCCTAAACTAGCACAAAAATTTTCCAAATCTCACAAAGATACAAGTTCAACTCGTGGCACGCTAACAGCTAAGCTCGCACTCATGTGGGTGCAGTGGTGTGCGATGCAATGAACATAAACAAAATAAAATACGAAAAGGTTCTAGTATGCAAAAGAAATGTGCACGTGCAAAAGGTAAACATGCTCTCCCCCAGACTTAAACTAAACAACACATCAAATGATAGAGAAATTAAAATCAGAATGAGGTAAGGGAAGAGGTTACCCAATGCTCAGCTAGTGAGCATACTAGAAGACACGTGGAAAGTAGCAGCAGGCCCGCCAAACGAAGAATCACAACCCCGCCAATGCGTAGTTTCCATGAATACCTACAGGGGTGAGCTCCGCAAAAAAAAAAGAAAAATATACAAAAAGAAATACTAAACTAAGCTAGACATAAAAAAAAATGCAGAAAATGAAAGATAAGCACTGGGGTTATTGTCATCCCAGCACGACTTATTAAATTCTAAACAGTTCTAGCTAATGGGCCTATGAAATAGAAAATGCACAGGTAACTGTCCTAATATCCGTGTCGGTAATGGGTACCGATACGGTGATAGAACAGTTACCCCTCTGCCTAAATAATCATACCTGCTCCTCGCAGGCAGAGGGAATAGGAAGTAAGATGAGGAGGCCTGGTCCTCACTCATCCCACCACAAAACAAATCCTTGCCTAGCAAGGTATCGTCCACCACAAGCTCGTTGGTGGCGAAGGTGAAGGTAGAGGCTTCAACTGCAAAAGGAGTAGGAAACTCCTCATGCAAGCTGAGGCACTCGCCGACAACCTGAGCGCAAGGCTCAATGTCAACCCAACTCACCTGCAGGGAGTCAACCCGCACAGGCACAGAAGGAGAAGGGGGGTCAAGGAATAAAGGAGAAGAAAAACTAAAAGAAGCGGAAATAGGGAGAGTGATCCCGGAATCACACTCAGCAGGATCCAAACATAGATCACTGTCGGTGTCATGTGAGTCATGGCGAGGGGAAGCTGAGACTATGAGGTCCTCGATGGTGATTTGGACCTCCTCAACTAATAAGGAAGTGGGAACTTCCTCATCAGCAAGGATCTCCTCATCAACACACCTCGGTGCGTCACTGTGTTCCAAGACATAATATTCTCCATTGACGAGAATAATGTCCTCGTCACACCATGGCGCATCCTCATGTTCCCAATCTCCAAAGGGCACAACATCATCAACCAACTCACTAAAAAGAGGAGTAGATGATTCTTGCAAAGAAAGCGGAGGAACAACAACATCAGAGAAAGTAGGTGAAGGTTCCTCCGGTGGTGAATCAAGAAGAGGGGAAGAAGGTATAGAGGGCGACGGTACCGCAATGACGTCACATCGACTAGTGGAAGGTCTGATGGGTGTATCCATAGCAGTCCCCCTTAGACAAGGTGGTGCTGCGGATACATCATCAGAATCAGAAGGAGCGGCCGTTTGAGAGGTGGATGAGACGATCCGGATATCCGGTTCATCATCCGCCTCCATCTGGCGCTGAAATTCTGCGCAATCTTTCAACACATGGTCGGTGCTACGACAACACAAACACCGTTTTCCATTACTCCTCGGTCCAGGTGGGACCGGAGAGGAATATGAAAAGGTGAAGGCGGAGAAGAGTAGTGACCATAAGACTGAGGTACAGTGTATGAAGTACCATAAGACAACGGTGCTCCATACACTGAACCACGAGAATTATGCTCCCATTCTTCAGTGGGGCACTCATCACTGTTATGCCTATAATCCCCGCACCAACGGCAACGAATATTCGCATAAGAATACATGGTGCAGCAAGAAAGAATTCACCACAAGAATTTTCTAAGCAAAAATTAACTACACACAAGCAGATAAATAAAAAGGAATACCTGCTACTGAAATATCAAAATTAGAAAAGGAATAAAGAAAAATAAGCAACAAATTATAAAAACTAAAGCAAAGAAAAAATAAAACATGGAATCAATAGATGGAAAGGGCTTTAATCTATAATCTCCCTCTCCAAAAACTCAAATGACTGTGTTCCCCGGCAACGGCGCCAAAAACTTGATGCGTGGAAAATACGGCAAGCGCACCGGTCGCACAAGTAATAAAGTTTGGGAATAAATCCCCGAGTGTCGGTCTCTTGAGGAACACAGTAAGGGATGAGTTAATGTCGAGGAGGACTTGAGATTGAAGTCCTCGGGTCGGAAGTAACGAAGGGGGTTTTGTTGGTTGCGGAAACAGAAAATAAAACACTACCAACTACTCCTATGCAACGCCGCTATGCGAAGCTTCGCCAGGCGGGATGGAAACTACACGGGCCGCTATGCACCGAATCGCTTGGCGGATGGATGAATAGGCTAGCGGATGAGGTGGTTAGAATGGCGGAATGAGGGTCGTGAGCACCTCTTCGCAACGCGCGCCACTAGCAATTGCTAGTGCGGCAAGGGTGGATTGAGGTGGATGGAACAAGGCGCACCTCAAGCAATATATAACAAAAACACTAACTCACATAGACATGAATAAGAGTAAATGTTAACTACCAATAAGCATTCTTCATCAATACATGGAAAATAACTAAGCTAACAACAACAAGAGGAAGAGGTGTGCGAATCGACCGAATCCGAAGCCTTATTGAGGGTTCACGGTTGGAATCCCGGGTTGTCAATCCGAGTCCAAGCTCGGTCTTCAACTGCGTCCGGGGTAGAGGAGGCTGTCACTCACTCCTAATGGACCCGTCTTCTTTGTTGAAATGACCCGGTAGATTGCGGCTCCAGCCCCTCCTAGCTTGATGGAGAAAGCTCGGTCAAAACTCCGCTTGAAGCTTGGGGATGAAGGAGGAGGCCGAGGGGATGCTCCGGCTTTGATTTGGCATTGAAGGCTTGCCCGGAGCAACTCCCTATGGTGGAGGATGATGGAGGATGGTGGAAACCCTCCTTGGAGACGAAAATGGCGGAAAAACGGCGGACTTTGGCGATCTCCCCGAAATTAGGGCGGAACCTGCGTATTTATAGATTGCAGAAATTACAGCGCGCACGATCACTGGCGCACGACCAGTGATCATTCGCCCTGTGGTTAGTGATAGTGCGCGAAGGCCAAGCAGAACTCCAGGAAAAAGTGGAATCAACGCGCACGATCAGTGGCGCACGACCAGTGGTCGTGCGCGATATGGTCCGTGATCGTGCGATATGGAGGCAGCAAAATGGAAAAAGAAGGTGTGACTGCGCACGACCGGCAGCGCACGAGCAGTGATCGTGCGCGGTATGGCTGGTGATCGTGCGATATGCCGGGACAGAACTTTCATAGGAGAGGTCATGATTGCGCACGACCGATGATCATGCGCCAAAGAGGTCGATGGTCGTGCGTGGGTAAAAACGCACGACCATTGACTCCTTTGCCAAAAATGGTGAAAGTCCTACTCCGGACGCCCACACGATCCCAAAACCTGCAGGAAAACTGGACGGGAAGTCTACATGACAGTCACAGACATAAATATAATGCACAACAAAAGGGAAATACACACACGCACAGAAATAGGCTAATAAAGTGCACAAGACGTGGAAAACCGTAGCGAACCAAAAGGAGTGCAAATGACGCTAAACGGTGTGCAAAGACAAGAAAATAAGCCTAGATGAGTCCGAAAATAGGTATATAAAGAGGACTCATCAACAGTTCAGGTGGTGGAGCGAAATAAAGCGTTAAATCCGAAAAGTTAAAAACAGGGGAGATTCCCCAATTAGCGGGTAACTTTAATAAATATGCATTTTCACCAAGCTTCTTTAAAACCCGAAAAGGACCGGCTCTCTTATTCGCTAATTTCTTTATGGTGCCTGAAGTCATCCGTTCAGGGATAAGACGTACCATTACTAAATCACCAATATTCAAGGGGACTGCTCGCCTATGTATGTTAGCATTCGATTTATAAATAACATATTGTTTAGCTAACGTCTTGCCAATGTGCTCATGGAGAGTGTGAATGTGCGAGGCGAAGTCCTATGCAAATTGACTGGATTGAAATGGTGGTAACGGAACCAAGTCAAGAGGCACGGGTGCCTTATATCCATGCACTATCTCATTTGGGGATAAACCGGTGGACCTATTCTTAGAATTATTGTAGGCTAATTGAGCGTGAGGAAGAATAAGGTCCCACGTACCTTTATGATCACACACTAAGCAATGAAGTAACCCACCCAAGCTCCGGTTAACAACTTCCGTTTGCCCATCCGTTTGGGGATGATAGGCCGACGAAAACATAAGTCTAGTACCCAACAGCTTCCAAAGTGTTTTCCAAACGTAGCTAGTAAACTTAACGTCCCTATCGGTCACGATGGTTTTTGGGACACCCCGATGTGCCACGACCTCTTTAAAGTAAAACTTCACGACATGTGAATCATCGTTGGTGCTATGACAAGCGATAAAATAAGCCATTTTTATGAATCGATCCACTACGACCAAGATGGAATCGAGTTGCCTAAATGTCAGTGGGAGGTCCAATATGAAGTCCATGCTAACATCCATCCATGGAGCAGACGGAATCAGAAGGGGTATGTAAAGACCAGCATTGGTCTTGTTACCCTTTGCTAATTGTCATACACGGCAGCTCCCTACGATTTTATTGACTATTGGTTTGAGGCACGGCCAAAAGAAATTATCCTATACAAGTGTTATTGTTTTATCGCGACTGAAATGTCCACCTAACCCTCAACTAGGTAATTCCCATATAATAAAATGGCGTAACGAAGAGCGGGGAATACATAGTTGCGTATGCTTAAATAGGTACCCATCACGGATGTAGTATGCCGAGATAGTGGAAGGGGAATTATCCTGAGTGGCGAAATATATATCCTTAAAATCTGGGCACTAAACATACTCATCTTTAATTCTTTCAAATCCTATGACTGATACCTCCATTGTAGATAGTAATAGGGTGATTCGACTAAGGGCGTCTGCCACACGATTTAACGTACCCTTGAGGTGCTTGATAATGAATGTGTACTCCTGATGGTATGAGATCCATTTGGCGTGCCGAGGGCTGATTTTACTTTGGGAGTTTACAAATTTTAAGGCCTCATGATCGGATAATATTACAAATTCTTTTGAGATAAGATAGTGTCGCCAATGTTGGAGACAACGTATCACGGCATAAAACTCACGATCATAATTGGAATAATTTAACTTTGGACCGGCAAGTTTTTCGCTAAAATATCCTATCGAATGTCCCTCCTGACTTAAAACTTCTCCGATCCATATCCTCGATGCGTCGCATGATAACTCAAAAACTTTACTAAAATACGGCAACCGTAGTTGTGGGGCTTCAGACATCCGGTCCTTAATTGTTTGGAACGCGCGAGTGGCCGCTTTAGTCCAAGAAAATTCACCCTTCTTCATGCATTCGGTGATCGGTGCCATGATACTACTAAAGTTTTGAATGAACCTTCGATAAAATGTGGCCAAGCCGTGAAAACTTCTAACTTCCCAAATATTTGTTGGTTAAGGCCACTCTTTAATCACTTGGACCTTTTTTTGTCAACATGAATGCCTTCGAAACTCACTATGTAGACTAGAAATTCTACGGTCGTCACACCAAAGGCACACTTTTTTAGATTAATGAATTGATTTTCTTGGCGTACTGTTGTTAGGATTGTCTTTAGATGTGTTTCATGATCCTTTTGCGAACGGCTGAATACTAATATATAATCGAAGTATACTACTACGAACTTACCCATGTATGGTTTAAATACTTGGGTCATCAATGGTGAGAAAGTATTCAGTCCGTTGGTGAGCCCCTCTGCAAGCACCAACCACTCATAAATCCCATCCTTAGATTTAAAGGCCGTTTTCCATTCATCTCCTTCCCGTATCCTTATTTGATGATATCCACTTATGAGATCCAATTTCGAAAATATGGTGGCTCCCGATAACATATCTAATAAGTCATCCAAATGGGGAATGGGAAACCTATATTTGACCGTAATTTTATTTATGGCCCGGTAGTCTACACACAATCGTCAAGACTTATCTTTTTTTGGGACCAAGAGGACCGGTACGGCGCATGGGCTCTTACTATGGCGGATAAAACCCTTTGCTAGCAAATCTGAAATTAAAGTTTGTAATTCCTCATGTGCGGTGGGATTGAGCCGATAATGTGGATGATTAGGCAATGATGAGCCCGGGACGAAGTCAATCTCACGCTAAATATCTGTTATGGGTGGCAACTTAGATGGCAAGTCCACAGGATAGGCATCTTTATACTCTTCCAATAGAGTGCGCAGGGATGACGGTAGATTCTCTAAAGAGGGCGATTCTTCCTTATCTTGTAGGCATACTAAAGCATACATGATGCCATCCAAGAAGGTCTCGCGTTCCAACTCCTTCTTACTTTTAAGGCTTATAATTTTCTTTTCCGCAGGCACAATTGTGTCTTTGGAGGCAATCGAAGGATCCTTGGGCGGTGTGGGTTTCAGGACAATGGTGGTACCATTAAACTTGAAATCGTAATTGTTGGATCATCTGAAATGGGTCACGTCATAATCATAAAGCCACGGGCATCCTAGTAGTACATGACATACATCCATGGGGATGACATCGCACCACACTTTATCGGCATAGCTCTTCACCGTAAGTAGCACTAAACAACACTTAGAAACTGCGATTGACGTTTTGTTCACCCACACTATTTTTTATGGATGGGGGTGTGGTTTAGTGGCTAAATACATACGAGCAATGACGTTCTCCGAAATGACGTTCATGCAACTTCCGCTATCTATTATTAATTTGCACCACTTTTCTCCGCCTTTAAAATTCAAATAGAATAAGTTCGTCCGATTATACTCATCCGGTGCTTGCGGTGTGGCCATAATACACCTCATAACCATCATATAAGAATCATCTTCAATATCACTCGGCTCGGCATCAGATTCTCCGCCAGCTTCATAGGCGGTCTCAGCAGGCTCAAACGTGGAGTTTAATAGTGCTAGTGGTTTACTCTTAGTGGGGCACTCACTAGAGTAGTGCCCTTGAATTCCGCAAGAATAACATGTGGCATTAGTCTTATTAATCCGTCCTATCGGAACTCTCTCGCCGGTGGGATTTATGTTGTTCCTAGCGGTAATGACTATGGAATTCGAATCAGTCGATCAAAATTTTCCTTTGTCCAGCATGGTGGACGAAGGTGGGGGTCCTAAAATGGACTTTCCTTTCTAGAATGCTCGTCCCTTGGAATTGTAGGCATTGTGCTTTTCTATGTCACACACTGCATTGAATGATGTGTTAAGGTCCGTGTGACCATAACGCAGAAGCTTGCCTTGGATGTCTGTATTGAGTCCCTTATGAAAACGAGATAGTGTGACCTTGGGCATTTCTCGAATATCATAACGCACCATCATATCCTTAAGGTGTCCCATATACTCTGCTACCGAATGGCCCCCTTGACAAAGGGTGGCTAGCTCGTCGAACATTTGGGTTCGGTGATACGCAGGGACATATTGGTCATTCAGGAGTGCTTTCGTGGCAGCCCACCCAAGTGGGGGTGCTCCATTCACTGTGCCTAGACGCCTCTCTTCGTTCAACAAGATTATTTTGGCCCTACCGAGAAGTTTCATTCGTGCTACCCGCACCTTCTCAATGTCCGTCAGATTGTGCCACTCAAAATAGCACTCGATCCCCATGATCTAGTCTAGAAATACCTGGGGTTCACCCATGCCATCGTAGGATGGTGATTCCATTTTAACGGCCCTAGTTAAGTCGAACTCATAAGGGGCTCTAGGTACGTACTCATAGTCCTGATTACGAGGTTGGTTTTGTTGCTCCTCTCGTTGGTTTGCGGGCTGGAGTGGTGGCCCCGGTCGATTTATCCCAAAGCCAGGATTTTGAGGCGCCGCCTGATTTACAACCAACCCTTGTATTAACTAGGTGAGTGCATCAAACCTGGTATTAAACTCTTCCCTAAGCGCCGCAATTATTGCCGGAGCGTGCTCATCATCATGGTTGTCGTCCATGTGTGAGGTGGATGGAGGATACTCCGTTCCATGCCTCGTGCGCATGAACAACACTGATATGGGGTTTCTCTTAAAAAAAGGACTGTTTGGATAAGAATTTTATAAAGTAGGATTTTTTATACACTTAATGACTTGGAAAACGAAAATATTTTTTTAGACTATTTTGCTTAGAAAAATAAGGATAAAATTCAGATTTTTTTTTTGTAATTTTCTGTAGAATTTTTTTTTTGATTTTGGTTATATGCAGACCAGATTGTAAAAATTTCAAATTTTGTGTCTAACGAAACGTGCACGACCAAGTATGGGTTGACCACCTATGATAGGAAAGCATAAGGACGATGTCGATTGAGAAATCAGCACAACCTCCTCTGATACCAAAATTGATGTAGGCTATGTCTTATAAGATCCAACACGGATGGCGTGACTACGACTATTACAACGCTCAATGCTCTCTAACCCGCACTCTAGCGAAACGCAGCAATCACAATGAGTTTTATTTATCGTTCGCGCTAACATACGGATAGCCGATCCGCAAATGGAACGGAGGATGGCTATAGGCCAAAACCCTTTCCGGCTAAATGGAATAATATTGATTCTGAATGAGCTTTGAGTTGTATCAAAATAGACCCACCAAAGATATCACGATTCGGAAAGTGGTAGGATCTATCCCAACAAAACAAGAGCGAGGATTGCTAATCCTCTCGGTAAGTATTTCAAGAAAACAAAATGAAAATCACAAATCTATTACTAGTAATGCCGCGAAAATTAACGATTCGAGAAATCATGCAAAATTCGTCCACCACAAGAACTAATCTAAGAAAGGAAATCTCTTGTGTAGGAATTTCGTTACCCCACTCGAAAGCGTAGATCAGAGATGTTTGGATCCACAAAGAACGACCGCTCTTCCTTTAAAATCCACGGGAAACGCGCCATGGATGAAGATCTTGCTCGTCTCCTTCACTTCTCGCCATGGAAGATAACCAAAAAACCGGGCACAAGATCCTTCTCCTCCAAGTGGCTGAAACTCTTGACAAAGATTATATTAATTCAGTTGAGATGAGAATGTGTGGAGGAGGAATGAAAGGTTGAAAGAGAAAGAGAGAGAGAGAGAGAGAGGAGGGGGGAGAGCAAGGAGGGAGAGGGGCGGCCGAATCCTTAGAGGAGGAACTCCTTGGTGGCGGCGGCTAAGAGAAAGGAGGAGGAGAGGAATTTAGTGTTGGGATTTTTCTCCACAATACCTCAGGTTTTTAGGATGTCAGACCTTAAACAAAGATGAATTAAGTTGTATTTGATACTATGTTTGAGTTGTATGTATGCAGGATCCAATTGCCAAGTGTAGACCAATGTCAGTCTATAATGGGTCACCAAACACAGGACCATACGATGTAATTCCTTATTGTGCGATCCAAGGTGTTGACTCATGTATAGCCTCTCTATTGGGATACACTTCATCTACATGCATTTGGAGTTATGGACTGGAGTATTGAAGATTATTTCAGAAGATTTTTTCCCTAAGTCCACCTACTTGAGTAATATCCCTCATATACTCGAGTAAGTTACTTAGTACTCGAGTAGTTCATTCAACATACTAGATAAGACTCTGTATACTCGAGTATGTAAGCTTATACTAGAGTAGATTTTCTTTTACTCGAGTGAGCGATATCTCATACTCGAGTAGATGGTGAGTCACTCGAGTAGGTTATGTTTTAAACTCGAGTAGATCCCTCTGTGATCAGTCTGAAATTGTCTAAGTCCACATACTCGAGTCCTTCTTTTATATCCTCGAGTAAGTGACTTAGTACTCGAGTAGATTTATCTTATACTCGAGTAGTTCTGGTTTCTCCTCTCAGATTTATTTTCTAAGTCTTCTGACTCGAGTAGATTTATCTTATACTCGAGTAGTTGCTCAGGGACTCGAGTGGATCCTTTGTTTTTACTCGAGTAATTTGTCTTCTCTGAACTCGAGTATTTCCAATTCTTATACTCGAGTAGTTCTTCAAGTTTCTTTCTGAGAAATACTTCTAAGTGCTTATACTCGAGTATATTCTCTCATACTCGAGTAGGTCTTATCTTGTACTCGAGTCGTTATCTTCTGTTGTACTCGAGTAGTTCCTCTAAGATACTCGAGTAGTTTATTTCTTTGTACTAGAGTATATTCCTCTCTTATCTACTCGAGTAGAAGATCTCTTATACTCGAGTATATTTCTTCTCTAGAGTTTACTGGTTCAGATTTCTTGGAATATTTCTAAGTCTAGTTTCAATGGATATTTTGAAATATTCTTTTCTGATTGGTTCACGTGTCATCATTAAAGATTATTATGACCGTTGTAGATCGCCTATAAATAGGTCCATTCCGATTTGACCTAAAATTAATAATAATAAAAGAATACAGAGATTATTTGTTTTTAGAAAGGAAATTCAGAAAACCTAATTTTCCGTCGGCCGCCATTACTTGTTTCGGAAAGAGACTTTGGATCGTCGTTCTCACAGCCGCTGCTGCCAATCTCTAACCTTCTAGCAATCCAGACTCAAGAAGAATCATCCGATCACTCCGTGCTTCATCGATCTCTGAAATATTTACTTGATCGTGGTGATTCCAGATTTCAGATCCATGGATTTCTGTCAAGTCTTCTTCAACAATTTCTATCCAAGCCGAAAGCTCTCAACGAAGAAGACAAAGCCAAAGATCAAGATCTATGCTATTTGTTGTTTGTATTTTTCTTCAAATAATTTTCCTTGTAGGAGATTCATCTCCGAGTGGTAGGAAGTTCTATCTTCCGAGTCTAGATCCATTTGGGATCGAGTTTTGTAGGAATGTGGTTCCGAGGTGTAAGATTGGTTTGCAATCCGAGATAGTGGAGTTGCCGAGTCTAGTGATTTGCTAGATCGGTGAGGAAAGTGGGCGCACCCAAGATCGGTGAACCACTATAAATCTCTTGTCGTCTGTGTGATTGCTTGCTTACTTATTTGTGCTAGTTGCAAAAATTTTTATTCCGCATGAGACGCTCATATCACCTATTCACCCCCCTCTAGGTTATTTAGGTAAACAACTCAGAACTTTCAATTGGTATCAGAGGTAGGTTGATCGTTAAAAGGTTAACACCTTGATCTAATCCTTCCCAAGTTTTCTTTAGTAAAGTATAAGCATGAGTAAGACCAAGGATTTTGCAAAGCTCCCTATATATACCAAGAATAATTTTCCTATGTGGAAGGAAAGAGTAAACTATTCATGGAAGCTATGGATCCTCGGATCTTCATAATTGTTGAAGAAGGTCCGTATGTTCCTATTATTGCATCCACAATAGATCCAACCAAAAAGATCCCAAAGAAGTTGATGGATTTGGATAAGGACGAGATTGCACTTGTCTCCCTGGACAAGAAAGTTAAAAATATTATAGCAAGTGCAGTCGATGACTCGATGCTACAAAATATGATTCATTGCCAGTCTGCCAAGGAGATGTGGCAATCCCTGTTGACTCTGATGGAAGGCACTGAAGAAGTTAGGGATGATCAGAGATCCCTTCTAAATCAGAAGTATGAAGCCTTCAGGCAGGGACACAAGGAAGCCATAGCTGATACCTTTGAGAACTTCTTCAAGATAGTCAATTGTCTAAGAGTTTATGGCCGAGTCTTCACAAATGGGGAACTGAATGACAAATTCTTAAGATCCCTTACCAAGGAATGGGATAATAAGGTATGCGCCATTCGGGATTTCGGAAGGTTAGCCGAGACGGACCAGCAGAATCTGTTCGGAAAGCTTATGTCTAACGAGCTTCAAATCAACTCAAGAAAAGCAGAATAAGAGATGAGCAGGTCTGCATCCAAGGAGAAGTTTGTTGCTCTGAAGGAAGATAGCTCAAGGAAGACAAAGGCTAGCTCTCCTTTCCCAGCTCCTGAAGCTGATGAAGAAGAATCATCTGAGCCAAGCTCCTCTGGCTCAGAGCTATCTGATGGAGAGTTCTCTTTACTCTCAAGGCAGTTCAAGAAATTCCTGAACAAAAAGAAACAATGGAAAGGCAAGGATGCCTCCTATAGAAGATCACGCAATGACAGTGATCGCCATTGAAAAGGCTTAAGCAGTCACGACAGGTATAGTTCTAAACCGAATAAGTAGTATTCGACTGACATTATTTTTTACTGCTGTAATAAGCCAGGTCACGTCATCGCGGACTGTCCCCACAAGAAGAAAGAGGGTGGCAAAAGAGAAGAGAAGAAGTCCTACAATAAAAAGAGGACAGAAAAGAGCCTGTTAGCCAAGAAGGGCAGAACTCTCAGTGACTCCGACTCATCTGAGTCGAGTGCAGAAGAGTAAGAAGCCTACTTTGGGCTAATGGCTCTAACTGATGATGAACAAGTCCCCCAGTTCACTGGGAGGTAAAATCTCACACCCCTCTTTCAGAATCTGATGATGATAATGAGAAAGAGGGCTATCCCTCTAAGGATGAATCTTAACTCATGGGACAATATAAGGAGTTACTCAAGGCTTACGAGAAAAGTGGGCGAGTCGTGAAAACTCAAGCTATAGAGATAAAATCTCTAAAAGTTACAGAGAGCACCTTAATAGAAGAAGTCTCTAAGACTGACTCACTCAATGAATACTTCAATAAATCTATTGAAGAATATAACAAGGCTCTTGAGCACCTTGACCTTAAGGATAAAATCATCAAGGTGTTGGAAGAACAACTCTTGGCGGAAAAGAAACTGGTAGAAGGTTTCTCTAAGCCTAAGACTGTACTTTCTCTGATTGCTGAATTCTCAGCTGAGGCCAAGGGTGTTGGTCTAGGCCACAAAGGTACTTTTAGTAAATCCTCTAGGAGAAACAAGGCCAAGAGAAAGAATAAGAATGCCAAGAAGGCCTTAGCCGAGGAAAAAGGGAAAGCTCTTTTTGAGCCAGTATCGTTCAAGAAAGTTATCTTTCCTACGAACGAATTCGACTATGAGTCCACCTATGGACACTTCTCTAGGCCGATCCCGGAGAGCCCAAGTCAAGGTACCAAGGTTGGACCCGCCCCCGTAACTTTTGCGAAAGTGTCTTCAAGGCACCTTATGAAGAGATTCAACTTCAGAGCTATGGACCATATGCTCATGGTCATAACATCAAGAAGACACCAAAGGTAAAACCTGTTATTGAAAAGCCTATGAAGGAGAAGACTTCATGTAGCATCCATCATCATGAAGCTTCTTCCTCCAAGAATGCTACCCTAGCTGGACCTCCTCCCAAGAAGGTCAAGCAGGATTTTGGAAGGCAAAGATACAACAGATTCGACTGTTGGTGTTGTGGTAGAGTTGGTCACTTTGCCATAGATTGTTGGTTTAATCCTAGAAATTCTGCAACTCCTCAAGTTGGCAACGTGAGAATGACCACTCATGAGGCTAATACTCGTAGGGGGAGTATTCTAACTCGATACCAAGGACCCAAACATGTTTGGATTCCTAAGGCTAAGTGATTGTAATTGCAGGTACGTCCAAAGGCCATTAAAACGCAAATCTAGTATTTGGACAGTAGATGTTCTCGGCATATTACCGGGACAAGGAGCCTACTTCCGAACTTTTCACGGGTGTTGAACAGACCAAAGGTCATCTTTGGAGGTTCAGACCGAGGAATTACCAAAGGCTACAGTATGATTACTAACGGTAACGTATCCTTTTTGGATGTAGCCTATGTTGAAGGATTGGAACACAATCTCATCTGCATAAGCCAACTATGCGACAAAGGATATGTGGTTGAATTTCATGCTGATAAGTGTTTGTTAAAATAGGTAGACAATATGGAAACTATCTTATCAGGCACTCGAAGCAGAAATATTTTCTGTTTAAATTTCATTTGTATTGACTCATCTACACCAGTATGTCTTTTAGCAAAAAGTAGTGCATCTCTTGCTGACCAATGACACAAGAGACTCGCACATATTAATTTCAAAACCATTAATAAACTATTCTCTAAGAACTTAGTGCGTGATGCCCCTAACGTGAAGTGTGTTAAGGATAGCTTTTGTCATGCATGTATAAAAGGCAAGCAAACAAGGAGTTCATTTAAAAGCATTATAGGCAAAGATTCTGATAGAAGCTTACAGCTTCTTCATATGGACTTGTTTGGTCCACTACAAGTTAGAAGTTTGGGAGGTAAGGAATATACGTTGGTTATTGTGGATGATTACTCATGCTTTGCATGGGTGTTCTTTCTGAAACACAAGTCAGATACCTTCAACATTTTAACTAATTTTGTTAGGCAAGTCCAGAATGAATACAACTGCTCCGTAGTCAAAATCAGAAGTGACAATGGAACGGAATTCAAGTCTGGGGACATGATAGAATACTGTGAGAGTCAAGGTATCTTTCATGAGTTTTCCTCTCCTCGCCCTCCACAGCAAAATGGAGTAGCTGAGAGAAGGAACAGAACACTCATAGAGGCTTGCCGGACAATGTTTAGTGATGCCTCACTTCCAGAGTACTTCTGGGCTGAAGCCGTCAACACCGCTTGTCACGTGCATAATCGAGCACTCATCAACAAGAACCATGATAAGACTCCTTACGAACTTCTAAAAGGCATGAAACCAACCATTTCATATTTTAGATTCTTTGGCTGTAACTGCTTCGTACTTAACAACGACAAGTATCACACTACCAAGTTTAGCGAGAAAAGCTTTGAAGGTATTTTTGTAGGTTATAGTAGCCATAGTAAGGCCTATATGGTATTTAATAGAAAAACTCTTGTGGTAGAAGAATCGATAAACATTGTATTTGATGAGACGAGTTTTCTGCAAAGCAATTCTTCTAGTGTGCTCATTGAAAATGCAGGTACAAAGATAAAGGAACTTAGCCTAGATGAACCTACTGAAGATATAGATGAAAAGTTCATAAAGATCACCTCTATAACCCCGATTGGAGAGGTAGATGATCAAGATGAAGAACTCATTCCAGCTGAAGATGCAACTCTAGTGGCTGAAGAGATCCCAGGTGCAAGGACTCTAGAGCTCAGACACCTGAAGGATCATCCCTTAGACCAAATCATAGGAGATCCCCGGGATGGGGTCAGGACTCGGAGAGGCACAACAAAAGAGATTTTATTCTTAAGTTTTCTATCACAAGTTGAACCTAAGAAGTTCGAGGAAGGAAACTTAGATGCATCCTGGATTCTAGCAATGGAAGAAGAGTTAAATCAGTTCAAACGTTGCAAAGTTTGGACACTTGTTCCTAGACCCAAGAGAAAGAACGTCATCGGGACAAAATGGGTCTGCCGGAACAAGATGGATGAAGATGGAACTATTATAAAGAACAAAGCTAGACTCGTTGCCAAGGGTTATTGCAAAGAAGAAGGAATCGACTTTGATCAAATGTATGCTCCAGTGGCAAGACTGGAGGCGATCAGGTTATTCCTTGCTTATGTTGCACTCAAGAGCTTTACCGTCTATCAGATGGATGTAAAGTCCGCCTTCCTGAATGGTGACATTAAGGAAGAAGTGTATGTAGAGAAACCGCCAGGTTTTGTTGACTCAAATTTTCCTAATCACGTTTATTTACTGCAAAAAGCTATATATGGTCTTAAATAAGCTCCTCGAGCTTGGTATGAGACGCTGTCTAGCTTTCTTCTTGAGAACAAGTTCACAAGAGGAAAGATAGACAAGACATAATTTCTTAGGGAAATAAAAGGCAAGATTTTGCTAGTGCAAATCTATGTCGATGACATTATTTTTGGCTCTACGGATAATAACCCTTGCAAGAAGTTCTCTAAACTTATGCAAGGGAAGTTTGAAATGAGCAGTATGGGCGAGCTGAAGTATTTTTAGGGCTTTAGGTGAGACAATCTGAGGATGGAATTTTCATCTCACAAACAAAGTTCACCAAAGAGCTACTTAAGAAATTCGGAATGGAGAATGCAACCTCTATGCGGACTCCAATGGCCTCAGCTATGTCTCTGGAAAAGGATGAGAAAGGGAAACCTTTTGATGAAACCAAGTATAGGAGCATAATTCGGTCTTTGCTCTACCTTACCATAAGTAGACCAGAAATTATGTTTTCAACATGTGTATGTGTGAGATTCCAGGTGAACTCTAAGAAATCTCACTATATTGCTGCAAAGAAAATTTTGAGATACCTTAAAGGTACACCAAATCTTGGCTTATGGTACCCAAGAAGTAATGATAGTGATCTGATTGGATTTTCAGATGCAGATTTTGCAGGAAGCAAAGATGACAGGAAAAGCACTTCCGGTACTTGCCTATTCCTAGGAAGGAGACTTATTTCCTGGAGCAGTGATGGGCTAAAACCCGAACAAGCAAGCGTACCTGTCGAATCGTAGTATCAAGGTCGTATTTAAATACGGGGTTGTCAAGTACTGCTACTCACGCTTGAACTATTATCCTACCGGAAAATTGTTGGATTTTGAGAATTTTAAAGTGAAATAAACGATAATTTGCGAGACAAAAAACTTATATTAAAAAGCTAGCATTCGATCATTGATTCACCATAAAATGAAACAAGAGAGATAAAAGGTATAGCTTTAAATTTGCAAATCATACTCGGCCGTGACGGATCCGAAAATGAGACAAAATCTCGCTAGAGCATTAGGTCTCCTAACTTATAGACTCTTTAATCGAAATCTCTTTACAAACCAAAGAAGCCTAAAGTTGCATTATCGATGTGATCCGCTCTATTGGATTTTACTCCAATCCGGAAGATTTACGTCGTCCTATCTCTAGGGTTGCGTTCAACTCCTTCCTTCTTTGAGTGATCTTTCACATTCACGAGCTTCTCGGCTACTCAAATATGAGATCCTAAGCCTACTACCGTATACCGTAAATATGGAGTCGACGAAATAAAAATCAAAGAAGGACCGAGTAGAATTAAGCAAAAAATAAAACTATGAAATAAAAGAAACCCTCATCTCATTTTATGGATCCTCACGATCGAATGCTAAAGGAAAATTAGCTACGGATATTCCAAAGGAAAGACAAAGTAAAATAAGAGAAGAACATGTTTTATTACTTGAACAAAGAAAGAGTACGAAGCAAGGAAATAAAAAGACCAAATTATACCACTACAAGGAAAAGGAAATTATAACATGAAATCATAAAAAATAAAGCTTGCACTAATGAAAAACTATGACAATAATGAAAAGAGAATTACAACTCACAAACACTCAAAATCTCCAACTCAACACTCAAACTTTGCTTAGAACTTCACTCCAACAATTTGTGTAATCCTTTGGCTTGAGAGTTGGGGTGGCTTATATAGGGGATGGAGAGGATTCTAGAACATGAGAAATATGAAAGGGCATAAGGGGGGCCGGCCATGTGGATGGAAGGAGGTTCATGCATGCAATTATGGAGGGGAGAGAGAAAAGAGGGGGGGTTCATGTATTTCATTTAATGAAAAATATAAAATAAGAAGGAGGGGAAGAATGGAAGCTTCTAGAAGTGGGAAAAGGAGAGGGGCCGGCCATGTCAAGGGGGAGATTCATGCATGCAAATTATTGGAGAGAGAGGTAAGGCATACTGCATGCATGAGAAATAAAGGGTGGCCGGCCATGCATGAAAATATTCATGCATGGCATTTAATAAAAGAGGGGGGGGCTACTCTTGAATGTGTGAAGGGGGCCGGCCATATAATGGGCTGGATGCACATGGGCTCGGGTAGGGGGCTAAGGAGAGCTTTGTGGGCTGCTTGCTTGAAGAGGTGGGCTGCTCCAATGTTGTGAGGCTCGGGTTGCACAAGGGAGGGGCCGGCCAATCTACAAAATAAAATAAAAATAAAACATTAGTTATGTTATAATCAATGTTAAAACACAAAACATCAAGAACATTACAAATAAAAATAACATATCAATAACATTAAAACATTAAAATGAAATAACCAAACATAAAAAACGTTAAAACAATAAAATAAAACAACAAAACATAAACTAATATTGATTATAGTAACATAATACTTATAATAAGATTTTAATATCAAAACATAAAATGACATCAAAACAAGCATACAAAACACAAAATTATAATAAATCTTAGGGAAATAAGCTACTAAATTACCCCCAAAAAGGATGACTAAAACTAGTCATCAAACTCCCCCATGCTTAGACATTTGCTTGCCCTCAAGCAAAGAGAAATAAAGACTAGGGAAAAACAAAAAGAAAGCAAAAGATATATATTTTTTAGGTTCCATAGTTAAGAAAAGCAAAATATGAAAAATTAAACTATCCTAATTTTCATGTTATCAACTAGTGGGGTGAGAAGTGCACAATAGAGAACTTGAAAGTGGAACCCTAAAAATCTCATTAAAACATAAGAAAAGTCTACACATTTCTTAATCTTAAAACAAGGCATCCAAAATAAATGAAAATAAGGACAACAAAAGTAGAGGTTCTAAGTAAACATCGCATTAACAAACTACTAGGTTGCTAGATAAACATTAACCCTAAAACACTCCAAGGTAACCTCCAAAGAAATCCATCAATGATGGTGGTCATAGGCTTGTACGTTCACACTTTCTCCACTATGCGAATTTACGTTCTAAGATCAATAGGACTTCTAATAGGCATTAAGACTTGGCTTAGGTAAATAATTAAAAAGTGAAAACAAGGATAAACATGAGGGCTTAAACACTAAACCAAGGTGAGCTCAAAAATAAAAATAAAATCATGATAACAAAATGAGAAATGACAAGCAAGTCATTTCTCCAATTCAAACTACAAAACAAGGCCATAAAACTTTTTTCTTTTATAAATTTGGCGAAATATAAACTTTTTTCTTCATTCATTTTTTTTATTTTGATTTTTTCCATTTTTTTTAATAACATTTGGATAAGAAAGCTCCAAAAATAGGCTTTAGAATTTTCTATTTATTTCAAAGATAAAACCCCCTACAAAAATAATTTTTAAGCTCAAGGTTATAGTGTAAAAAATAGGAAGGGCATTTTGGCTTTGGTGAACATAGTGAAATGAAAGGTGGAGCTAAAAACAAAGAAAATAAGAAAAGGCCCAAAATTGTTTAGCAATGGTGATGTTTTTGGTGGGCAAGAAAAGCTCAAACTAGTCAAATTGTGCCCTACATCATTTCTAAAGAATGTAAAAACGACGCAAATGTTTCGAGAGTAGCTTGGGACAAGTTCTAGACATCAAGAAATACTACCCCGCAAATGAAAAAGAGCTAATATTACCTAGCAACCATTCGTAAGCAACTTACCGAATAAAAAGACATAACTACAAATTGCTAACTTATAATTTTTTTAAACGGATGCCTATATTTAAGAAGGAGAAACTAGTAGAACTAAACTATGCTAAAATGGTAAGTTTAGAAAACATTTTCAAAGTAATCTATATAGAACTACAAAAACCGCACGGGCCTACACATCACTAGGAGAAACATAAAAAATAATGATAGAAATAATTTTAGATTTTGTTTTTCAAATAGATTGCAGCACATTCTATTTTTATTTGATTTTTTTGTTTTTTCTAATTTTTTTGGGTTTATATTTTATAATTTTTTGGATTTTTGTTTTTGATGAAGTTAAAATAAAGTACTATACTAATTTAAAACATAATTTTTTAAAAAAAAGAAAGAAGAAAGAAGGAAAATAAACCCTCCCCCATGCTTAAACTCTTCATTGCCCTCAATGAAGGAAACAAAAAGAAAAAGAGAAGGGGACTGAGAAGAAGAGAAAAAGAAAATGCAGTAAAGGAAATAAAAAGAAGAACAGGACTTCCCCGGGTTCGTGAAATGAAGGCGGATGTCACTCCCCCATGCTTGATTTTTAGTGCACTTGTTCGTCAGCATGTTTGACTTGATCCATTTGATATCAGCAGCGGCTGAGCGGCGACCACGAACTTCTAATTGATTGGCCTCCGGTGGGAAGAGCAAAATAAAAGCAGAAAAATAATAGAGTCCATGGTAGATGCCCAATAGTGTTCTTTATTACAATAATCCAAATAAAAGAGTTTCATAATAATAATAATAAGTAGTCCAAAAATAAAAATGTCCATAATAAAATAACAATCTAAGAGTCCAGAATAAGATTCTCCTTTGCAGGAGACACATAATCATTAGAAAAATAATGTTTAAGTCTATGGCCATTCACTTTAAAATCCCCCTTATCGGGGTGCGAAAGTAACACAGTGACGTAAGAAAAAACATCCTTGACCGTAAACGGTCTAGACCATCTAGATTTAAGTTTTCCAGGGAAGAGACGTAAACGCAAATTAACAAGAAGAACCTGATCGCCTGGTTTAAACGTTTTAGGATGGCGCAAGTTCTTATCGTGATACAATTTCGTGCGTTCTTTAGAAATTTTATTATTTTCATATGCGTATGCTCGCCACTCGTCAATCTCATTTAGTTGGTTTTTTCGATGCTCGCCGACCGAGTGCGGATCGAAATTAAAAAATTTTAACGCCCAATACGCACGGTGTTCTACTTCTACCGGAAGATGACACGATTTTCCATAGACAGATCGGAAAGGAGTACAACTGATGGCGGTCTTGTACGCTGTCCGATAGGCCCAAAGAGCATCGTCTAATTTTAAAGACCAATCCTTGCAAGAAGTAGAAACGGTTTTTTCCAAAATTCGTTTAAGTTCTCGATTAAATACCTCGACCTGACCGTTAGTTTGGGGGTGATAAGCTGCCGAAAGTTTATGCGTAACGCCATATTTAGTTAAAGCTTTAGCGAGTTGGGCGTTGCAAAAATGACTTCCCCTATCACTAACGATCGCTCGAGGAAAACCAAAACGAGAAAATAATTTTTTAAGAAAAGCAACAACAACGCGAGCATCATTATTTGGTAAAGATTGGGCTTCCGCCCACCTGAAAACGTAATCAACTGCGACTAAAATATATTTATTACCTAAACTGGAGGGAAATGGGCCGACGAACTCTATGACCCACAGATCAAAAACTTCACACTCGAGAAAATAGTTTTGTTCCATTTCATTTTTATTAGAGATATTACCAGTCCGCTGGCATCGATCGCATCCGCCCACAAAGATTTGTGCATCTTTAAATATGCTTGGCCAATAAAAGCCAGCACTAAATACTTTGTGTGCGGTGCGGTTTGCTTAAAAGTGCCCGCCAGTCGGACCTTCATGAACATGTTTTAAAATTTGTTGACCCTCTTCCTGGGAAACACATCTCCTTATCACCTGATCCGCACAAATGCAAAATAGAAATGGGTCTTCCCAAAAATAATACTTCAACTCAGAAATGAATTTCTTTTTTTGGTGAGTTGAGTATTCTTTTGGAAGGACCCGGGCCACAAGATAATTGGCCAGATCGGCAAACCAGGGGGTAGAAGAAGAAATATTTAAAAGACGCTCATCCAAAAAAGAGTCATTAATAAAATTTTCATTTAAAATATCAAGATTGGGATTTTCAAGACTCGAAATATGATCAGCTGCTAAGTTTTCCGCTCCTTTCTTATCCCGAATCTCCAAGTCGAATTCTTGAAGTAAGAGGATCCAACGAATAAGACGCGGCTTGGCATCCGGTTTAGAAAGGAGGTACTTCAAAGCGGAATGATCCATGAAAATAATAACTTTAGAAAGAGTAACATACGGTCGGAATTTTTCGAAGGCAAAAATAATTGTTAAGAGTTCTTTCTCCGTCGTGGTGTAATTTTCTTGAGCAAAAGTTAGAGTTTTACTAGCATAGAAAATCGGATGAAAGTTCTTAGCGATTCGTAGACCTAGAACCGCACCTACCGCATGATTACTCGAATCGCACATAATTTCGAATGGTAAACCCCAAACTGGGGCGATCATAATAGGAGCATTTATAAGTTTTGATTTTATTAATTCAAATGCCTCGAGACAAGATTCATCAAAAACGAAAGGAGTGTCTTTTTCGAGAAGGTGGGTGAGAGGCTTAGTGATTTTTGAAAAGTCTTTAATAAATCTACGATAAAAACCCGTGTGCCCTAAAAAACTTCTAATCGCTTTAACAGTTGTAGGTGGCGGTAACTTTTTAATTATTTCAATTTTTGCCTTATCCACTTCAATTCCCTTAGCGGAAATTTTGTGGCCAAGGACTAAACCTTCACGTACCATAAAATGGCACTTCTCCCAATTTAAAACGAGATTAGTTTCTTCGCAGCGTTTTAAAACTTTTCCTAGATTATTTAAACACAATTCAAACGAGTCGCCAAAAACTTAAAAGTCGTCCATAAAAACTTCCATTATATTTTCTACATATTTATTGAAGATGGCTAGCATACACCGCTGATAGGTAGATGGTGCGTTACATAGCCCAAAAGGCATCCTACGGTAGGCAAAGGTTCCAAAGGGGCAAGTGATTGTTGTCTTCTCTTGGTCTTCGGGTGCAATAGGGATTGGGAAATATCCCGAAAGACCGTCGAGAAAACAATAAAAACTATGCCCGGATAGGCGTTCTATGATTTGATCGATAAAGGGGAGGGGGAAGTGATCTTTACAAGTGGCATCATTTAATTTATGGTAATCGATGCACATCCTCCATCCCGTCACTATCCTAGTTGGAATTAGATCATTATTTTCATTCGATACTACCGTGACTCCACCCTTTTTAGGAACAACCTGGACCGGACTTACCCACTGACTATCCGAAATAGGATATATTATTCCAGCATCTAATAACTTAAGAACCTCACCCTTCACAACCTATTTCATGTTATGATTAAGACGACGTTGAGGTTGGACTATACCCTTAGAATTATTTTCAAAAAATATTTTGTGGGTGCAGAAGGAGGGGCTTATGCCAGGAATATCAGAAATTTGCCACGCTATAGCTCGACGATGTTTTTGTAGTACTTCGATCAACTGATCTTTTTCGGATTTAGAAAGATAGGCCGAGATTATAACGGGCAATTTAGAATCTTTTGCAAGAAAGGCATATTTGAGATGCTCAGGAAGTGGTTTTAAATCAAGATGAGGTGGTTCGTCATAAGATTTTTTTAAATTCTTTTCTTTTTCAAAAATGAGATTTTCATTCTTTTTTCTACCAAAGACGGAATTATTTTCAAAATTTTCTTGTATTGATATCACCGTGTTTTCAAAATCATTTGAAGAAATTACAGAAAAAGAAGAGGAAAATTCGTTAGAAGAGATGTTAGAAAGAGAAAGGGAAGAATATTTATCTAAAACATCAATAAAGAAGCATGAGTCATCATTTTTTAAAGAATTTTTTATTGATTGATTAATAGAAAATGTGACCTCATCATCTCCCACGCGCAAGAACAATTTTCCATTACTAACATCGATTATCACTCGAGAGGTGGCTAGGAAGGGTCGGCCAAGGATAAGAGGGACCTCGACATCCTCTTCAATATCAAGAATGACAAAATCCACCGGGAAGATGAATTTATCGACCTTCACTAACACGTCCTCAATGATACCTAATGGGTACTTAATGGACCTATCAGCTAATTTGATACACATTCTTGTAGGGCTAAGAGTGCCCAATCCTAGTTTCTTGAATAAATAAAAAGGCATCAAATTGATGCTCGCTCGTAGATCTGCTAACGCATGTTTAACAAATAAATCACCAAAGACGCAAGGAATGGAAAAATTACCCGGATCGTTTATCTTTTTAGGAAGATTAGTGTTTTTAACGACCACCGAGCATTCTTCATTTAATGTTACATGTGATAAATTTTCCAATTTAGTCTTGTTTGTTAATAGATCCTTAAGGTACTTCGCATACTTAGGCATTTGACTAATCGTTTTATGAAATGGCAAATTAATGTGAATTTGTTTGAACATTTCAAGAAAGCGTTTGTACTGATCGTCTAGTTTTTCCTTCCTAATTCGAGCCGGATAAGGAGGTGGCGGAGATTCCTTTATAATAACAGGAGCATCATTTTGAAAATCAGAAAGAACAGAAATATCTTTTTCTTTGTCAAAAATAGATTTTTCATTTTCAAGAGTTGATTTATCATTTTCCGTGGGGATAATAACAGGAGGGACAATCACCCTTGGCTCTTCCCTTGTGGTGGGCTCGTTAACAACCTTACCGCTCCGAAGGGAAATCGCATTTGCATGCTCCCTTGGGTTACGCTCAGTGTTCGAGGGAAGAGTTCCAGGTGGTCTCTCGGAAAAGTCCTTGGCGAGTTGGCCGACCTGATTTTCTAAATTTTTCATTGATCCTGTTAAGTTTCTAATAACAGCATCGTTTGAGCTTATATACTTAGCGAGGATCTCTTCCAAAGGGGAAGGTTTTTTAAAATTTTGTTGTGGTGGTGGTGGTGGTGGTGTAAAATCGTGCGGTGGGCGTACAACATTAGCGTTATTACTCCAAGAAAAATTAGGATGGTTACGCCATCCAGGATGATAAGTGTTTGAAGAAGAAGAAAAAACAGGAGGAGAAGAAAAATTCGAAAAAGCAGAAAAATTATTGGCAGGATTATTTTGAGCAGGCCTGGGTATGTTCCCCAGATAATCCACCTGCTTGGCAGTAGTAGCATTTTCATATACCTTAGCGGCGGAGGGAGCAGTCATCTCTGAGATCTTCTTGTTCAGCATTTTGTTGGGAATTGTCTTCACAATACCCCAGATTTGTGGGAAGTCTGACCTGAAACTAAGATGAATTAAGTTGTATTTGATGTTGTGTTTAAGTTGTGCATGCAAGACACTATTGCCAAGTGTAAACCAATGTCAGTCTATAGTGGGTCATCAAACACAGGACCATATAATGTAATTCCTCATTGTGTGATCCAAGGTATTGACTCATGTATAGCCTCTCTATTGGGGTACACTTTGTTTCCATGCACTTGGACTATTGGACTCTGGAGTATTGAAGACTTTCTCAGAAGAAATTTTTTCTAAGTCCACATACTCGAGTAGTATCTTCTATATACTCGAGTAAGTGACTTAGTACTCGAGTAGATTGGATTACATACTCGAGTAGTTCTCAAGTTATTCGAGTAAGTGTTCTGATCGTACTCGAGTTGATCTGGACTTCTCATCTCAGAAAGTTTCTAAGTCCATATACTCGAGTAAATCTATTCATATATTCGAGTACCTCTTTTCCATACTCGAGTAGATGTTTGTGTACTCGAGTAGAGTCTTAGTCATACTCGAGTAGTCTCTTAGTTATACTCGAGTAGGGCTAGCTGTTCAGTCTAAATATTTCTAAGTCCACATACTTGAGTAACTTCGCTCATATACTCGAGTAAGTGGCTTAGCACTCAAGTAGATCCTTCTTATACTCGAGTAGACTGGCTTAGCACTCGAGTAGACTTTTCTTATACTCGAGTAGTTTGGATTAGTACTCGAGTAGATGTTTCTACTTACTCGAGTAATCTGTCTAGAGTAACTCGGGTAGTTCTTCCAAGGCACTTGAGTAGTCATTTCTTTTACTCGAGTACATGTTTCTCTTATCTACTCGAGTAGCAGACCTTTATACTCGAGTATCTTATCTAATCCGAGTATGTTGGCTCAGAATTCCAGAAATCGTTAAGTCCAGAATTGACGGAGATTTGAAATTAACCATTTTCTGATTGGTCCACGTGTCAATCTTAATTACAATTATGACCGTTGGGGTTAGCCTATAAATAGGTCTTTTCAGATTTGACTATATAAGCGTTTTACAGAGATTATCCTTTTTAAGAAAGAGAAAATCCCGAAAACCCTAATCTTTCTGTCCGCCGCCATTACCGTTTTCAGGAGAAGCTCTGGATTGTCGTTCTCACGCCGCTTCTATCGATCTCAGTTTCTCTAGCGATCCAGACTCAAGAAGAATCATCCAATCTCTCCGTGCTTCATCGTCTCTGATTTACTTTCTTGATCGTGGTGATTCCAGATCTCAGAATCGTGGATCTCAGTCAAGTATTCTTCAACTATTTCTGTTCAAGCCGAAAAGCTCTCAAGAAGAAGATTACGTCAAAGATCCAGATCTGTGATATTCTTGTTGTAAATTTTATTTTAACAAATTTTTTTGTAGGAGATCTTTCTCCGAGTGGTAGGAAGTTTTATCTTCCGAGTGTAGATCCATTTGGGATCGAGTTTTGTAGGAATATAGTTCCGAGGTGTAGGATTGTTTTTGCAATCCGAGATAGTGGAGTAGCCGTGTCTAGTGATTTGCTAGATCGGTGAGAAAAGTGGACGTACCCAAGATTGGGGAACCACTATAAATCTCTTGTCGTCGGTGTGAAGTCTTGATTACGGATCTGTGCTGTGTTATATTTTTATTCCGTATTTGACACGAAATTCACCTATTCACCCCCCTCTAGGTGATTTTGGTTGACAACTTAGCGCTCTCAATTGGTATCAGAGGGAGGTTGATCGTTAAAAAGTTAACACCTTGATCTAATCCTCACCAAGTTGTCTCCAGAGAAGTATCAAGCATGAGTAAGACCAAGGATTTAGCTAAGCTCCCTATCTGCACCAAGAACAATTTTCCCATGTGGAAGGAAAGAGTTAAGCTCTTCATGGAAGCAGTAGATCCCCGGATCATCATGATTGTGGAAGAAGGTCCGCATGTTCCTATGACTGCATCAACAATAGACCCAACCAAAAAGGTCCCAAAGAAGTTGATGGACTTGGATAAGGACGAGATTGCACTTGTCTCCCTGGATAAGAAAGCTAAAAATATTATCGCAAGTGCAGTCGATGACTCAATGCTGCAAAATCTTATACATTGCCAATCTGCCAAGGAGATGTGGTAATCCCTGGTGACTCTGATGGAAGGGACTGAGGAGTTAGGGATGATCGGAGATCCCTCTTAAATCAGAAATATGAAGCCTTCCGACAAGGTCACAAGGAACCCATAGCTGACACATTTGAAAACTTCTTTAAGATAGTCAATGGACTGAGAGTGTATGGCCGAGTCTTTACTAATGGGGAGCTGAATGATAAGTTTCTGAGATCTCTCACCAAAGAATGGGACAATAAAGTCTGTGTCATCCGAGAGTTTGGCAGACTAGTAGAGATAGATCCATAGAATTTATTTGGCAAGCTGATGTCCTATGAACTGCAAATCAACCCCAAAAAAGCTGAAGAAGAGATAAGTAGCTTCTCCTCAAAAGAGAAGTCGGTTGCTTTAAAGGCCGACAGTTCAAGGAAGGGCAAAGCTGCCTCGCCAGCACCTCCTCAAGAAGTAAGTGAAGAAGAAGGCTCCGAGCCAAGCACCTCATGCTTAGAACTATCTGAAGGAGAGTTCTCTTTGCTCTCACGGCAGTTCAAGAAATTCTTGAACAAGAAGAAGCAATGGAGAGGCAAAGATGCCTCATACAGAAGATCATGACATAACGGTGATCAGCGAAAGAATGGCTCGAGCAGCCATGACAGGTATAACTCCAAACAGAACAAACAAATTTCAACTAACATCGTTTGTTATTGTTATAATAAGCCAGGCCACGTCATCGCGGACTGCCCTCACAAGAAGAAAGAGGGTGGTAGAAGAGAGGAAAAGAAATCTTCATACCACAAGAAGAGGACAGAGAAGAGCTTATTAGCCAAGAAGAGCAAAACTCTCAGCGACTCTGACTCATCTGAGTCGAGTGAAGAAGAGGAAGCTTACTTTGGGCTCATGGCACACTCTGATGATGAACAAGTCCCCCAGTTCACTGGGGAGGTAAAATCTCACACTCCTCTCTCTGAATCTGATGATGATAATGAGCAAGAGGGCTATTCCTCTGAAGATGAATCTGAACTCATGGGACAGTATAAGGAGTTACTCACGGCTTACGAAAAATGTCGCAGAGTCGTGAAAACTCAAGCCAAAGAGATAAAATCTCTACAGGCTATTGAGAGCAGCTTGAGAGAAGAAGTCACCAAGACTAATTCTCTTCAAGAGAACTTCAATGCTGCTATGGTAGAATACAATCAAGCTCTCAAGCACCTCGACCTTAAAGATGAAATCATCAAAGAATTGGAACAACTACTCGAGGTTGAGAAGAAACTTGTTGAGAGTTTCTCCAAGCCTAAGACAGTTCTTCCACTCATTGCTGAGTTCTCAACTAAGGCCAAGGGTGCTGGTATAGGCCATATTGGTGCTTCTAGTAAATCTTCTAGGACAAACAAGGCCAAGAGAAAGAATAAGGATGCCTGGAAGGCTCTAGCTGAAGAAAAGGGGAAAGCTCCCTTGGAACCGGTTTTGTTCAAGAAAGTTATCTTTCCTACGAATGAATACGACTATGAGTCCACCTATGGACACTTCTCTAGGCCGATCCCCGAGAAGCCTAAGTCAAGATACCAAGGTTGGACTCGTCCTCGTAACTTTGGCGAGAGTGTCTTTAAGGCACCTTATGAAGAGATTCAACTTCAGAACTATGGACCATATGCTCATGGTCATAACATCAAGAAGACACCAAAGGTAAAACCTATTGTGGAAAAGCCTAAATGGGAGAAGACTTCATGTAGTTGCCATCATCATGAAGCGTCTTCCTCCAATAGTGAAGTTCCTGCTAGACCATCACTTAAGAAAATCAAGCAGGAATACACCAGGCAAAGATACAACCGGTTCGACTATTGGTGCTGCGGCAAAATTGGTCATTTTGGCATCGATTGTTGGTTCAATCCTAGAAATGTTGCAACCCCTCAAGTTAGCAACGTGAGAATGACCACTCTTGAGGCTAATGCTCGTAGGGGGAGTATTCTAACTCGAGAACAAGGACCCAAACTTGTTTGGGTTCCTAAGGCTAAATGATTGTAATTGCAGGTATGTCCAAAGACCACCAAAATGCCAATCTGGTACTTGGACAGTGGATGCTCTCGGCATATGACCGGGACAAGAAGCCTACTCCAGAATTTCACCTTAGTCTGCAACGGACCAAAGGTCATCTTTGGAGGTTCAGATCGAGGAATAACTAAAGGCTACGGTATGATTACTAACGATAGCGTATCCTTTTCGGATGTAGCTTATGTTGAAGGATTGGAACACAATCTCATCAGCATAAGCCAACTATGCGACAAAGGATACATGGTTGAATTTCATGCTGACAAGTGTTTGATAAAATCGGTTGACAACATGGAAACTGTTTTATCAGGCACTCGAAGCAGAAATATTTTCTGTTTAAACTTCATTTGTATTGACTCGTCTATACCAGTGTGTTTTTTAGCAAAAAGTAGTGCATCTCTTGCTGACCAATGGCACAAGAGACTAGCACATATTAATTTCAATACTATTAATAAACTATTCTCTCAAAACTTAGTACGTGATGCACCAAGCATCAAGTGAGTTATGGACAGTCTTTGTCACGCCTGTATCAAAGGTAAGCAAACAAGGAGTTCATTTAAAAGCATAATAGGCAAGCATTCCAATACAAGCTTACAACTTCTCCATATGGACTTGTTTGGTCCACTACAAGTTAGAAGTTTGGGAGGTAAGGAATATACGTTGGTTATTGTGGATGATTACTCGCACTTTGCGTGGGTGTTCTTTTTGAAACATAAGTCAGACACCTTCAGTACTTTCACTAGTTTTGTTAGGCAAATCAAGAATGAATACAACTGTTCCGTAGTCAAAATCAGAAGTGACAATGGAACGGAATTCAAGTCTGGAGCCATGACAGAATTCTGCGAAAGTCAAGGTATCTTTCATGAGTTTTCCTCTCCTCACACTCCACAGCAAAATGGAGTAGCTGAGAGAAGGAACAGAACACTCATAGAGGCTTGCCGGACCATGTTTAGTGATGCCTCACTTCCAGAGTACTTCTGGGCTGAAGCCGTCAACACCGCTTGTCACGTGCAAAATCGAGCTCTCATCAACAAGAACCATGATAAGACTCCTTACGAACTTCTAAAAGGCAGGAAACCAACCATTTCATATTTTAGAATCTTTGGTTGTAAGTGCTTCGTACTTAACTACGGCAAGTATCGCACTACCGAGTTTAGCGAGAAAAGCTTTGAAGGTATTTTTGTAGGTTATTGTAGCCATAGTAAGGCCTATAGAGTATTTAATAGAAAAACTCTGGTGGTAGAAGAGTCGATACACATTGTATTTGATGAGACGAGTTTGCTGCAAAGCAACTCTTCTAGTGTGCTCATTGAAGATGCTGGTACCAAGATGAAGGAACTTAGCTTGGATAAGCCTACTCAAGATAAAAATGAGACGTTCATCAAGATCACCTCTACAACCCCTATTGGAGAGGTAGATGATCAAGATGAAGAACACATCCCAGCTGAAGATGCAACACCGGTGGCTGAAGAGATCCCAGATGCAAGGACTCTAGAGTTCAGACACTTGAAGGATCATCCCTTAGATCAAATCATAGGAGATCCTCAGGATGGTGTCAGAACCCGGAGAGGTACAACTAACGAGAATTTATTCTTGAGCTTTTTATCACAGGTTGAACCTAAGAAGTTTGAGGAAGAAAATTCGGATGTATCCTGGATACTAGCCATGGAAGAAGAGTTGAATCAGTTCAAACGTTGAAAAGTTTGGACACTTGTTCCTAGACCCAAGAGTAAGAATGTCATCGGGACAAAATGGGTCTACCGGAATAAGATGGACGAAGATGGAACAATTATAAAGAATA
The DNA here is from genome assembly GCA_039513925.1 of Platanthera zijinensis. NCBI lineage: Eukaryota > Viridiplantae > Streptophyta > Magnoliopsida > Asparagales > Orchidaceae > Platanthera > Platanthera zijinensis. Next base: position 39,981,286 of record CM077089.1, on the reverse strand, counting down.
AAGCCAGACTTGTCGCCAAGGGCTATCGTCAAGAAGAAGGAATCGACTTTGACCAAACATATGCTCCAGTGGGAAGACTGGAGGCGATCAGGTTATTTCATGCCTACACTGCACTTAAGGGATTTACCGTCTATCAGATGGACGTCAAGTCCGCCTTCCTGAATGGTGACATAAAGGAAGAAGTGTATGTAGAGCAACCGCCAGGTTTTGTTGATTCAAACTTTCCTAATCATGTTTATTTACTGCAAAAAGCTTTATATGGTCTTAAACAAGCTCCCCGAGCTTGGTATGAGACGCTGTCTAGCTTCCTTCTTGAGAGCAAGTTCACAAGAGGAAAGATAGACAAGACATTATTTCTTAGGGAAATAAAAGGCAAGATTTTGCTGGTACAAATATATGTTGACGACATTATTTTTGGCTCTACGGATGACAACCTCTGTAAGAAGTTTTCTAAACTTATGCAAGGGAAGTTTGAAATGAGCAGTATGGGAGAGCTGAAGTATTTCTTAGGGCTTCTGGTGAAACAATCTGAGGATGGAATTTTCATCTCACAGACTAAATTCACCAAAGACCTACTTAAGAAATTCGGAATGGAGAACGCAACCTCTATGAGGACTCCAATGTCCTCAGCTATGTCTCTGGACATGGATGAGAAAGGGAAACCTTTTGATGAAACCAAGTACAGAAGCATAATTAGGTCCTTGCTCTACCTTACCGCAAGTAGACCAGACAAAATGTTTTCAACATGTGTATGTGCTAGATTTCAGGTGAACTATAAGGAATCTCACTACATTGCTGCAAAGCGAATCTTGAGATACCTCAAAGGTACACCAAATCTTGGCTTATGGTACCCAAGAAGTAATGATAGTGAACTAATTGGATTTTCATATGCAGATTTTGCAGGAAGCAAAGACGACAGGAAAAGTACTTCCGGGACTTGCCAATTTCTCAGAAGGAGACTTATTTCCTTGAGCAGTAAGAAGCAAAACTGTGTAGCCATCTCAACGGTTGAATCAGAGTATATCTATGCAGGCAGCTGTTGTGCACAGCTTCTATGGATCAAGAATCAATTTGAAGACTATAACATGAAGTTCCAGAACATCCCTCTGCTTTGCGACTCTTCCAGTGCAATAGCAATCGCCAACAACCCAGTCTCCCATAGCCGGACAAAGCACATAGAGCTTCGCTATCACTTCATCCGGGAGCATATGGAGAATGGAGACATAGATCTACAATACGTCTCCACAGATAGGCAAGTTGCAGATATATTCACGAAGCCGCTAGATGAGACCAAGTTCTCATTCTTCAAAACTGAACTTGGGATGCTCAACAAAGAATATTAGTGGTCCCTATCAAAGTCTCAGAGTTAAAAGGTGGTGGAGGTAAAGATCAGTGCATCGAGAAAAATATTTTGTCAAAGTGGCTTACTCGAGTAAGTGTACTCACATACTCGAGTACTTGGAAACAATCACGAGTGGTTACATGAATATACTCAAGTACATTACTATATACTCGAGTAACTCAAGTATCTGCTCGTGTAGGTAAAAAATTCACTCGAGTACATATTCTTCATACTCGAATACTTAGTAACTCACTCGAGTACTTCATGATCTACTTGGTCTTCGACTTACTCGTGTAGGTTACAACAGACTACTCGTGTATGCCGATATATACTCGAGTACCTTGAAATTCCAGAACTTTGAAAATCTCATTTTTATCTTTTCGCACACCTCGATTTTTGCCTCCCCCCATAAGGTATGTTTTATTTTAAAACCCAATCTTAAACCTAATTAGGGTTATGTATATAAATAGAATGATCCTGTAATCCATTTCCACAAAACCTTTCTCGAGTACAAGCCGGCGCTTCGTCTTCCAGAACCGCAGAGTGCTGTCTTCTCCAGAATCCGTTACTCCAGAACTCGATGGCTCCTCCATCCAAGATTGGAATCGGGTTCGAATTGGTTATAGATGGAAGCGCCGATCTCTCAGACGACTTCCGAAACCTTCTCATTCTCCTTGACACAGCCGGGCTATCGTTCCTGTTACAGACGTCGTGTAAGATCCTATTTTCTACAGTGGAAGAGTTCTACAAGAATCTGAAGATCAAGCGAAATGGTACAGTTCTCAAAACCAAGGTCAGTGGGATAAAGATCCGTTTGGACAAAACTTCATTAGCCACTCTGTTACAATTGCCCGTGGTGGATGAGGAAGATGATCTGACTTCCGAATATTCCGAGAGAACCAGTTTCTTCTTTGGAATAGACCCGTATGAAGGATATTCGTTCTGACATGCAGATTTTAATTTAGAGGGCAAATTCCTTGTTGATGTCATTGCAAAAGTTCTTCTCTGCAAAACCTATTCCCTAAGAGAAATCTCCCAAAATTTTTTTGATGTTATGCAAGCCATCGTATGCCGGAAGAAATTCCAGTTCGGAATGATGATACTGGATAAGATCAAAGAAAGTGTGAAAAAACCCAGCTATGCCAGGATTATCTCCCTCCTCCTTCATGAGATAAATCCTACAGTGTTTGATTTCTCCAAAGGAACTCCCCTCCATCACATGAAAAAGGTATCCATCTCTTCCATCCAAAGATATGAAATCCAACTCAAGAACACTGCCCAAGCCTCCAAAGTCATTAAGGATGAAGATGTCCCCAGCCCTCAGCATGTTGCTGATGACAGGACTCCATCTCCTCCTCTACATCAAGCTACTGACACCCTGGGTGCAGTAGTTGAGGGGGAGCCTGCCTCATCTAGCTCTCAGATTCTGATGACAGAAGTTCCCTCCCAGACAGTCAGAGATCCCTCTCCTCCTCCTCCAGAAGATATTCCAACAGATGTACAAAGTCCAGCAGATAATCAAGATTCCCAAGAGATTCAAGTTCAACAAGACCTTCTGTCCACAGCTGTAGAGATTGATAAGCTCATTGAAGAACTAAGGTCAGACAGTCCCCTACCTCCTGCAGACCCAGTTGTTGATACTCCTGAGGTTCAGGTTCAAGATGAACAGATCCCTCTCAAGGAACCCTCTCCATCCTCAGCAAAGTCTCCCATTGAAGAAGCAGAACAGCATGATAGTATCATCCTGTCTGATGAAGAGGAGTTATCCCCATAACCTGTTGAACCTCCTCTAAGGACATTAGCCTTCACTCTCCCCTCCTTCACAGATCCCCTGGATTCAGTAGAAATCACTCACACCAAGAGAACTGCTAGCTCAGTGGTTGTGAAAGAAATCCCTCCTTGGACTCCCTCAGTCTCTCAGCTCCCTCAGGTCTCTACTTCTGCCAGTACTCCATCTTCTGCTTCCCTCAGCTCCTTAGACATCATCAGTAAGATTGAGAAGATGCTCCAAGAATAGAGACATTACTTTGATGAGTCTCTGAAATCTGTTAACAACAAGGTCTCTGCTCTTGAAACTGAGATGAGCAGAGGCTTTGCAGAAATTCAAGCCAACACTGATGAACTTAAGCAACTCTTCCAAATAGGTGGAAAAGCGATAGATCACACCATCACCAGCATGGGTGAAGTCAGAAACCAATCTGAAACAGTGGCACATAACCAGATTCTGCTAGACCAAAGAGCTGAAGCCAATGTGATGAAAGTTTGTGAAGAAGTAGGCACATTCAAAGATGAAGCTATTGAAAAGCTATCTGTAGAAATCAGCAAGGGGGAGAAAATTGTGAAAGAACAAGTTGAGAAAATTTCTGCTGAAATCTCTACCAAGTCTAAAGAGACCCTGGATGGATTAGTTAACACCATGAAAGCAGATATTCTAGCACAGCTACAGTCTGTCAAATTCTACATTTATGACACTGCAGTTTGGGTACATAATCAGAATTTTCCAGAATTCCAGATCGACCCCTCCATCATTCCTAAAAGCTAAGATCCTCTTGAGGAACATCCTCCATCTGATGCCCAGGTTCATGCTACCATTCCAGAGGCAGTGCCAACCTTCTCTCCCAGACCTGCTGGAGAGATGTCTGAGCCTCCTCTTTCATATTCTGATGTGTGGAAAGAGGATGTCCCTACCAGCTCTCAGGGGCACTTTGATCGAGGTACTTCCTCCTCTAGAAGACCTGCTGATCAGGGTGGCCCCAGCAAGAAAAGAAAATATGGAGATGGCGCTTCTGCTAGCCGTTCTGCACCTAAGAGAGAGCAAGCTCAAGCTTCAGAGGGCAGATCAGAGTCAGTACATTCAGAAGTTTGGAGTCCAACCTCCAAATCTTTAATCTTTGACACTCTAAAGCTGGTAACTAATTTTGGGGAAAATAAAGACAAATTCTACAACTACTCAGAATGGAAAGCCTATGATGCATCTCAAATCAAGATCAGATTACATGACAGGCAATGGGGATTCAACAATCCAGCAGCTCCTCCAAGGCCAAAGACTTATTTTCCTAAACCCTTCAGTTATTTGGAAGGGCAAGAGCTGAAGAAAGCTAAACTTCACAGAGAGAATTACCCCTGAAAGTGTTTTGTGGAACTGGAAAATCTTTTTATTTAATATATCTAATTCTGATTATGGTTCCCTTATTTGCTATTATTCTCTGTTTTAGTCATTTTCTATTGCTTGTTGTTATAGATGATCATTTCTTTTCTAGAAATTCATCTTAGTGCAAAGGGTGCTGACTTCTACAAATAGGGGGAGATTGTTGAGAATTGTCTTCACAATACCCCAGATTTGTGGGAAGTCAGACCTGAAACTAAGATAAATTAAGTTGTATTTGATGTTGTGTTTAAGTTGTGCATGCAGGACACTATTGCCAAGTGTAAACCAATGTCAGTCTATAGTGGGTCATCAAACACAGGACCATACAATGTAATTCCTCATTGTGTGATCCAAGGTGTTGACTCATGTATAGTCTCTCTATTGGGGTACACTTTGTTTCCATGCACTTGGACTACTGGACTCTGGAGTATTGAAGACTTTCTCAGAAGAAATTTTTTCTAAGTCCACATACTCGAGTAGTATCTTCTATATACTCGAGTAAGTGACTATGTACTCGAGTAGATTGGATTACATTCTCGAGTAGTTCTCAAGTTACTCAAGTAAGTGTTCTGATCGTACTCGAGTTGATCTGGACTTCTCATCTCAGAAAGTTTCTAAGTCCATATACTCGAGTAAATCTATTCATATACTTAAATACCTCTTTTCCTTACTCGAGTAGATGTTTGTGTACTCGAATCGAGTCTTAGTCATACTTGAGTAGTCTCTTAGTTATACTCGAGTAGGGCTAGCTGTTCAGTCTAAATATTTCTAAGTCCACATACTTGAGTAACTTCGCTGATATACTTGAGTAGATCCTTCTTATACTCGAGTAGACTGGCTTAGCACTCGAGTAGACTTTTCTTATACTCGAGTAGTTTGGATTAGTACTCGAGTAGATGTTTCTACTTACTCGAGTAATCTGTCTAGAGTAACTCGGGTAGTTCTTCCAAGGCACTCGAGTAGTCATTTCTTTTACTCGAGTACATGTTTCTCTTATCTACTCGAGTAGCAGACCTTTATACTCGAGTATCTTATCTAACCCGAGTTTATTGGCTCAGAATTCCAGGAATCGTTAAGTCCAAAATTGACGGAGATTTGAAATTAACCTTTTTCTGATTGGTCCACGTGTCAATCTTAATTACGATTATGACCGTTGGAGTTAGCCTATAAATAGGTCTTTTCATATTTGACTATATATGCGTTTTACAGAGATTATCCTTTTTAAGAAAGAGAAAATCCCGAAAACCCTAATATTTCTGTCCGCCGCCATTACCGTTTTCGGGAGAAGCTCTGGATCGTCGTTCTCACGCCGCTGCTATCGATCTCAGTTTCTCTAGCGATCCAGACTCAAGAAGAATCATCCGATCTCTCCGTGCTTCATCGTCTCTGATTTACTTTCTTGATCGTGGTGATTCCAGATCTCAGAATCGTGGATCTCAGTCAAGTATTCTTCAACTGTTTCTGTTCAAGCCGAAAAGCTCTCAAGAAGAAGATTAAATCAAAGATCCAGATCTGTGATATTCTTGTTGTAAATTTTATTTTAACAAATTTCATTGTAGGAGATCTTTCTCCGAGTGGTAGGAAGTTTTATCTTCCGAGTGTAGATCCATTTGGGATCGAGTTTTGTAGGAACGTGGTTCCGAGGTGTAGGATTGTTTTTGCAATCCGAGATAATGGAGTAGCCGAGTCTAGTGATTTGCTAGATCGGTGAGAAAAGTGGACGTACCCAAGATTGGGGAACCATTATAAATCTCTTGTCGTCTGTGTGATTTCTTGATTACGGATCTGTGCTGTGTTTTATTTTTATTCCGCATTTGACACGAAATTCACCTATTCAACCCCCTCTAGGTGATTAAGGTTGACGACTTAGCGCTCTCACATTTCCACTTGTAGCGCCAGTTGTGACACCGAATCCACTTCATATATACCTGCAGGTTTAGATGGGCGAGTCCTAGACGAATTCCACTGGTAGGTGTTCATCGCCATGTCCTCGATAAGCTCAAGAGCGGCTTCTGGAGTTTTGCGGTCTAAAGAACCAGCGGAAGCGGCATCTATCATCTGCTTAGTTTCTTGGTTTAGCCCATTATAGAATGTCTGGACCTGCAACCATATAGGCAGAGCATGGTGTGGGCATCTTCTCAAAAGTTCCTTGAACCTCTCCCAAGTGTCATAGAGGGTCTCGGAAGCAATTTGAGAGTACGAAGTAATATTGTTTTGTAGCTTAGAAGTTTTGGCGGGGGGGGGGGGGGGATAGCGAGAGAGAAATTTTTAAGTTAAAATGTTCCAAGTAGTGATTGATCCTCTTGGAAGAGAACTCAACCACTGTTTGGCTTTAGTCCTTAAGGAGAATGGGAAGAGTCTTAGCCTTATAGCATCGTCTGAAACACCATTAATCTTAAAGGTGTCACATATTTCAAGAAAATTAGCAATATGCAAGTTCGGATCTTCATCTTATAATCTGTCGAACTGTACATATTGCTGCACCATTTGAATGATGCTAGGCTTAAGCTCGAAGTTATTGTTCGCAATCGTAGGTCGAACAATACTAGATTCAGTCCCCTCCAGATTGGGTTGAGCATAATCGGACACGGTCCTTTGCTGAGCCATTTCTGGGTTAGGATCTCCCATTTCATAATTGAAATTGCAATCCCCGAAGGAATCCTCAATCGCTGTTTGAGAAGTGGAAGCCCCGAATTGTAGTTGTCTCCGAAAGGAGCGTTCGATTTCTGGGTCCAAATCAACAAGTAGCGACGTATTCGCTCGGGTCATGCACTAGCAAAGAAGACGAAGGAGAATGAAAACTTGAAAAAGAAAGAAAAAAAGAAGAAAGGATTTTTTGAAAATAGATTTTTTACGGTTTGGCTCTGAACTTCCCAAGGGCTACCCGGTGAAGGGTTCGCAAGGTACTAGGTAAAATGGTGGCGCTTAAAGCCCCTTACCCTTTTCGAGAGATTTTAGGTTGGGTAGAAAATAAGATGAGGTGGGTTGATTATAAATATTTATATATATATATAAATTTTTTGAATTTCTTTTTTTGCAGAAGTAATAGCGCAAGCGTTTTCAAAATATTGACGAAGAAAATTCCCTGGCAACGGCGCCAAAAACTTGATGGGCTAAAACCCGAACAGGCAAGCGTACCTGTCGAATCGTAGTATCAAGGTCGTATTTAAACACGGGGCTGTCAAGTACTGCTACTCACGCTTGAACTATTATCCTACAGGAAAATTGTTGTATTTTGAGAATTTTTAAAAGTGAAATAAACGATAATTTGCGAGACGAAAAACTTATATTAAAAAGCTTGCATTCGATCATTGATTCGCCATAAAATGAAACAAGAGAGATAAAAGGTATAGTTTTAAATTTGCAAATCATACTCGGCCGTGACGGATCTGAAAATTAGACAAAATCTCGCTAGAGCATTAGGTCTCCTAACTTATAGACTCTTTGATCGAAATCTCTTTACAAACCAAAGAAGCCTAAAGTTGCATTATCGATGTAATCCGCACTATTGTATTTGACTCCAATCCGGAATATTTACGTCTTCCTATCTCTAGGGTGGCGTTCAACTCCTTCCTTCTTTGAGTGATCTTTCACATTCACGAGCTTCTCGGCTACTCAAATATGAGATCCTAAGCCTACTACCGTATACCGGAAATACGGAGTCGACGAAATAAAAATCAAAGAAGGACCGAGTAGAATTAAGCAAAAAATAAAACTATGAAATAAAATAAACCCTCATCTCATTTTATGAATCCTCACGATCGAATGCTAAAGGAAAATTAGCTACGCATATTCGAAAGGAAAGACAGTAAAATAAGAGAAGAACATGTTTTATTACTTGAACAAAGAAAGAGTACAAAGCAAGGAAATAAAAAGGACAAATTATGCCACTACAAGGAAAAGAAAATTATAACATGAAATCATAAAAAATAAAGCTTGAACTAATGAAAAACTATGACAATAATGAAAAGAGAATTACAACTCATAAACACTCAAAATCTCCAACTCAACACTCAAACTTTGCTTAGAACTTCACTCCAACAATTTGTGTAATCCTTTGGCTTGAGGGTTGGGGTGGCTTATATAGGGGATGGAGAGGATTCTATAACATGAGAAATATGAAAGGGCACAAGGGGGGCCGGCCATGTGGATGGAAGGAGGTTCATGCATGCAATTATGGAGGGGAGAGAGAAAAGAGGGGGGTTCATGTATTTCATTTAATGAAAAATATAAAATAAGAAGGAGGGGAAGAATGGAAGCTTGTAGAAGGGGGAAAAGGAGAGGGGCCGGCCATGTCAAGGGGGAGATTCATGCATGCAAATTAATGGAGAGAGAGAGAAGGCATAGTGCATGCATGAGAAATAAAGGGTGGCCGGCCATGCATGAAAATATTCATGCATGGCATTTAATGAAAGGGGGGCTTCTCTTGAATGTGTGAAGGGGGCCGGCCATATAATGGGCTGGATGCACATGGGCTCAGGTAGGGGGCTAAGGAGCTTTGTGGGCTGCTTGCTTGAAGAGGTGGGCTGCTCCAATGTTGTGAGGCTCGGGTTACACATGGGAGGGGCCGGCCAACCTACAAAATAAAATAAAAATAAAACATTAGTTATGTTATAATCAAAGTTAAAACACAAAACATCAAGAACATTAAAAATAAAAACAACATATCAATAACATTAAAACATTAAAATAAAATAACAAAACATAAAAAACATTAAAATAAAACAACAAAACATAAACTAATATTGATTATAGTAACATAATACATATAATAAGATTTTAATATCAAAACATAAAATGACATCAAAACAAGCATACAAAACACAAAATTATAATAAAACTTAGGGAAATAAGCTACTAAATTACCCCCAAAAAGGATGACAAAAACTAGTCATCAAGCAGTAAGAAGCAGAACTGTGTAGCAATCTCAACGGCTGAATTAGAGTATATCTCTGCAGGCAGCTGTTGTGCACAACTTCTGTGGATCAAGAATCAATTTGAAGACTACAACATGAAGTTCCAGAACATTACTCTGTTTTGCGACTCATCCAGTGCAATAGTGATCGCCAACAACCCAGTCTCCCACAGTAGGACAAAGACATAGAGCTTCGATACCATTTCATCTGAGAGCATGTGGAGAATGGAGACATAGATCTACAATATGTCTCCACAGACAGGCAAGTTGCAGACATATTCACTAAACCACTAGATGAGACCAAGTTCTCGTTCTTCAAAACAGAACTTGGGATGCTCAACAAAGAAGAATAGTGATGGTGGATTCATTCAAGGCTCAGAGTTAAAGAAATCGGTGAAGGTAAAAAAAAATTTCTCCAAGAAAAATAATTTTCAAAGTGCTATACTCGAGTAAGTGCTTTCACATACTCGAGTACTTGGTAATTTACCCGAGTAGATAAACTTACATATTCGTGTAAATTAAAATATACACAAGTAGAAATTTTACTTACTCGAGTACATGGAAACATACTCGAGTACTTCAGGAACTACTCGAGTAATTTTTAAAACCTACTCGTGTATGTCCTTGACCCACTCGTGTATGCTCCAAACATACTCGTGTATGACATAATATACTCGAGTATACGAAAATTCCAGAACTTTGAAAATTTTATTTTTCTCTTTTCGCACACCGAGACTTCTACCGCTCCCTCACAGGTATGATTAAATTTTAAAATACCTCCTTCAACCGAATTAGGGTTATATATATACATAGAAAACAAAAATTAGGAAACTCCTTTTTCCCACTTTCCATTCTCTCGAGTAAGCCGTCGACGCTTTGTCTCCCAGAGCTCGCAGAGTGTCTTCTTCTTCCCCGCTTCAGTTCTACAGAAATTCAGAAAAGGCTCCCTCCTTTAAGATTGGAATCGGCTCGGAGCTTGCTCCTGAAGGGATAGTAGACCTCTTAGATGATTTCCAAAATCTACTGATTCTGTTGGATACCGTTGGACTCACCTTCCTCCTGCAGAATCCGTTTAAGATCTTTTTTCCTACTATTGAGGAATTTTAAAAAAATCTGAAGATCAAGAGAAATGGGACAGTCCTCAAATCTAAGGTGCAAGGGGTAAAAATCCGTGTGGACAAGACCTCCATAGCTACACTGTTAAGACTGCTAGTGGTAGATGAAAAGGATGTTTTAGGTCCTGAAGATTCCGACAGAACATGCCTATTATGTGGAGTAGATCCTGAAGCCATTAACTTTACCAGAGCATATTTCAATTTAGAAGGTAAATTCCTGGTGGATGTTATTTGTAAAGTACTTCTGTGCAAGACCTACTAATTCCCTGAGATATCCCTAATTTGTTTGACATTATGCAACCTATAGTCTACCGAAAGAAGTTCCAGTTTGGAATGATGCTACTGGACAAGATCAAGGACAGTCTGAAACACCCAAATTATGCTAGGATTATTTTTGTACCTCTCCATGAGATTAATCCCGAGGTTTTCAATTTATCTAAAGGAACTCCCCTCCACCACATGAAAAAGGTCTCCATTTCTTCTATCCAAATGTATGAGATCATGCTTCAGAACTCTGATCAAGCATCCAAAGCTGCTGTTATCAAAACAGACATCCCTAGAGAACCCAATGTCTCCAATGACAGGATTCCATCTCCTCCTTTACATCAAACTATTGACACCTTGGGTGCAATAGTTGAGGGGGAGCCTACCTCATCTATCATTCAGCATCCAGATTCAGAAGAACCATCTCAGCAACCTCAGATCAGAGTACCATCCCCTCCTCCTCCAAAAGATATTCTCTCAGATATACAAGCTCAAGAGGACATCCTCTAAACTGCTGCAGATATTGACAGATTCATTGATGAGCTAAGATCCGATGAACCCTTGTTTCCAGATGATTCAGTTCCTCATTCTCCAAAGCTTCACCTTACAGAAGATTCAGTTACTCTCTCTCCTAAGCATCAACCACCTGAAGATCAGATTCCTTAAAAGGATCCATCTCCCTCCCCTTCTCAGTCTCTTGCTGAAGACCCAAATAAGCATTAGAATATACTCCTATTCGATGACGAGGACATGTCCCCAGAGCCTGTTGATCGACCTCTGAGTACACTGGATTTCTCTCTCCCTTCTTTCATCAATCCAGAAGATTCAGTTGAGATCGTACCTTCAAAGAGAGCTGTAAGCTCAGTTATGATTGAAGAATTCCCTCCCTAGGTAGCCCCTGTTCCTCATGCCCCTGTTTCATCATCTGCTGTAGCCTCTGCTCCCTCTAGTTCTTTAGATATAATAAGTAAGACTGAGCAGATGCTCCTAAAACAGAGAAATTACTTTGATGATTCTTTGAAATCAGTAAATAACAAGGTCTCTACTCTTGAATATGAGATGAGTAAAGGCTTTGCAGAAATTCAAGCAAATACTGATGAGTTAAGAAGACTGTTTCAGTTGGGTGGAAAAGCAATAGACCATATTATCACTAGTATGGGTGAAGTGAGGAACCAAGCTGAAGCAGTGGCTCACAATCAACTTTTGTTGGACAAAAAGGGCTGAAGCAAATGTTATGAAGGTTTGAGAAGAATTTGGAACTTTCAGAGATGAAGCTATTGCTAAGCTATCTGTAGAAATCAGAAATGTGGAGAAAATAGTGAAAGAACAAGTTGAAAAAATCTCTGCCCAGTTCTCTGCCCAGTCTAAAGCTACTATGGATGAAATAGTTAAAGCAATGAAAGCAGACATTCTAGCCCAACTTCAGTCAGTTAAATTCTATATATATGATACTACAGTCTGGGTGCACAATCAAAATTTCCCAAATTTCCAGCTTAATCCTACCATAATTCCCAAAAGTATAGATCCTCTTGAAGAAAATCCTCCTTCAGATGCTCAAGTTCATGTTAACATTCCAGAGGCTGTGCCAGTCTTCTCTCCCAGACCTGCTGATGAGATGTCTGAGCCTCCTCTAACTTATTCTGATTTTTTGGAAAGATGATATTCCTCCTCGCTCTCAGAGACACTTTGATCAAGGTGCTTCCTCTTCTAGAAGACCTATTGATAAGGGTGCTCCCAGCAAGAAAAGGAAGTATGGTGATGGCGCTTCTGCCAGCCGTTCTTCACCTAGGAGAGAGCCAGCTTCTTCTCCAGATGAAAGACCTGAAGTAGTGCATGCAGAAGTCTGGAGTCCTACCTCCAAATCTCTAATTTTTTATACCTTGAAGCTAGTGACAGATTTTGGAGAAAATAAAGATCAGTTCTACAGTTTCTCAGAATGGAAAGCCTATGATGTATCACAGATCAAGATCAGATTTCATGACAAGCGATGGGGATACAATAATCCAGCTGCTCCTCCAAGGCCCAGAACATACTTTCCTAAACCCTTCAGTTACTTGGAGAGGCAAGAGCTAAAAAGAGAAAGATTGCATAGAGAAGCTTACCCTTGAGAGAATGATGATGTGGAACTGGAAATTTCTATTTTAAAAACATTTTTATTATATATATAATTCAGATTATGGTTATCCTATATTATTATTTCTTTGCTAAGTAGTTTACCGCTTTACTTTTCATTGATATATGCTGTCATTGTTCTTCTTACTCTAAGTAATTTACCTAAGTATAGAGGGTGCTGACTTCTACAAATAGGGGGAGATTGTTGGGATTTGTCTCCATAATACCTCAGGTTTTTAGAAAGTCATACCTTGAACTAAGATGAATTAAGTTGTATTTGATACTATGTTTGAGTTGTATGTATGCAGGATCCTATTGCCAAGTGTAGACCAATGTAAGTCTATAATGGGTCACCAAACACAGGACCATATGATGTAATTCCTCATTGTGTGATCCAAGGTGTTGACACATGTATAGCCTCTCTATTGGGATACACTTCATCTACATGCATTTGGACATATGGACTTGAGTATTGAAGATTATTTATGAAGATTTTTTCCCTAAGTCCACCTACTTGAGTAGTATCCCTCATATACTCGAGTAAGTGACTTAGTACTAGAGTAGTTCATTCAACATACTCGAGAAGACTCTGTATACTCGAGTATATAAGCTTATACTCGAGCAGATTTTCTTTTACACGAGTGAGCGATATCTTATACTCGAGTAGATGGTTAGTCACTTGAGTAGGTTATGTTTTATACTCGAGTAGATCCCTCTATGATCAGTTTGAAATTGTCTAAGTCCACATACTCGAGTCCTTCTTTTATATCCTCGAGTAAGTGACTTAGTACTCGAGTAGATTTATCTTATACTCGAGTAGTTCTGGTTTCTCCTCTCAGATTTGTTTTCTAAGTCTTCTGACTCGAGTTGATTTATCTTATACTCAAGTAGTTACTCAGGTACTCGAGTGGATCCTTTGTTTTTACTCGAGTAATTTGTCTTCTCTGCACTCGAGTATTTCCAATTCTTATACTCGAGTAGTTCTTCAAGTTTCTTTCTGAGAAATATTTCTAAGTGCTTATACTCGAGTATATTCTCTCATACTCGAGTAGGTCTTATCTTATACTCGAGTAGTTGTCTTCTTTTGTACTCGAGTAGTTCCTCTAAGATTCTCGAGTAGTTTCTTTCTTTGTACTCGTGTATATTCCTCTCTTATCTACTCGAGTAGCAGATCTCTTATACTCGAGTATATTTCTTCTCTCGAGTTTACTGGTTCAAATTTCCTGGAATATTTCTAAGTCCAATTTCAACGGGTATTTTGAAATAGTCTTTTTTGATTGGTCCATGTGTCATCATTAAATATTATTATGACCGTTGTAGATCGCCTATAAATAGGTCCATTCCGATTTGACCTAAAAACAACAATCATTAAAGAATACAGAGATTATTTGTTTTTAGAAAGGAAATTCTTAAAACCTAATTTTCCGTCGACCGCCATTACTGGTTTCAGAAAGAGACTTTGAATCGTCATTCTCACAGCCGCTGCTGCCGCTATCTAACCTTCTAGCAATCCAGACTCAAGAAGAATCATCTGATCACCTCATGCTTCATTGATCTCTTAAATATCTACTCGATCGTGGTGATTCCAGATTTCAGATCCATGGATTTCTGTCAAGTCTTCTTCAAAAATTTCTGTCCAAGCCGAAAGCTCTCAACGAAGAAGACAAAGCAAAAAATCCAGATCTGTGCTATTTGTTATTTGTATTTTTCTTCAAACAATTTTCCTTGTAGGAGATTCATCTCCGAGTGGTAGGAAGTTTTATCTTCCGAGTGTAGATCCATTTGGGATCGATTTTTGTAGGAACGTGGTTCCGACGTGTAGGATTGGTTTGCAATCCGAGATAGTAGAGTAGCCAAGTCTAGTGATTTGCTAGATCAGTGAGGAAAGTGGACGTACACAAGATCGGGGAACTACTATAAATCTCTTGTCGTCTGTGTGATTGCTTGCTTACTTATTTGTGCTAGTTGCTAAATTTATTATTACGCATTACACGCACATATCACCTATTCACCCCCCCTCTAGGTGATTTGGGTAGACAACTCAGAACTTTCATTTAGGTTTAGGCAAACTCTTGTTTTGATTTCAATAATGGTACCATAACAAATGAATGTTTTGCCTTATATAAGGCTTACATCCAAGCGGCTATTAGTAGCCAAAAATTAAATAGTTTCTGAAATGAAATGACAGGAATAAAAATAGTTTCAAATACAACATATAAAAGGATAAATGAAGACATACTAGCAAGATAACATTAAATCTTATTCTTGTTGCGTGGGCGAAGATTGTAGCTGTGACCGCTATGGTGCCGCAAGTCTCTTGTTAGTGGAGCATCGTCATCATCTTCTGCCAATACAACAGTGCCTTGAACGTCGTCTTCATCACCCAGTTGGCCATCGTGGTGGTTGTCGCCATCAACCATGGAACTGCATTTAAGTCAAAATGTATGACAAAATTCTATGAAGAATTTGGGATTCATCAGGAGTTTTCCTCACCTAGAACACCTCAGCAAAATGGAATTTCTGAAAGAAAGAATAGAACTTCAATTGAGACTGGTAGAACTCTACTCAGAGACAATACTCTTTCTGAATATTTCTGGGCTGAGAAAGAAAATACTGCTTGTCATGTTCTCAATAGAGCATCCATAAATAAAAAACTGAAGTTGACTCCCTATCAGATTTTGAATGGCAGAAAACCAAACATTTCTTACTTCAGAATCTTTGGTAGCAAGTGTTATGTCCTAGTGAATGGTATGCACTACCAAAGAAAGTTTGGTGCCAAATCCCTAAAGAGGATTTATGTTACTTACAACAATAACAGTAGGGAATATAGGGTCTACAACTTGTCTACCCATGTTATAGAAGAGTTAGTCCATGTTGTTTTTGATTAGTCTAGATTTATTAATAATGAATTATCTAGTTCTTCAGTTAGTTCTACAGTTCTAATAGACAGGATGGACAAGATGACCATCAATGATGAAGCTCCTGCTAGGATGGATGATGGAAAAGATGCATGCTGTCCAGGGGGAGAACAAATCTCACTGGATGATGAAGACAATGAGGAGCATCAGGTGGAGGAAAATGATGAAGGCCATGAGTTAGATAGGTTTCCTCCAGCAAGAAGACACATGAAGGATCATCCTGCTCACCAGATAATTGGTGATGCAAGTCAAGGTGTCCTAACAAGGAGAAAAAGCATGAACAGAGTTTTATGTTCTAGCTTTTTGTCTCAAGTAGAACCTAAAAAGTTTAAAGAAGCCATGCTAGATACTAACTGGGTTGATGCTATGTAAGAAGAGTTGAATCAATTCAGAAGATGCAAAGTCTGGGAACTGGTTCCTAAACCAAAGGATCACAATATTATAAGAACCATGTAGATCAACATAAACAAACATGATGAGAATGGCACAATCATCATGAACAAGGCAAGGTTTGTAGCAAAAGGCTACAGGCAAGAGGAAGGGATTGACTTTGATCAAACCTTTGCCCCAGTAGCAAGGCTGGAGGCTATATGGACGCTCTTTGCCTATGCTGTCTATCAAGGGTTCAAGGTATATAAGATTGATGTAAAGTCAGCATTTCTGAATGGTGACTTAAAAGAGGAAGTCAATGTTGAGCAACCCTCAGGTTTTGTAGATTCTCATTATCCTGATTATGTATATAGGCTTAGGAAAGCTCTATAAAGTTTGAAACAAGCCTCCAGGGCTTGGTATGAAACCTTGTCCACTTTTTTGATTGAGAATAAATTCTCTAGAGGAAAGATAGACAAAACTCTATTCTTTAGGGAATCTAAAGGAAAGATAATCCTTGTCCAGATATATGTTGATGAAATTATCTTTCGATCTACTTAAAACAACCTTTGTAAAAAGTTTTCCAAACTTATGCAAGGGAAATTTGAGATGAGCAGTATGGGTGAACTGAAGTTCTTCTTGTGACTTCAAGTCAGACAGACTGATAATGGATTGTCCATATTTAAGTCTAAGTTCACCAAGGAGTTGATTAAGAAATATGGTATGGACTCAGGCTCCACCATGAAAACTCCAATGGGAACAAGTATACCTATAGGCAAAGATGAGATAGGGAAACCTGTTGATGAGTCTTTGTATAGAGGGATAATTGGCTCCCTACTTTACTTGACTGCTAGTAGACCTGACATCATGTATGGTACATGTGTCTGTGCTAGGTACCAAGCTTGCCCAAAGGAATCTCATTATACTGTACTTAAGAGAATCTTGAGATATTTTAAGGGCACACATAATCTAGGTCTTTGGTACCCTAAGAATAGAGATTTTATACTAACAGGTTTCTCAGATGTAGACTTTGTAGGATGCAAAGAAGACAGGAAGGGTACTATAGGAACTTGTCAATTCCTAGGTGGAAGGCTGGTGTCAAGGTGCAGCAAGAAGCAGACTAGTGTAGCTATATCAACAGCTCAGTCTGAATAGGTAGCTGCAGGAAGTTGCTGTGCACAATTATTATGGATAAAGCACCAATTGGAAGATTATGACATCAAGGTAAGTAGAATTCCACTATTTTGTGATTCTATTAGTGCTATTTCTATTACTAAGAATCCTGTATCACACAGTAGAACCAAGCATATAGAAATTACGTTTCATTTCATAAGAGAACATGTGGAAAAAGAAGATATTAGTCTAGAATTTGTAAACACCAATAATCAAATTGCTAATATTTTTACAAAACCTTTGGATGAAACTAAATTCAATTATTTTAAAATTGATTAGGTATGATTAACCTAGAATAGGTTAGCACAAGTATTCCAAAGTAGAATCTGTTAGTAGAAAATTTCTCTGGAAATTTGTCTAAGTACAATGTTTGTGTCGACACAAACAGACTTTGTGTCGACACACTCAGTATGTTGTGTCCACAAAGCAATAGGATGTGTTGACACAAAAACAGTATCTATGTCGACATAAGTATAGGTGTCGATATAACTCGGTCGAGACTTTAAGTTAGCTGATTTTTGTGTCGACACACAAAAATCAAAGTTGACACTCTGTGTCGAGACATAACCAGTCTATGTCGACACTAACATAAGTATGTCGACACATAGACGTGTCGACTAAACCTAAGTATTGTCGAGACCTAGTCTTATTACTAAGGCGCGTCTTTTGAACTCTCCTTTAGACCAAGACTATAAATAGGTGGAGCCAGAATCTGGTCGACTACGCCTTCAGCTTTCTCGACTCTAAACCTTGTGTTGACTTAGATATTCACTTCTCTTCTCTTCCATCTCTCTCTCCTGACAATGGCACCTCATCAAGATAACAAAGTGAATGAAGGGTATGATTTGGTTCATGGTGGTTTAACGATAACATCTCCAAAAATTAAGGGTGTCATTACCCTAATTTCAGAAAATGGATTAGAATTCTTGGTTTCAGAACCAATGAAGATTTGGAAGAAAGAAGTCTTTGAATTTTATTCCTCTGCAACTGTGGACACAGACGAGAAGAAGATCAAAGCCATTATACAAGATTCCCGAGTGAAACTTACACTGAACTCAATTAGGAAATCACTCAATCTTTCTAAGATTACGGATGAAGAAGACATCATTTCATCAATGATCAAAGATGCCTTAAGCTGGTGTGGGATGAGCCCTGATATCAAAGTTGGATCATCCATTACTCGTAAAGGGATGAATTCACAAGGTAAGTTCCTATCAGAGATAGTTGGTAAGGTGATCGTGTGCAAAACAGGTGGACATGATAGAATCTCAGCATCTATATTCAATCTTATGACAAGAATAATTTTCAAGCTAAAGACAGATCGGATAACAATACTGTTTGACAAGATTCAAGGAGTAAAGAAACCAAACTTGGGTAGGATCCTAAATCTATGTTTATCTTCATTAATACCAGTTGTAATGAACCAACTACAAGGATCCAAAATCAACCAAATGAGGAGAATGGATGTGAGAATACTTTCTAGATGTGATAGAGTGTTGACAAAGGATATATCTACACCACATAAACAAATAAAGCAAGATAAAAAGCAGAAGAAAGTTGTTCAGCAAGAAGAATCCTTTAGTGATTCAGAAGAGGAAGTAGTCTTCAGCTCAGATGAAGACCAACAACAAAAGGAAGCCCAAGATCAAGTGGAGGGCAGTGAGCCCCTGGAACAACATATAGTATAAACACTAGGAAGAGAAAACCTTGAACAAACTGAGCTGCCTGCCCAAGGGGGAGGCATTGCTGAAGCTGCCCTAGAGACTGAATTAGCTACTGATACTATTATGGACAAAGTATCAGAAAATCAATAATGAAGCTCAAGACAATGTTGAGAAAGAAGCTCAAAATGAGCAAGTAAGTATCTCCTTTAAAGAGAGGGACCTGAACAATAATCTGGAAGTCCAGGGAAAACATTTTGTTATTCAAACTCTTCTTGTTCCCTCTATACAGGTACATCAAGAGTTCACTATGGAGGAGCTCTTTTCTGATTTACCTGATGCAAGAACTGAGGGGGAGCAATCCCAAAAGGAAAAAGAACTGCAAATGACTGAGGGGGAGGAGATGTTAATGCACCATCTTATAAAGAAACTGTTGATATAGAAAGCGCCTCACAACCATCTGGTTATGAGGAAGCCACTATGGCTAAGAAAAGAAAAATTGTTGCAATTAAGAAAAGGAGCTCAGGCTACAAGAGAGCCTTGTAATCAGTCACTCAACAACCAGCTCCAAGCTTAGATTTCAATGCATTACTGGTCCAGTTGCAAGTTAAGTTTGATGAGCAAAGGAAGTCTCTAGAAACATATGTGGATGAGTCCAATAAAGAACTGCAGTTTCAGCTGGCTCAAGACATAAAGTCTATTAGATTTGAAGTCAATCTGCACAAGAAGGGGATGACAGATTGTTTCCATAAGGGAGGCAATGTTGTAGTGTATTTTGCTGAGCAACAAAAGCTTATCAAGACTGAGATTGAGAACATTGCTACAAATTAAGGGTATGTATTGGAAAATCAATTCAGGTCCAATGAAAATCTTAAAGATTCCCATGAAGAAATACTCAAAAAAGCTGGGAAGTATCAACACTGATCTAAAATCTGAAATATCAAAGCTAATCAAAGAAGATGTAGTTATTGTTCAAAAAGCTATTGGAGCCTCTCAAAAGATAATTTCTAATACCTTACTGATGTTTAAAGACTATTACAAAGAGTGTACACAATATATGGCTTATCAGATAAGGTTTTAGAAGACTGATCTGAGGGATCATATTATTTGAGAAGTCATAAAAGGGGATAGATTGTTAGTCAAAGCTAGCTCTGACAATGCCAAATGGGTCTCAAATTCCATCAGGGCTACTCTTGGCTTTCCTACTTTATGTGATGATGATAATGTTGCTGAATCCGGAGTACAACCTGCTCATATTGAAGGAGATCAACCTGAAGTTACATAATTTATGTACCCTCCTGCTTATTTTGACATTATTCAACAGGAAGTGCAGACAATGTACAGTCCTTCCAATGAGGCACCAAAGATTATCATGGAAAAAGTAGAATTGTCTGAGGCTGCCAAGCAAGCTCAAAAAGAGGCACAATTATCCAAGAAAAGGTTCGGAGAACAGGCTGAGATGAAGCTAGATTTTGAACAATGGAGCCCAACTTCAAGGAATATCATCTTGACTGCATGGAAGGCTATAAAGGATAAGACCCATGACAGGGGTACGTGGTATTCTGAGCAGGAATGGAACAAATTTCAAGCAAGGAAGGAAGCCATTCTTCAGCATAGAAGGAGTGCAAAAGTTGGGAAGTTACCTACTAATGCTCTGGAGCCTAGTAGGTACTTCCCCAAGCCCTTTCACTATTTTGAAAGGAAAAGGATTAAGGCAGTAGAAAAAAAGAAGAAGGATCTCAAAGGGAATAAACCTGCTAATGATACAGACCCTCCTATGCAGACAAAGATTCCATCAGGAAAAGGCATAGTGATTAAGGAGTCTAGCCAATCATAGGATAGATAGGCTTAAGTATAGAACAATGTAACTTTTTGTTTTTGTTCTAAGAAAAAAAACATGTAAACTGGTGAATTTTCTGATTAAATAATAAAATCAGCTTCTCTATTAATCTTAGCTGTTTACATTGTTTTTATGTTATCTTGCACTGAATTAAATGTACATCTTTTGTTTATGTGCTTTATTATGAGAGATGTATATCTTTGATTAAGGGTTATGACTTCTCCAAATAGGGGGAGATTGTTGGGTACACTAAAAAATATGTACTAGATTTGGAAAAGCCTCATCTTACTCAATGATATACATCAATTTGTATTTAATGTATGTTTGAGTTACTTTGTGTAGGTATAAGGTTTGCAATGAATTTTTCTATGTACATGTGTCGACACTAGTGAAGAATTATGTCAACACCCATAAGAAGTTGTGTCGACACCAGAAGCAAAGTTGTGTCGACACCCAGAAGTTGTGTCGACACTAGAAGCAAAGCTTTGTCGACACCTAGGCTCTGTGTCGACACCTGTAGAAGAAGTTGTGTCGACACCCAGAATTGTGTCGACACCTAAGGCAGGGATTGTGTCGACACCTAAAGCAGAAGCTGTGTCAACACCCAGGAGTTATGTCGACACCAAAAGAAAGGAATGTGTCGATACTAAGGAATTGTGTCGACATTTGAAGAATGCTTGTGTCGACAGCTAGACACACACTCAACGCCATCTTACAACAATAACTATTCTGAGTCAAAAGTCTTGTGTCGACACACAGGACTTGTGTCGACACTCACTTAACGAAAGCTATACACACACTCAACGCCAATTGTCTACAGCTGCTATGTCAAGACCAGAAGAAGTTGTGTTGACACACAGGACTTGTGTCAACACAAACTCAATGACGGTTGGACATAAACTAAATGCCATCTATCTGCAGCAGTTATGTTGAGAGTAAGAGTAGTTGTGTCGACACACTGGACTTGTGTCGACACATACAAACATAAGATGTGTCGAGTAATAAAAGGATGACTATGTCAACACTTGGAGTGTTATGTCGACATCACCAAGGCTTGTGTCGACACTTAGTCTATTTTTGTCGACACATATGAAGCAGTCTGCTGAGTAGTTCATGCTGACTTATAAAATCATTAAGGAAAAAACTTTCTTGACTGGTGACTCGACAGCTGTCATTACCAACAGGTCTGACACCTTTGTCAGAACTATCAGGAGGTTGTTACAAATTAGATCAGCCGGTAACCAGGATAAATCTCTATAAAGGACTGATCTCTAACAACTTTACAAGAGCAGATACAGAGATAAAAAGTGGATCATCTAAGGAATGTTTTCAACAACAAGAAAAGGGGTGACCCTTAAGAAGGCAGATTCTTAACAGTCTGTAGAGAAGATTCAGATCTCATTCTGAATTTAAGGAAGGAGCTAAAAAGAGATCAACTTCTACATAAAGAAGAGTTAAACCTTATTTTGTTCTATCAAGAAGCTTTGAAACAGCTAAGTCAGGTTGGATCTGGAGATTCAGTTCGTTCAAGAACTTATCAAGAAACTCTCACATATAGAGTAATCTATCTGGTGATATTTCTGTTTCTCTCAAACACTCAATTACTTGTAGGATCTTTTGTGAGATCTGAGTTGTAATCCTATAATTATAAAGGCTGAGGTAGGGCTGTGTGCGTGAGGTGTAGGACTGGTGATACTTTGAGTTGTAAGCCAAGTTATAAAGGTTGAGGTAGGGCTGTGGCCTGAGGTAGGATTCTTGGAGGAGAATCTGAGTTAGGACTTGTATAAGTCTGAGCTGTAGGAAACATGTGGTTCTGAGTTGTAAGATATGTGGATCTGAGTTTATGGAAGGAAGTTGTGCTGAATTCAGTTCTCTATTGGATAGGCGAAGGGGGAAAGTGGATGTACCCATATCTTGGGGAACCACTATAAATCAGGTGTATACTGTGTTG